>JAQMCX010000005.1:2334108-2346887 GCA_029814765.1 Acanthurus leucopareius
ACACCCAGAAACAAAACAGGAGACTGCGGTTGTTACTGAGAAGAGAAGAGACACAAAACAAGTCCAACCGTCGAGCTGCTGGATTGATTTGGAGTGTTAAGTGTGTGTGTGTGTGTGTGTGTGTGTGTGTGTGTGTGTGTGTGTGGGAGGGGTCAGGAGTAAATATGAAATGAGGCGGCATCTGTTGAGGCTTTTGGTGATATATCACTCCATTCCACTTCGTTTAGCCTCACTTCGTCTGAGTTAATTGGTTCATGAGGAGCACTAATTAAGGGGGATGGCCTTGTTTATCGTCACGGCAACGCTCGTTAAGCGGAAAGATTTTTTATTTTCCTTCAGGATTGGTGACATTAACCCACCCTTCACATCTATGGAAGGTGGAGGGGCATATGTGTGTATGTGTGTGTGTAGAGTATATTTACTTTAGTCTTCAATGTGACAGCTGCATCTAACAGCTTATGAGGAGCACACACACACACACACACATGCGCACGCACACACACACACACACACACACACACACACACACACACACACATACACACCTGCACACACACTCAGCCTGACAACATGTAAACACATGCGTGAACACACATGGCAACAAATGCATGACATGCATGAAAACCATTTACACCTGCACACACACACACACACACACTCTCACACACACTCACACACACACACACACGGCGGCGATGATGCGTCCTACCTCTCTGCGTCGTGATGCCCAGCAGGTCTGTTTGATTTTCCAAACCACTGCAGCCACCAGCAGCAGAGACAGGAAACAGCTGCAGGGGAGAGAGGGCCAATCAATCAGCCAATCAATCAACCAACCAATCAATCAATCAATCAGAAAATATGCAATCTCTGAGTAGTGCATGAATAATTGATGCAAATAATAATCAAAACACGCAGAATCAGATGACCATGTGACCCTGTGATGTCATCAGTTTGGCTTCATGTGACGAGTTTCATCACCTTCAAATGTGGAATCACTTACATTTCTATAAATTCACTTTTTTAACTCCAAATCAATCCATTAATATTGATAAACTGCTGATTCTGATTCCAATCTGATACTTTTATCCAACAACAATATGTCTTTTAAATAGTAAATTGACTTTCTTCACATTATGGTGTTTTGTTTCTGCTGTAATGGACTTTTTACTTTTCAGTGAAAACAAAGGACAGTAATTTCATCAGCTTTGCTTCGTATTGATCCAACAACAAAACTCTAAATAGTAGATGTGCTACAGTGAAGCTCAGGATTAAGCTTCTATACAAGTCAGGTGGAGAATGTTACAGATTCAAGCTGAAACTGACAGAAGAGTTCGAATGAGAGACAAAAGGTGCGTTTACAGATCTGTGTTGCTTCAGGACCACGGACAGCGTCATGGATTTATAATTACAACCATCAAAACTTCAGTAAGATAACTTCCAAATCCACCCAAATAAACACTTCTTCCTCTGCACTTCCTCTTTAATGAAGAATGGGAATGTTGGGTTAATAAGGTGGATTTTTTAAATTTTATTTGACCTTTATTTAACCAGGAAGTCCCACTGAGATTCAAAATCTCTTTTACAAGAGAGACCTGGCCAATCACAACATCTTAAGATGCAACAAAAAGAAACAAACATAGAAAATTCCACAATAAAACAACAAGAACAACTATTAAAACACAGCGGACCTCTCAGGAAAAACAAGCACATGATGCTCCTAAATTTATTAGTTGATCTGAGTGTTTCTAATCTAAGATCTTTCTGCAGATTATTCCAAACCCCTGAGGCAAAGTAGGAAAATGCAGTTTTCCCCAAATCAATGACACTTCCTGTTCATTTTGTGAACTTCTCCCCCTTAAATCCTCCTCTGTGTGTCCCTGTGAATCAGCGCTGCAGCTCTGTAAGTGAACCGCAGTGTTTCTGTATCGTTTCCGTGTCTCAGCATCGCTGCATGGATGAGCTGACATTCATTTGACAGACGACAACATTTTTTTTTTTTTTTTCCTGCTGTAGATTCAGTCTCAGCGGACAAAGTGCTGCAAGCAAGAGTCCAAATAAATCTGAATGAGGGACAAGTTGCCAACAAATCACCTCCAAGGAAACTGTTGGGAGGCACTTAACTCTGAATACAATAAATAAAGCTGCAGAGTGCTGTCAGGCTACCAGAGCCCGAGCATGTGGGAGACGCAATACATATTTAGTGACATTCTTCATACAGAAAAGGAGCTGCACTTTACACATTCAAGGGTCGAGGTATGAAAGAACACAAGAGATTGCTTTTTTGTCTGTTTTTGTGTAAAATATTGGACATTTAATTGGACAAACTTGAGAAAAGCTACAATTCTGCTGCTATATAAATATCTTCTGCTTCACTTTGGGTGTATAAAACATGTAATTACATATTCTAAAGGCACTTATGCAAACCAAAGTCTGATAAGAAGGAGCCACTGTTGACAATAAACAAATGGAATAAAAGAAAAGCGAAACAAAAAAGCATGAAAATGCTCGAGAACATGTTGTGTTTGCGGTTCCCTGTGTACTTGTTCTCTGGGGAAATATGTCTCTGTATGTATTCAAACCATTATGGAATTATTGAGGAAATTAACCACATTATATAACTCTACTCAGACCTGCTATCTATAGATAACATCATGCAAACACAGTGTGCTTCATGCTTGTTGAAGTCTTTGTAGTTGTTCTTACAAAAAACACTTTGAAGTGCAAAAAGAAGAAGAAAAAAAACAAAAAAAGCACACAAGCTCGGTGCGACCATAAAGCCGTATCTTCACACTAATTTACTGCCCTCAAGCTCCTCCTTTCACAGCGCCGAGACGACAAAGGGGGAAGAAATTCTCGGGAAATTTGTGGCGAGATAAAAAACCACGGTGACCACAGGCAGCTGGGGATTTTAGGACAAGAAAGGGCAGCGAGGGGTCAACGAGCGACATGATGCTCTCTAACAAAGAACAAGGTCTCATGTGCACACAAGTACATTCACACACACATTTACACACACACATTTAGCCTCAAAGTTCAATGTCTGGAGGGCAAAGTTATCAGGCCAAACACAAAGACTCTCTCTGAAGCAGAACTTCTGACAAGAGCTCAAAACAAGCGGACCCAGAGACCTAACAACAGGAAGTCCCTGAGAAACTGCTGAGGACAGCAGCTCCAAACAATCCTGCTCTTCATCCGAGTGTGTGTCGGTGTGTGTGTGTGTGTGTGTGCCGGGTCCTCCTGCGTCTCTGTGAGGAGATGACAGCCTTGTAAAGGGTATCAGAGCTGTAATGAGCGTGACATTTTCAGAGGCGTTCTGCAGAAGAAGTGGCAGTCGTGGCCTCTTCCGTCCACAGCTGCATTCAGACGCGTCGCAACCAGGAAATCCCCTCTGGTGACGGCGACGAGACGCTCAACCTTCCGCTTTCAAGACTCCAACTGCTGACTTTTCCTCAAGAGGACGTGAAAAGTTTTAATCTGACAGACTTAAAGAAAAAACACTGTGATAAAAGTGGATGCATGACATCATCAGCCGGTTTTAACACTGACATTTTTACTCAAATGTCGATGTTTCGTGACCTCGAAAAAGTGCTTTTTAACTTAATCTGACCACATTGTTGTTGTGTCTGATCGTAGCCAAACCATAACCACATCCTGTACCACATCTGAAACCGCTGTATTTATATTTACATCTCTGGCAGGGATCAAAAAACACGATATTTAGCGGTTTTCTAAAAAGATCTTGCATATAAACTCTATTAAAATAAAATATTTATCTTTAAAACACCTGTTTTTCTTGAGCTACAGGATCACATTTGCATGTTCATGGGACCAAAAAGTCAAACGTTTCCCCACAAAAATCACAGCAAAGACACAAAAACATCCAGCTTCTCCCTTGCAATGATTTTCCGTCCTTTCAACCCTCTGAAAACCCTCCGATGGCTGGGATTCAAATCCAATCAGGCCCTTTCAGTCTGTATTACCTCATCTCGCCATTAATGGGCCCCAGGGCCCGAGCTTAGCCATCTAACCAGTGGAGCAAAGTGGTTAATTGTCGCTATTACCAAGGCATTAGGGAGAAGGAGGAAGGGGGAGGCAGGGGGGAGGGAAGGGGGAGGCTGGGACTGTCCTGTGGGTTCGTTAACACTCCACTGAGCCTCCTGATAGGTTTAGTTTTAAGACTGTTCAGCCACAGGTAACGGCAATCGAACTGATTAAACAGCCAGGAAATGTGTGCAGAGTGTGTGTGAGGTCACGTTGCTGCTCCTTCAGGTGCAAAACACAATCCAAAAGCACGGCACGCATATAAAAACACACACATAAACACACACGTGCATGCAGGAGAACGACGGTGAAACAACATGAACCCGACGGGCAGAGACAGAAATCAATAAACCATCCGCTGAACACGATCATCAGCATCCGATCGGAAACGGCCTTCCATCTGCACAGGCAGCCAATCAGCTGCGGGGGTAAAAAACAGACCTCCAGACCTGCGGCGTCCCCCCCTGAAATGTTTTTCAGCATTTAAAATTTTATCAGTCCTGTGCAAATCTGTCGTTTTCTGTTTTTTTTTAACTACATTTTGTACCTAAGAGCTTTTCATTTCACAAATGAGAAGCATGTGAATGAAGCGGAGTTCGCCTGTGAACCAGATGGCTGATTTACAATTTTAAAACATGCTAATAAACCCACATAAGGCTGCCTCCTAAAACCCGACCGGAGAGTCGGACAGCGCTGGAAAACATCACAACAAGGCTGCAAACTTCCACCAAACAAAGTCGGCAAACAGGTCGACAAAAGGCTGAACTCAGACCGACCGGAGCGCCGACGTCTGACGTTACTGCGCTTATAAATAAACACAAATAGTCTGTTTTTCTGTGCTGACTTAATGAGGAAATTTGTTTTTTTTCTTTGTCCTTTTAAAGTTTCATCCTCGTGCTAAAAACTAAAAAGTTCACCTTATTTAACCTCTGCAGAGCAACGAAACAGCATCCAGCAAGGAGCCATGTGGGTCAGTAAAGTACAAATATACTCAAAAGTTACTTTCCTGGCAGATTACTTCATAATTTAAACACCATCTTTCATCTGTTTATCAGGACCAAGTTGTTCTTTAAGTCCATCACATGAAGTCAAATCCAGACTCTTCTTTTCTCCAAATGTGGTTTTTCTTTGAGGAAATTCAGTTGTTCTTCAGTTACACTTTCATTTGGATTTATAAGGTAAACATCTGTGACGTACTGATGATGATGATGATGATGATGATGATGATAGTTGGAGATGAACAGATGGACGCAGCTCAGACGGCATTATCTCACCCTGTGCATGACATTACTGTAATTACACAAACAGACAGTGTATCTGTGAGGTTGTTTTTGTTCCTTTCGCCGTCATTAACTGACTGAGATTTTCTTTTCTTCTTCTTTATTCGCCTTAAGTTCCTGTAATTACCAGCAGTTTGAACATTACTGGAACAAACGGGTGTTTGGGGGCTGCGTGCTGTAAATAAAGGTCCAGAAACGCAGCGTTGTGCTCAGAAAGTGAAGTCCTCTTTGCACCTGTTAGCAGCTGATGAAGCCATTCAACCTTCACGTCCCTGCTTCTTTATGTGTAAATGTCTGTGCACATTTAAACAAATAAATAAAAACTACAAAACGTGAAAAAGGTGCAGATGAACAAAAGACGTGAACCTCAGAGTGAGATCTTCACTGAGGCTGCTGGTGGAGGCGAACGCCGTTAAACTAAGGGGGACATTTTGAAATGAAGTGGGCGAGCTCGGGGAGTCTCACGAGCCACTTAGTGCTGAGAAGCTTCTCCTCTGTTTTGGGAAAGAGAGAGGGGGGGGGGAGAAAAGGGCGAGAGAGCAACTGATTGCTAATCAAGCGAGCGAGAGCTGGGAGTAATTGGACAAAGCTGAGCTGCAGTGTCACCAATTAGCATTGGAGACTGTGGAGAGCAGAGACATAAATGCTGTTTAATTATGGCCATTTTCCTTTTTTCCTCCTCTCTGCCCTTCTAACGGATGAGAAAAACACATGAGAGCGACGGATGGATGGATGGAGGGCAGAGGAGGAGAGGAGGGTCTTTATGTTTTAAAATCATCGCAGAAGAAGATTTACAGCAAAACAAAGAAGCTAAAGTTCATAATAAAACATATTAGCACATTAATGCTGTTAAAAAAGGAATGATAACGGCTTTAAAATGATGCAAATGGTTATTTTTCTTCCTTTTTTTAGCCATTTTTCATTTAATCCTCCAACATATGAGACTTTCATATTTCATCTCCTGTCCTCATATCTGCCCTGCCAGCTTCCTCTCTACTTCAAATTTGATTTTTGATTCAATATGAAATGGTTTTTATTGAGCCAGACCACAATCTGACGAATGAAGGAAGAAAAAACACAGGCGGCGACGAACCTGCCAACACGTTCAGCCTCCACACACGTCCACTCAGAGCAAACGCTCCTCTGTTATCTTCATTTAAAACCATTTTGACAAAGTTTTTAACTCTTTCAACATATTTGCTTATTGACAGAAACATCGATCGGCAGGAAACAGACGGATCTCCAGTCGCTTCTTTCAGTCAATTTACAGCTTTTTCCTTTCTCTTCCCTCCCAGTGCCAGACTGCATCTCATCACACACACACACACACACACGCACATGCACACGCACACACGCGCACACACACTCACACACACGCGCACACACACGCACACACACTCACACACACAATGGGAGTAATGACTCAGGCTCTCTGGCTCCTGACCACATCACTGCAAAGCCAAAAGATTACACATCTCAACACATACCTCTGTTACACACACACACACACACACACATATATGAGCTCATAAGTCTGCATTTCTAACATGCACACAACACACAACATGAACACGCACACAAAAAGTGCAGGGTTACTTTTTTTAACTTGATCTTCAATTGAATTTGATCGAAAAGCTGCTGATGTTTCATATTTAAAATAAAATCTGTATTTTAGAGGATTTTACAAAACTTACTGCTTGTGATGAGACTTTAAACTTGTTAAACTTTAAACATGAATTACCTGAGACTTTGATTACTGTTTGATTTTAATAAGTTTTACTAAAAATATTTAGATTTTGTTACTTAAAGCTGCAGAGTTTGTGGTGAACTTGTGAGCCAAAGTTTCCAGATTGTGTCTCATAGATGTGAGTTTCAGTTTTGGACTCTTCAGCTGATTGATGCTCTGCTTCCTTTATAAACTGGTTTTCTTGTCTGTCTGCCATCTGCTGCTGGTCAGGCAGCGAACTGTTGTTTCAGAGCTTTTCAGCTTGAAACATCAACCTGCTGCAGAAACAGGATTCATACAGAGAGACTGAACTTTGCAAGAAAACTCTGAGTTAAAGAGGCTAAAAAAAGTTTCATAAAGCTGCAGCTGCTGATCTTTTTCTGCAGGTTTGTCATATATTTACACCTGTGCTAATATAAAGAGTGTTTATTAATGCAAGTTTGAGTAAAACTATGCAAACTTCATTCTTTTAACCTAACAACTGACTTATTGTTTCTATTATATAAGTAAAAGGACCTGAGTTTCTGTTTCCAGCAGAGAAAAAAAGCACATTTCATTACATAACATCTGAACTACGAACACGAGAGAGAAACGTCCTGTGGTTGGAGAACAGAACCTTTTCTCACTGAGACTCTGCTGCAGTGCAGGAAGAGAGAGAGTAAACAGAGAAGTGACTAACAAACAAACAAACACACACACACGCGGACTCTCCCGGCAAAGCTCGCCGCTGTCCCTCAGTGATGACTTCATCGCTGTGTGCTGCCTAAAGGTCGCTGATGTCCGCGAGCCGGCCCTGGGCTCAGAGATGGCTCACTGCTTTACATGGCTGCACAGTGACAACACACACACACACACACACACACACATGAGCATGGACACACAATGAGGACGACACACAGGTACACATACAGGATGGAGCTACACACACACACACACACACACACAGATATACACTGGTCCAGTGTCATAGCTGAGTGGCAGAATCTTGCCTGAAGACAGCAGACTTCTACCAGACTTCTTCCCCATAACACACTCTCATTATATCTCCTGCCTGTCTGTCTGTCTGCCTGTCTGCCTGCCTGTCTGTCTGTCTGCCTGCCTGCCTGTCTGTCTGTCTGTCTGTCCGTCTGCAGGACCAGCTGTAACATGAACGTCTCTCAAAGTCCAGAAGAAAAAAATAATCAACCACAGTTTTGTTTTTGTGCTGAACTTCCGATGGACTTGATGTGTCTGGAAATTATTCTGATGTTTGAGAAATGTTTACTTAGTTTATGCTGACAAACAACAGATTGTTTCAGAGAGACAAGTAAGAAAACATCAGCACACAACAGGATGTTGTCTCTCATAGGCAGCTCCAGGATCAGATCAAACCACAAAACATCCTCAGTAAGTGTCAGTGTTCTTTGGTCAGCAAACAGCTTCATATTTATTTGGTTTCTAGGTGTTTTCTGCTCTGACGCCACGAGACAAAACAATAAATTCACTGTTATTATATTAATGATGTTCAGTTTGGATTGATCTGTAAAAACTGTCCACTCTGGAAGATCCTGTCTGACTGTTTGTCTGCTTCAATTTCAACAGACACACAGATTCTCCTTCACCGGTCAGGATCTGCTTTTCAAACTAAAGGAAAAGTTTGTGGAAAATGTTGATTTACCCCCAAACAGTCCAGGTGAAGCGTTTACAGGTGTCAGGTGGAGTTTGGGTGCACATGTGTGTGTAAATGTGCATTTGGCATCAGAGTAGTAACACATGAATGAGTTGCAAAAGGAAGAAAAAAAGATATTCTGAGACATTTTTTACTGCAGCATTTCATAAAAGTGTTACCTCACTATACTGTAAATGACTGTAAACGACTGTATTTCAGTGTGATTGTTAAGATCCTCAGTTCATGTTAAAATACAGCAAAACGTGGTTAGAGAAAAGATTTTAAATATTTAATGTTGACATCTGCACGGCTTCCACCTTTAATCCAGATGTAGTCCAGTTTACAGTTCAGCACAGCAGATAAGACCTTCTGACCTGCAGATCATTAAAATCATTAAAATCATAACTCACTGCAGGATTGTTCACTTGGATTCTTAATTTTCTAGAAAGTAAAAATGCTTCATTGTTTTTCCTTCCTCTTTCTAAGCAGCCTGAGACTTGCAGCACTCTTCTTCTTCTCTCTCTCTGGTTGCTGTAAAGCAGATGCAGAGTGTCTCCAGAGCTGCTGGGGGTTAAGTGTCTCCGCCTGAGGCTGCTGCCACCTACTGTAACTCACTGAGCTCAGGTTGTGGCCCAGTTGTGCAAAGAGCCTCTGGGATTCGTACAGCAGATCTGTGTGAGGAGCAGCCGGCTTACAGGCTGCGAATGTGACAGTGAGGAGGAACTGACCTGAAGAAGGTGACGAAGAACTGCACCAGGTCCATGATGCTGTTGTGCTGCGAGAAGGCAATCTGGAAAATACAAAGAATCACAGGCGTTAAGAAGGAAATTAACAAAAAAAACAGTAAATGAAGATTATTTTAGTATAATAAACATGTTTGTATCATAATATTTCATATCCATATGAACAATACCATCAAGTGATCAGCTTAGAAACAGTTAAAATGCATTTTTTTCTCATCTTATTTCATTTCTGTATATAAATACACATCAAACAGAAACATTACTCATTGCAGTTCCTCACAGCCTGACGTGAAATCTTCAAAAGCAGCAAATCCTCACATTTTCAATCCAATTTCTCCTGATTTATTGTCTGCATGAGCGCGCGCACGATCAAAAGCCCCAATTAGTATATAAAAAAATGACACCTACACAAAGTTAGACTACAAACCTCCAGTTTAGTTTGACACAAATCCATTAATTAAAGAAAAGGACCACCTGATGTACAATGCAAATAAGCAGCGTGAGCTTCACTTCTTAGTCTGCACAGCTTATTACTACAATGCAACACACAAAAAGGATGATAATGCAGACAAAAGATCAAAATTCATGAGATTAGAGGCACTAATATGCAGTTTTTAATGCAATATTAACATATCTGATGTATAAATAACATGTGCAATCATTAAACTGACTATACATTTTGTGAAACTGATCCAGATGTTACGTAACCTGCTTCCCTGCAACATGTGTTACAGAGCATCATGGGAAACTGATGCAACACCCGGCATGAACATCTTCCTCACCTACGGCCAATATTCCACCTCTTACATAAGGCCGGCGGTTTTTATTCCTGCCAGATACGTTCTCACATGTTCTCCATCTCCTAATCTGACACACACACATGCACACACACACACACACACACACACACACACACACACAGAACACAATACAAGCTACCATCCTCACAGTCTGAGGGTTATTATGAGATTATCCTGTGAGGAAAAAAGGTTTCTTTCCTTTGTGTTCGCTGGTGTTTCGCAGCACTTTGTTCCAATGAAGTGTGAGAAACCTGCTGGATGTTACAGCACCACCACCTCCACTGACTGCACCATCCATCACCGTGCTGTCTGCTGGGATGTTGGTACAGTGTGTGGCCCTCTGCTGTTATGAGCCAGAGGTCTGATTCACCCTGTTTCCAACATCCTGCAGGACGATTCAGCCAAAACACAAAGAGAGAAGAGCAGTTTTGCTGTTTCTTCCTCACAGTGTTTCATAATGCAGATGGTTTCTGGTTAAAGGTGTAAAATTTTACAATAAATGGCCCTTCAACCGAATATAAGAGGATAACACGAACAAGTTTGTGCTTCTTAAAGCCTCGTTTCTTAGTCATGAGTCAATTTATGGAATCTTTTTTGTTTGATTCTGACCGTCTGACACATTTCTGCTGTTTGCAGATAAAGATGTTAGTTTGTGACTCGTTGTTGTTGTTTTTTTTGGCCTGAAACTCTTAAAGTTCAGTTAATTCTGGACACAAAATACAGGCACAACACAGTGTGATGCAGTGATGTTGCATGCTAACAGGAGGACGGACGCAGGTGAGATCAGAGGGAAACTGTCAGGAACAGAAAACGGGATAAAACACACAAAGATGCCGGTAAACAAGGAAACACTGAGACATTTAAAGGTAGAAGAAACACTAAGAAACACTTTGGAACAGAGAGACAAACTCAAACAGACCAGCTGACAAAAACAAAGATGGCAGATGGATGAAAGAAGCTGAAGGTTGATTATCGAACAACATGAATGTGTGGAGAGTTTTAAAAGACTGCAGGGCTGATGATCAGCGGAAACACGAGTGAACCGATGAGACGAACATGAATTTATCATAAAGACACAAACAAACAAACAAACAAAAACATCTGAATAAATAAGAAACACCAGGACAAAGAGGCAAATATGCCTCTTCTTTTCATTTTGGGTTCAGTGAACCTTAAAATGACCCGTTCGACTAAAGAAGTTTAATAAAAAAAAGCACAAGAAACAAACTATTTTTCTAAATTCAGGTCAAACAAAACCTTTTGTGCTGTTTGCTGCACTATTAAAGAAAAAAGTTAAAGTATTAAAACATATTTCTGCTCATTTCATCAGCACACACACCCACACGCTGCTCCTCACCTCTCACCTCCACTCAAGCCTCATAACACGACTCTGTGATCCGTCTTCATCAGCAGCCGTGTGTGTTTGCTGCCTGTTTTTACTGCCTGCTGCTTCACACACACAGCGAACACTCGGCCCTCAGCTATGAAAACCTCCTGAGAAGTCATTGTTGTTAATGTTTAAACTTCCTCGTGTTAAGAGGATTATTTATCACTGGGATAATTGATTTTCCGTTCACTTTTCTGCTCCGTATGAAAACAAAAGAGAGCAGAGTTTTCTGTTAAAAGCCTCACAGCTCCAGATGTCTCCTCTCTGATCTGCTGGAGGAGGAAGTTCATACTGAGACTGATGCACACAGCAAAGTGAGGAACATCTAGAGCAGAACATGCAGGTTTATACAAAAAAGGTGGGCTTTATCATGGAGATAGTCCTGATTCATGTTAAAAACTTCACTACAGCCTGGCAGCAGGTTGAGTTTACTGTTTTCATTGATGCAAACTCATCCTGAGCTCATATTTCTTCATTGAACATGAATAAACACATGCATGTTTCATTTTTAATTGACTTTAAAGCTCTGCATTTTCCTTTTTTTAACTTCAAATGTTACATCTGAGGCCACTGATGTGTGAAATAACATGTGACATCATCTGATTTTCTTCATGTGCCTAACATGTAGACTTCCAAAGCCAGAGATGCTTTTTTTTGCAGAAATGCAGCTAACAGGAGCGATAAAGTATAAAACACTGATCTCAGGCATCAAACGGCAGAATATTTAAAGTGTGTTTAACATGGAGTTTCGTTCAAATGGCTCTAATAGCTGGAAAAGGCTGCGTCTTTGTCTCTGGTGATTCCTCTGAGACCAGCTGGGAGGAGAAGAGAGGAAGAAATGGGGCGGATTGGACTTAAGAGGTTTACTGCTATTTGTGCAGCAGGTAAAATGGCCTGACAGTGAAAAACCTTCAGAAAAGCTGATTCTGGTCCAGAGGGACGCAGCATTAATACGAGCATCAGGAAGAGAAGCATTCAGGCCTCCGATGCAGCAATTTACATCATTACTGCCTGACAGTATAAAGACTTATTATGGATGCACACACATAGGCAGAAAACACACACACACACACACAGTGGCATGAGAAAACTGAAAAACATGTAAAAACTCATACAGCAATAATTCACAACTAACAAGAAACATAAACACAAAG
>JAQMCX010000006.1:9941-21279 GCA_029814765.1 Acanthurus leucopareius
CACACACACACACACACACACACACACACACACACACACACAAGGCTGAACTGAAGAGTCTCCGGGCCCCAAGACACTGCAAGTGTGAAAGCAGAGTGCTTTTATCTTAATTGAAATCAGGAGGGAAAATGTATAAATTGCCCAATGCCAAAAATTCAAAATAGCTTCTGATGTGTTTTGTCAAGAGAGGGAATCCCCGGGAGGCAAACAGGAAGTGGATACCGTTTTACTTAAGGACGGCTTGGCCACCAATATAAAAGAGATACGGACTGTGGGATATCTTTGCAACGAGGCAGGCGGCTAAATGAGCTTCAGAGACGGAGCAAACACACAAACCCTCCATCAAAATTCAAATTATATTTTGTATTTCGGCTCATTTTAAGTTTCATTACACAGATGACGAATGTCAGAGATAAGTTCTGTCGTAAAGGCTGGTGTTTGTTTTAAAGAAAGCAGGTTGTTTTGAAATGTTTCAGCTATAATTTGTTTCTTATTAACTTGAATTGGACAGAATTTTAGATATAATTTGTCTCAAAATTGCCTGTTTTTTAAATTCTTCTCATTCAGCATAAATAAAGGAGTTTTTAAATCAGAGTTATTGGAGGTTTTGTCTTTATTTAAACTCTTAAAGTCGCTGCTGACTCTCACAGGTGTTTTCAGTTCCTGGGCTGATCTGATTGGACCTCAGCTGGGGTCAAAGGTCAACAGAAACATTAACAAACAGAAGAGTCCAGAGCGACGCACGTCAAAACATCTGCTGCTACGTACGTGATTCACACACTCAAGACGGTCACATTTCACTTTACATGTCAAAGCTGAGGTCAGTCTGTCTGTGGGTGTGTGAGTGTGTGTGTGTGTGTGTGTGTGTGTGTGTGTGTGTGTGTGTGTGTGTGTGTGACTAGATGCAGAAACCAAAATGTCTTAAAGAAAATCAAACAAAACAGATTTTTAAGTGAAGTTTAAATACGTAAACATGTTCTTCACCTGTTGAGCTTAATGACCAGGTGATGTTGAGGTTGAAGTTGTTGGAGGCGTTGATGGACATGTCGAGGTTCTTGTTGGCCTGAACAAACAGAAACAAAGAAAAGAAAAGACATGAAAAGAGACAACAGATGAGAAAATGTTCCTGATTTAAAGAAGATGGAAGTGAAACACTTTGGGAAAGAAAACTAAGGAGACTGAGGATGCAGTCAGACATGATGCACTGACTGTCTGCTGAGATGGTTTGCAGTTCATCCTGCTGGACGTCTTTCTCAGACTAAATACAGTCACTTATTATTTTCCTGCTGATCATTTTCACTTTCTTGTCTACATCTTGTCTACATTCTTTAATTTGCATATAAAATAATCATATTATTCCTTTCCTAATTTCAGCTACAGACCATCTCGATGTCTCTGTCCTGATCTTCCGTCTGTCTTTACTGTTCATGGTCTACTTATTGGAAAAGTAAAATAAACACATTGTTACATAAAAAAGAACTTGTTTGATAATTCTTATCTTTAAAAACATGTCACATATATAAATAATAGTCACATTCATTTGGAATACTATGAAAGTCAACCACCAGCCCCCCCATGTGCCTTTAAAAACGTGTTACCTGTTCAGGTGTAGCCATGAAGTTGATGGCGGTGTAGTAGCGGTCGTCTTCCTGCAGGAGGCTGAAGGTAAACTGGTAATCGATCAACAGGTTGTCTAGGCAACAAAATAGAGGAAAACATAAATAAAAAATCAGTTTCAGTAAAAAAAAAAGGCAAATATGTAGAAATTTACAGAACAGACAACAGTCTCACACACGAATAAACAAAAGTATCTAAAACAAACCCATCGAGGTTCAAATTGACTTAAATCAATTATTAATCTGTTATCTGAGGTTAAATACTGTTTTTTTGAATGAACAAGGTGAATGTAAAGGTGTGTGATCACACACACTTACAAAAACACGTCAGTTTGTTAGAGAAACAAACAGTTTGATCAATAAAACATGAGCGCGAGTTCAAAATAATCACATCCTCTCTGAGATTTAATCACTTCTGAAAGCGGCTCTTTGTCAGAGACACAATGGCCGCCGTTCGGAGGGAATCACGGTGATTCAACATCTGGACGGACAGCAGGAGCCACGTCGGGTCACCTTGTCTGCCCGCCAGATGATGAAAGGAGGGGAGGAGGGGAAACACCGAGGAGGAGACGAGAGAAAGGAGGGAATTAAGGAGAGAAGGCAGCCATGTGGCCATGAGAGGATGATGGGATGAGAGGATATTTTTTTAAGCTAATCAGCGTGACTGCTGAGTGCAAACCCTTCAGGGTGACTCAGGTGTGTGTGTGTGCGTGTGTGTGTGTGTGTGTGTGATGTTTACATACAAGGGTATCTCAGGTTAAAGCAGACTCAGGCAGGCTTTTCTTTTACTCACAGCTCTGATAAAAGTTTGTTTTTACACATTTTAGCTGATTTTAATTTGCCATTGATACATTTATGGATTTCTGATTAAAGCTGCAACATGTCGCCTTTCAGCTCCAATTACAGCACAAACTACTCAAAACTGCCATTTTATCCAAGATAACGGTGCATTTCATGTTGCTAATTTGCAAGTGGACAAATATGATTAAATGTAACATGAATAAAACTCTAATTTATCACCTCATATGTGAACATTTCTTGATGACTCACTTAAAGACAAATTCATTTCTAAATGTGGCTGTTTAACATGAAAACACAGATTCCTCAATAGAACAATAGGTGTTGTTACAGGTAATCTGTTGCCGTCCAGCACTGAGTGGTAGCAGTCAGCTGAGATGCTGGAAGAGGTTTTTTTTCTTATTTAGAGAGCAGAAAGATAAAAAAAAGAAACTTTGTGTGACACACTGCAGAGAGAGAAAGAGGGATGTTCAGTCGTCGTCTCCCTCTCAGCTGTACGATCCCGGGGCGTCACCAAGACGAAAGCAAATTATGTTTGACAAACACCCTTGTTTTGTTCAGTCTTCATGGCAAGTTAGCCCAAACAGCAGATATCATCAGATCAAAGACAATATTTTCTTCTTAACATCTCTCTCTCCCTCCCCCTCTCTCCCTCCCTCCCAGGCAGACGTGCACTGCTGCAGCTCACTTGTTTATCCCATAAGGGTCGTCACACAACTTCAGAGTATTTTGGGTTTTTTTTATGTTTTGTAAAGAGGATAGGGATTTGTGAGTGTGAGCGAGTGTGTGTGTGTGTGTGTTTGCATGTGTGGCTGTATAGTATGTGTGTGTATTTATCCCCCCCCATGAATCCAGTGTGTGTTCTGCTGTACTTGTTAGGATGGATGCATTCATCCTCTCGTGCATCTGTGTTGTGTTTACAGGCGTGTGAGCGTCTGCGTCGTCGAGAGTCAGCATAAAAAAAAACGTGTGTGTGTGTGTATGTGTGTGTGTTTCCACTATGATTGATTTCGAGGCAGTTGGGAACTTGAGCATCAGCCAGGTTTAAAAGTTCATCTCAGCTAATTACAAATCCCATCTGAGGAATCTGACAGCAGTTTCACTTAGGCGGTCTCAATTACACGCACACAGGTGCAAATTCTCACTCCGAACGAATCTTATCAAGGTATCACTAAAGGTATTAACAATCCCCAGAAGAGCATGAATTAGAAATAGTCTGTGTCAGTTTCTCAGGTTCACAGATGGGTGATCTTATTATCATAATATGTAAGCTGATTCAGCTTATATGAAACAAAGCAGCGATGATGAGGGAAGAAAAGGTGGAGGAGGAAGGAGGCGCTCACCCGGAAAGTAATCTGATATACGAGCAGTCTGCTCCGAACAGAAATCCAAAACAAGCGTGAACTCACCTACAGTGTCAGTTTATCAAAATCTCCTGCTGAGGTTTCATTTAATGCTTGTTAACAACTTATTATTTTCGATTTGCAACACCTCGCTGACGGAGACGTCACGGCATCGCCTCGCTGAGAAAACAAGTCAGAACCACGACGGCGTAAACACAAGGACTCACCGTCATGGATTTGCTATCAGACCTGCATGGAGGTCAAGGTAACCTGGAGATAATGCATGCATGAGGTCAGGAGACCTTGATTTGTTGGAGGAGAAACCGAGAAATGTGCAATCACAAAGTTTAAATCAGCTGTTTATCAACTAGAGATTATTAACCAGCAGAGAACAAACAAGAATCAATATGTTATTAAAGGTGGTGCAGACGGAGTTAATATATATGTTGCTGACAGCTTCCTGAAAGTGAAGCTAAAGCATGTTTATCGCCCCCTAGTGGTTGACTGATGCATAATCAGTGACTAATTTGTATGTAATTATAACATATAATCCACAGATCTGTTTGATGTGCAGAAGATGCTGTAATGTGCTGGATTTTCAAAATAAGACAATAAATTTGTCAAAACATCTCTGATAATTTAGAAAAAAGAATAAACCAGTGAAGTACTGCACTGCATTGTTCTAATATTTGTATTTTCCAGTGAACTCTGGTGTGTTTTCTCCCAAAAATGTCACATGTTGTGTTATACATCAGAACTCTCAGTGAAACTCGTTCAAACTGATCTCAAATCAGTCAGAATTTTTAATAGTTTCTCCGGGTTGCTTTTGGATTGCACAAAAGGTTTTTTTGTTGGCCTGATAAGACCAATTATTCCAAGCTGGATAGTTGTCCAGATGGAGTGCCTGTCAGCAAATATTGAGGCTTGCTGGTGTGATGCCACATCGCGGTCTAATGAACAGCCTTGGGCCTGGATCGTTGTCGAGCGCTGATCGCTGCCATGCGGCTACTTTGAGCTCTGAATTGGCCCGAACGTTGCCGGCTAATACTCTGTTTGTCTTTGATACCATTTTGCTGCTAATCACGTCTGGTGGAAACTGGGGAAGATGACAAATCATCTCTCTCCACTTCTCTCTGCTCAGATTTCGGACATGACATGATCATTCAGCCTCTTTCCGCGCCGCCCGTCGCTAATTGTTGTTTTAATTGCAATTGTGAGGCTGTCAGTAAATATTGGAGCCACTGTTGTTCGGCCTGACTAAGCTTTCCCAGCAGGCCTCGGGGCAGCATGCGGCGCTGACTGTGGACCGACTGGTGTTAGCTGGTGATTCAACTGACTGTCTTTCCAGTGGAAGTGGTGGGACACTCGGTGGCCGTCCCTAATTAGACATCCCTCGTAGCTGACTGTGATGGAGTATGACAGCGGTTCATTAAGGCTTTGTCCCGGTGATGCCTGCACATAAACGCCAGCCCGACTGGGGGCAAACTCATTAAACAGCAAAAAGTTGCTCTTCATCAATCGACTGGTGGTTTGAAATGACAGTGTGAACTGAAGCAGAGCTTCGTTCTCTGCACATCGTCCCCTGAGTGAGACGAGCGGCGCCGCCGTCCATCGCTGGACACTCGTGTTTATCAGCGTGATGAAAACATTTTGTCAACATGAAACTCTGAGCGAGTTTCTGCGTGTGACGGCATGTTGTTTCTGCATGACTTCATTCAGTGTTTGTGTGCAATCACAGTACGTTACAGACTATTACAGACCTACAACTATCAATGAAATCATCTCTGAAAAGTATTAATCGAAGGACTGATCCTGATCGTCATCATCAGGGTTGATTGATAAGTTTGTGACCTACGTTAGAAGAAGATGAGTAAACTGTCTTGTGACGTGGACACACACATCGGTACAAGACATGTTGGAGCTTTTGTGGTTTTTGTTTTCGGTAATTCTAATTCTATTCAAATTCTAATTTATAATCAGATCTGTGACAAAGACTCGGCTTTACCAGTCTCTAAGTGTTGGTCATGTTTTCAAACCAATAAAACAGACTTAATAGATGTTTTTGATGTTTCTATTAACAGGCAGCAACATGTGAAGTGACCGTCTGCCTTCAGCTGTAAAGGAGAGAAAAGTCAGTGTTGCTTCAGAGCTAAAAACTTCCTAATAAATAAAATCTACAATCAAGATGAGAAAAAAACAATCAAACGAATCAAAACCTCACACTTTTACACTCAAACAGCCTAAAACTGACTATTTGTTTTATGATTTTGTGCAAATATAAGACTGTATTAACAACAGGAAGAACATATTGCACTCTGCAGTTTGAGTCTTAACTGTTTTAGAGTCAGTGTTGTTTAATTTAAAGCACAGAGGTGAAAATAAAAGATGGAAGATTAGAAAAACACCTCTTTAACTTGATTTGACGAACAATTTATTTCATTCAGACTGAGGTTTTTCTGACTTTAGTTAATATCAGAAAATAAATTCATCGTTGGTTTTTCTTCTTCAGGATTTGTGGATTAAAAATAAATAACATAACACCACCTGATTATTTAATAACTCCGGTTTCTGCAGCTGAACCGCTGTTTTATCAGATGAACCTGTAATAACAGTGTTTCTCTTCAACATGTGACCTCCTCATTCAGAGAGTCAGAGGCTGCGATACGAAACACAACGCCGCCGCCGCCTTCATACGTACAGTCACACAGTCTGTGATTACTGCAGGAGTTCACGTTCAATGCGCCTCTGAACAAGTGAGTCTGAAACGAGGCCTCATTAAAAATGGCTGAGAGAAAACGAGGAGACAGACGGACGGACGGACGGACGGACGGATGGACGGAGAGAGGAGACGACTGCTAACCACGTCTGATTCGGAGCAGATGTCAAGGAGGGTTGGACGCGTCGTCATATTCAGCTGTTCAACCTTGAGTGCTTTTTTGTGTGTGTGTGTGTTCATCTTTGAGGAGTTTGAGACAAGTGCTTCACCTTTGTTCCCGCTCTCCTGGATCCCTGTTGGTGTTTTTCTGTCAGAGTTTCTGCTCTTTAAAGAAGTCGGTTTCTGCAACACGGATTAAATAAATCCAACCCCGTTGTACTCTGACAGCGATTAAATGTTAATTTACAGAAACAAACCATAAACACTGATTATGGCTCTGTCATTCAAGGGACTTTGGTTTTTAAAGGAATAGTTCACCTAAAATTGAAATTTCCATGCCATGCCAATACAATGGAAGCCTGAGGCGGCTATTGACTCAAATGGGAAAAAACCACAGAGGAAAAACGTCACACGCCTCCATCCAGATGTCCACGAGAATCAACTGTCCAATGTGACTTGAAGCAGCTATGTTAGCACTGTTTTTAGCTAAAATATCCTCTGTTTCCTCCTAGAAAGGAGCTGCCTTCAGGTTAGCAAGCTAGTAGTTCAAAAGCAGCAGCTCTTCAGTGGATATTTGGGTTAAAAACAGTGTTATCGTTGTAGTTTTCAAGTCAAATTGGACCGCAAAGTCTTCCAGACACTATGACGACACGACATGAGCAACATGGAGGCATATCGTGTTTTTATTCTGTTATTTTCTTCCGTTTGAGTCCATCGTCTCCTCAGGCTCCCAGTGTATTGGAATGGCAAAAAACTCCAGAAGGTTCATGTGGATTAGAAAATGTCAGCAGAGCCTCTATCAACATTATTTTATTATTATTTTGGGTGAACTATCTCTTTAAAGAACCAAGCTTAAGGTTAGCAGACTGAAGACCTTGTGAGGAAGCTGGATTGAAGAGATTTCCAGCGATCACACGTCATGTGCTTGTGTCTCAGCCACAGCGGTTCAGACCAATTAGCACTTTCTGGGTAACTATTGACAGCTGTGGTCGTGGTTTGGTGTTGCTAACATGGAGGGAACAACAGCTTTAAGTGAGTAACTTCTATGGCATCAGTCCAGTCAGACTTCTAGAGTTTTTCTTCATTGAAAGACACTGCAGCTTTTCTTGATCTTAAAAACGTTCTCACTCATCTCCCAGCAGGCTGCAGCTGCATCAAATCACCGGTCGGAGCATCAGATGGTTGTAATAAATCAGCGACAGACTGTGATTGATAGATGTTTCATCCAATGATCCTTTTCCAAACAGGTTCGATGGGAGACGTCAGGTGTTTCGGGTTAGACTGAACCTGCAACTTCTCCTAAATCATCTCAGTCTAAAGAACTTTCATCCTTCCATCGTCAGAAGAAAACACAGCCATGCAATGTCAGAGGACAGGAGGAGGGAAATGGAATAATACGGCTGATATAAACTCATTTTTGTCCTGTTGCATTAAAGCACTTCACACATTTTCATAAAAGTTTAAACGGACTGTTTTGGACTAACGACAGCGAACACTGGCAGCGCTGCCTCCTCACGTTCCAGCTAATCTGTCTGCTGTCAGGTGTTTGACGATGCTTCACCGTCTCTTCACATCAAAAGAAATCCACAGGTGGTGCACGTTTCTCCAACTTCTGCTAAAAACCTGCCAATATCTCCGACGCCACCTCTCATATGTTCTGCAGGTAATATTACGTGACAGAGATAAAGCGTTTTTATCAGCACTTTCCTTCCAATGACATTTAAGGCTAATATTGACCTCCACCACTATTACGGCCGCAATCCTCAGAGCGAGAGGAAATGGACGGCTTTTAAATCTGTGATTTACACACAGCGTCCGCCTGCATGTGTGTGAGAGAGAGGAGCCGTGTGCATCCATGTGTGGACTCCTGAGTGTGTTTGCTCTTATTCAAACACGCAAACCTCGTTTCATAGACGGCAGAACAGATAACGTCACATTAACGACAGAACACAATGGAGTCAAATGCATCGGAAAAAACACGCCGTTTCAGCCGCAGCCATAGAGATGTAACGAGGAGCCGAACGCCTGCAGACTTTAACAGCCGTCACAAGCTCAGATTGTGTCTTTGCATGTCTGATGTCTGCATCTCCATCACCTGCAGCACCTTCACAGCACTGCAGGAGCACTGCAGCGGTGCCATCTAGTGCCTTCAAACATCACTTCTGAGTCCAGGAAGTGAATTAAAACAAGACTGTAACGACCATGACTGAGCAAATAATAAAAAAAACATGATCTCAGAGGGAAAAGTGACTCATTTTAGACAGAATTATGAGGTTAAACTTTGACTTTTAGCCGTTAAAGACAGTTGTTTGTCAAACGCTAGCTTGATTTCCACAGACGACTTGAATACCAGCTGATTGCAGATTTCAGAGCTAAACCCTGATTCTCTTTCTTTAAAAAAAAAGAGATAAACAGTATTTTAAGATGATTTTGTGACAAAAAAAGATGAAGCAGTGTTTCCATCCTCGGTCGTGTTCTTGAACAGAAGTTGTTTTTGTGATCAAAGACACGTCGGGGGTGAACGGTGCAATCTGCGGCTCGACTCCTCTGATTGCCGGATCCTCCGAGCCTCCCTCATCCAAACAATGATAGCCTCACTCCAGCTGGAGGGCCATTGACATTGACAGGACTTGAACTTTAGTCTAGCGTGTTATAATTTTAAAAGTGAGGATGGCAATTCATGGACTGAATGCGTGTGAGTGTGTGTGTGTGTGTGTGTGTGTGTGTGTGTGTGTGCCACAAAACATCTGCTTTGACTACAACATTCCTCCTTCGTCTGCCCTTTAAAAGGAAAACCAGCAATTTGGTGCAAATGAGGGAAGTCGGTGTGATGGCTGCCAGCATCTGGAAACAGGAAACATGTTCTCTCTGTTTCTGTCTGCTTTTAAAGTAGGAACATCTCTGTGTAACCAAGAACTTATCTTCATGTTTAAATATTAAATTTTATAATCTGCATCTTTTCAGAATCAGTATATTTCTCCTGAATGTCAAATAACGTCGATCTGGTGCATTTTCTCAGACAAAAATGACAACGTGGGTCTTTTTTTAAAATGATGTCACGCGACCTTTGTGCTCCTGTTAGTGGTTTGTAAGGTCAAGAATTAACTTTTGACTTAAAGGTTGTTTGCTCTCAAAGCAAAGAGAGAAGAAGAAGAAGAAAGCATGACACTGTTAACCTGAGAGGAAGCAGGCGGAGGCTGATTGTTGGATGAACTTTACAGAGAATGTGACTTAAACTCAGACGAATATGACTTTTCCAACCTGATGTGTTGTATTTTAAAAGTGACCAAAAAGCCTTAAATGCATAATATGTTATGGATCTCAGTAAAGATCTTTTTTAATCAAAACAATAAAAACAAGAGATGTGGTTTGATGTCGTGTTGGAGTAGCAGGGGATCATGGGATTTGTTCGTTTCATTGAGTGACGGCCGCCAGTGCAGATGAAAATCCAGCTCACTCACTCAGTTTGAAACGTTTACAGAGGAGGGAAGTTTGACAAAACACTCTGAGTCTGAACATTAATGAAAACATATTGAATAATGCCAAATAATCACATTTATTGTGTTAAATTATACTAATAGAGGACCTGCTTTTTGTTAGGCTGAATCAGCTTTAATGCATTTAAATGTATTTCAGTGTTTTGTTCTCTAAACTCACAGCAGCCTGAAGCTAAAACCTTTACTGTCACTGACTGTTTGTGGAAAACTCAGAGATTTCTTACACTTTTTTACTGATTGGAGATTAATTTGAAATTATGGTACAATTTTCCACCTTAAGACAGTGAAGTCAGGTTGAATTAAAGGCAAACTGTGACTCTGTTACAGTCTGAGCCGTCACATAACCTCAGAATGCTCAATTTACTTTAAATCATCTTTTCAAAATAACATTAAAAAGATAAAAATCACACTCAACTTTTTCCATTTGTATGGTTTGTAATGTCAACAAACCAAAACAGGGTTTAATAGAGTGCAACAGGGTCACCCTAAAAGCTCTAAACTCCTATGAAATTTATCTGTTTTTTAGCACAAATACGAGTGTTTAGAAAGCAGCAGGTGCAGAGTTTGTTCCACAAGCTCAGAATGTTTATGTGTTTTATGAAAATCAGCATTAAATTTAGTCATTTTGAGTCAAAATAACAAACAACAGAAGCTTCTGTCTTCTTGGTATCTTCCATTTTCGGGGCGTGTTAATAATAATTACAGGACGCAGAGTGACACTGCTCTCTGTGTGTGTTTGTGTGCGTGTGCGTGTGTGTGTGTGTGTGTGTGTGTGAGGGCCAAGGAGAGGGGGGAGACTCAGGTGTAGCGGCAGCAGGATACTTACAATAACATGTTCCCCGGAGAGGGTTGCCAAGGTAACGGTTCTCTGAGTCACATCTGGATGGACAGAAGAAGAGAGGAGAGACGGGCGGAGAGAGAGAGAGAATAAAGGCATTAGGATTCAACAAGGGCTGAGTTTTTACAATGACACTTTTTTTTTTTATCACAATGTGTGTGTGTGTGTGTGTGTGAGTGTGTGCGTGTGTGTGTTAGTGTGTGTCAGTTGCTGCAGGTATTGTCTTCTCCACCTCTTTGCAAGGTGATTTCCCCTGACAGTCCTGTCTAGCCATAGCTGCTCTCCTTTTCCCAGGGGCCCACACACACACACACACACACACACACACACACACACACACACACACACAAAACACACACAAAACACACACA
>JAQMCX010000006.1:39091-49639 GCA_029814765.1 Acanthurus leucopareius
ACACACACACACACACACACACACACACACACACACACACACACACACACACACACACACACACACACACAGAGTCCACCCTGCTGTCCGGTCTGTCTCGGTCTCTGGTTGATGCTGCTGGGTTGCCGGTCTCTCGCAGAGACGGCACTCAACATCTCTGCGGCTGCGGCGCCGAACACGGACTCACAAAGAGCCCCCGCTGCAGCCCCCCCGCTGCAGCCCCCCCACTCGGGCCGAGTGCATCAAAACCTTCAAATTAGGGACACAAGACAGACACAGAGAGGGAGGAGGGTGGCAAAGAATGATCCGTCGGGACCACCTGCACCAAAACTCAACCGCATCGATTGTTTGTTCAAATGCCAAAAAACAACCTATTGTAACGTTTGTCCTCGTGCGATCGCACAATTTATTCTTTTCTTGGAAAACAGAGATGATTTCAGCAGCTGCAGACGCTGGAACGGCAAGAAAACAACATCATGTTGCTTTTATTTCACGTTGGAGGTGGAAAATGGGTCTTCATACCATAATATCAAATTAGATCATTTGTCAGAGGCTGAAAAAAAAGGCCCAAAATTGTCGTATACAAACATAAATCCTTGTGGGACGCCGCTGTGACCTCTTACTGATGAGGTTTTGCAGGGTAAGAACAAGGTCATGCAACCACATCTTTGCTGCAGCTGCAGGAGGGAGAGCGTGTTTCTGGTCTACAAGTGGCTGCATGACAAGGAAAACATAATTATGGGAAAATTTAACTGTTTAAAAAAAAAAAAAGATACTGGAAAACTACTTCTACTGGAGAGAAGATAACTGTCTTAAGTTTAGTTGATGCTTCATTACAGAAGTAAAAACAAACAAATCCTTCACACATTAAGCTCCTCTGTGTTATTATGACTTCATAACACATCCAGTGACATTTATTTATACTTTTAATCCTGTTTTAAATCTATTTTTCCATCTCCTTTTCCAGTTAAAAGAGAGAAATGAATGAAAGAAATGATGAAACCTTCTTGTCTCACTGACAACGTCCTCAAGACTCAGCAGCCACCTCTGACTTGTGAAGTATTTCAGTGTTTCAGACGACCAGCGAGACTGAGAGTCTTCAGAGACGGACGGAGAGACGAGTGAGGCTTTGCAGAGAGAAAAGAGAGAGAAAAGAGAGAGAGAGAGGGAGCTCCTGATGTGAATCATGCAAAATTTATGGAAGCAATAAAACTGTTGAGCGTGGGGTGCCGATGGCAGAGGAGCATTATGTGCTGCAGCAATGGGTAGCAAAAGATAACAAGCACTAGAAGAAATAATACAAGCTGAAGTCTCGCCTGGAGGACACTTCACAGGGAACCATGGGAGCTCAGTCTGCTGCTGCTGCTGCTGCTGCTGCTGCTGCTGATACCTCGCTAAACCTCAGCACTGCTGCAGAGACTCTTCACTTATTAGAGTTTTTAAAAGAACTCAATCACTCGCACACGAGAGTCCATCGGATTCAGAGAAACGATGTTAAAGCAGGAGATTTGGGAAACACATTCATGAGCTGCGATCATCAGATTATCACCAGAACTTCAGCAATGCAGGACAAAGTGCACTTTAGAAACTTTATGCTAGCAAAGAAAATGTTGTGGGCCAAAATATTCAACACACATCACCTGGTTTTCTCTGCTTTTCATCTCATTAAGAGATTTTATACACGTGGTTTCTGTTAAAACCTCAGTGAGCTTAAACTTTGGTGCTTTGTTCTGTTCTGATTCGTTTCGATTGTCTAACAACAACTTCAACACCAGATAAATGTGTCCCACATTAAGCTGAATTATTCAACAGTTGTGTACTTTTCATTCTTTTATTCACTGTAAAGTAGAAACTTAATGATCTGATGTGCAGCGTGAAACAAACATGGCAGAGCTGCAACTAAATAAGAGATCATTATTTCATCTTTCAATTGTTTATGTACTTAAAATTATAAAAAACACTGATAACAAAGTCTTAAAGTCAGTGTAACATCTTAAATAGGTTCAACAAACTGTATAAAATCCGAAAAGTTATAATAATATAACAGCAACTTGTCACGTTTATCAGGTAGTTTCAGTAAATGCATGAAAACTGATCCAAATCAAACTTTGTTAACTAAACTTATCCAATCCACTGATGGTTTTTAGTAATAAATGAGCGTAAGCAGCATAAAGTGACCTCGAGCAGCTGTGTGATGTTTTATTAAACATGTCTGTGACTCGACGTTTCAGTCTCAGCATGTCGCCTCTCTAACTTCCTCAATGAGTCACATAAATCCACCTGAACTCTCCTCTCATCCTCATGCACCGCTTCAAACGTGCCATAAAGCAAAACCACAAACCACACGACCACACACACACACACACACACACACAAACACACAACAGCAGTGTGTGTGTGTGTTTTCATCTGCAAATCAACACGAGTTTCCCATCAGAAATATGATTCAAAAAAGGAAACGTCGAGAAGAAGTCAGTCTGTCTCTCCGCTGTAATAAAAACTAGTGGAGGAATCTGCAGATCAAAGAGTCCCAGGATGTTCATAAAAACATGCAGCCGCTTAAACACACACACACACACACACGCACACACACACACCCCTCAGAGTATAAACAGACATCCGACATGTTGTCAGATACAATGAAGCTTTCTGAGAGTGTGTTTGATTTTCTATGTGAGCAGGACAAGGTGAAGAGTACAGTCACAGAGGAGGAGCACACACACACACACACACACATGCACACACACGGGCACACACACACACACACACACACACACACACACACACACAGAGGCAGACACACACTTCATCCAGATTTGACAAGGTTAGTTAATCATCTGTCACACGGACGGGGAACGGACAGACTCTCCTCTCCTCTCCTCTGTCTGTCCTCCATCTCTTCCTCTCCATCTATCCCTCCATCTCCTCCTCTATTTCTTCATCATCTCTTCATCCAAGGGCGACTGTCCTTTCCCACAAAATATTAACCTCCAACACATCACCGTGTGGTTTTTATCTCTTTATGTTTCCTCCTCCGTCACTCCTTTTCTGCTTTTACCCCCCTGTCGTCTTTTCACACCTCTCTCTTCTTTTTAACATCGTGACTCGAGACCTTTTCCTCTTCCTCTTCCTCTTCCTGTCTCTCCATCATTCAGTCCTCTAATCGGCCTCACATCATTGCCTCCCAACAGTTTAGTCCAAGGTAAATGTAGTGGTCCTTCAATATAAAGAAAGATGGAGAGAGATGGAGAAAGAAAGACGGATGAAGGGATGAACAGACAGAGTTCTTGTTAAGTGTAATGAGAGGGAATGATGGAGGGAAAAAAGAGGGAAGCTGAAGGGATGAAGAGAAAGGTGAATGCAGGAAAAGGTGGATGATTATAAAAAGGATGGAGATGGATGGATGAGTCCAGTTCAACCAGCAAGATACTGAAGAGGAGGGGAGAAGAAATGGACCAAAGGGGAAGAATGAAGGTAGAAAAAGGGGGTGAAAGGTGGAGGAGAGAAGAAAAAAGAAAGGAAATAAACAAAAAGAAGATGTGAGGAGATGAGAAGTTTAAAAAATGAAGGAAAAAAGATAAAATGAAGAAAAAGACAAATGAAAAGGAGACAAGAGATGATAAGTCACGAGAAAAGGTGATGAAAGAAAGGAATGAGGAAGAAGTGAATAAAGAGGAGAGGAAAGGAATGACAGGAAAAAGAGGAAAGAAAGAAAATAATAGAAAAGAAAGGAAAAGAGTGAGAAGAGGTGATTTAAAGAGAAGAAAGCTAAAAAAATAAGGTGAGAGGACGTGAGAAAGGAGGGAAACTGAGTCAAATTTAAGAAGAGAAAGAACGAAATAAAGGAAAACTGGAGATAAAGAGATAAATAAATCAGACAAATAAGATCTGAGCTATAAAAGAGGCGTCAGGAACGAAGGAACCGGGGAAGTTAAGAGCGTTAGAAAACGCCAAAAGGGCCAGAAAGGATGGATTGAAAAGAAAAATAAGGTGGAGGAGAAGCCTCAGAGGAGGGAGGAGGTGCATCGGAGGCCGTCCTGTTCGGAGGCGACGCGAGGCGAGGCGAGGCGTGCATCCATCAGCGCCGCGCTCGCCGCCAAAGGCCGCCAGGGACAGAGACACCAGTCAACTCAGGAAATAAGAAAATGATTAAGAGCGATTTAATGTCACGCCGCCGCCGCCGCGCCAAAACGCACATCTGTCACAGCGAGACTGATGTTACTGCACCTCCCTCTCACTTCTCCCCCCCCCCTCCCTCACCCACTCACTCGCTCACTCACTCACACTCCGGCAGTCACTCATTCATTCATTACACTCCTCTCCCATCCAGGTTCACATCACACACACTGATTTTCCTGCTTCCCATCATCTGACTCACACACACACACACACACACACACACACACACACACACACACATACATAATCTGCTGTTCAGATGTTCAGCTGCAGGATTCGTTCACATTATTTACATCTGAAGCTCAACAATGAAAAAACGCTGACAGGAGGTTTGAAAACACAAATATCTGGATGCATGAAGCTCCGTGTGCAGCTTTATGAGCATCATCATCTTCTTCTTCTTCTTCTTCTTCTGCGTTAAAACCCTCCTGTTGTTCATGAGAGCAGAGACGCGTTGAAGCTGCTGCTGATGTTTCCTCACAAACCTGCACAACAACAATCAGTGGAGTTTCCCTTTTCACCGCCCTGCTGCTCTGCTGGGCTCCACGAGCTCCACACCAAGCAAAGGCCACAGCCACAGCTTCTAAACACTGCCCCCTTCAGGTTGTTTACGTCTATTACAGTGTTTGTGGATCACTGGTGGCTGTTTCTACTTGTCATGTCTTTAATGATTGTTTCATGAAAGAGATGAAGATGATTTTAGAAAGGAGGAATTTCTTGAAAATGTTCTATGTTTGATTATTTCCACTCTTGAAACTTAATTTTTCAAAAAACAAACATGTTTCCCAGAAAAATCCACCTGTTTCAAGAATTTTCATGATAAATATCTTCAGTATAATGGAGCTTTCTTACGACACAGCAGGAAGTTGAACCGTTTCTGTTTCCCCTCTTTTACATTTTCAAGATTATACTGGTCTTCAAAATGTGTTTATTGTATAAAAGGCCAACAACGTTGTAAAATGATGCCAAAATGGTCCAAAATATCACAAAAATTATATGGAAATAAAACAAAAAATCAACTAATTGCAGCTCTTTTTCAAAGTAGTTTGGTCGATAATGAGGTTTGACTTTGCAGAGTGTAAACAAAGGTTTTTATTTATCAAATAGATTTATTTTATCAGTAAAAACTGGAGTTTTTACTGATGTTTACATTCATATGCAGCTTTATTCTTCTTATGAGACAGATTTAAAGGTAAAAAATTAGGGTCTTAACTTAAAATAAAACAGCAGAATCTTGCTAAATAACTGATGCTGAAACCAAACACACACTCAGTCACACACACTCACACACACACTCAGTCACACACACACTCAGTCTCACACACACCTGTGAACTTTGCACTCACCGTTGCACTTCCCTCCGTTGATGGGATCTCCATAGTAACCGGGCATGCAGCTCTGGCAGTGCGTCCCTGCTGTCAGGTTCCCACAGTGTTCACACACGCTGCCGTTCACACACCTGCTGTGGCCGTTACACTGACACGCTGGCGAGGAAATTAAACACACACACACACACACACACACACACACACAGTTAAAGACACACTCAGTTGCTGTTAGTTACTTAAAAACAGCTGCAAATAATACTGTTTCATGCTCAAAGAGGTTCGATTCCGGGTGGTCTTATTCATGTTCATACTTCAGTTGTACCTGCTGTAATCGATGTAATGAGATGGTCATGTGACCTGCGGTGGTCAGCTCACCTGGACACTGGACGAAGGCCCAGTTGTATCCTCTGTCCGCCGTGCAGAGACTCTGGTCCAGCACCATGTCTCTGTCTCGCAGCCTGTCTCGCTCTCCGGGGCCGAACCTGGCGCCGGCGGGCTTCATGGGGCCTCGGTACGAACCCTCCATGCAAACGCCTCTGCCGGTGTTACTGGGATCGCCGCACCAGCCGCACTCGGCCCTCTCCAGACAGTCGGCACACGTCCTCAGGCCTGAACAGTTCTGGGCTGCAGGAGAGAGAAGGGACGAGCGAGGAGACGTTTGGTTTCAGAAACACAAACTCCCCCCATCACACAGGAGAGAGAACTGCTTATAGAACTTTTCCTTTATTTTATAATAAAGTTGTTTGCACATCTTTCAAGTTTCCAAGGAAGTCATCTGATGTGACCTGACGTCCTGATTGTAAATGACGTTCACAGTCAGTTTCCTTCAAAAAAAATCTTTAGGTGACACTAAACGGCCTCCAGAAAACTAAAACAGTGTCATTATCCTCCTAAATGTTCCTTTAGAGCGGCTTTATTTAAAATTAGTTGATGCAGCAAAGCTCATACAGGACAAACTCTTTCATTTCACTCTGTTTTTAACTTTCAAATATGTTTTTTTGTTGATTTCAAGCTGATTTTTCCTGAAAAAGAGCTGTGATCGATTCAAATTAATGCAGGAAACATTTCTCAGATGGATTTTTCAGGTGACTGTGGTCTTGAACTTGCATCTGAGTTCAAAGTGAAGCGTCTTTAGGCCAAATTCTGACCTTCAGACTGCAGCTTATTTAATCCAAACAGCCTCAAACGAATCAGAAACACTCTAACGGCCTGCAGTGATGTGATCCACCTCCTCTCACACACTCATACACTCACACACACTCACACACTCCGCCTCTTTGGTTTCCACCTTTTCTTTGACCCCAAACATTTCTAATGTAATTGACTTCTGTTCCTGCATCTTTCCACGTGTGGAGAAAAATGCATTTGTATTCAAAAAGTGGATGTGACATTCAAAAGCACTTTACTGGTGCAAATTAAAAATGACACTTTTTTTTTTTAATGGTATGGCATTCGATGCTTGTAAAAGAAAACAACAAAAGAATAAAAAAATCTCCATACTGTCGGCTGAACGTGGCGGAGAAGGTGACACGAATAAGAAATCAAGTGTTTTTTTATTATTATTTTATTTTTCCGGAGGAGCCGGCCTTCCAAAGTTAACTTTACAGCCTGTTTTTGAACCTTTCACTTCTTCTTCTTCCTCCCGTCATGATAAATTTTCAGTCTACAAAGTGACGGTGGGAATATTCGCTCAGACAGAGAGGAAGTCAGACTCTGTGGGTATCTCGACGCGTTCGTAGGGAAACCAAAAGGGTTGAGAGAAGCTATCCGAGGTTTCGTCTCTTACAGCCCCGACGAGATCATTCAAACACAGCGTCAGCCAGGAGGATTAGCATTTTCACCAAGAAGTTGTTTCTCTCTTTTGAACAGGAGCCGTTTCCATGAGCCACAGATGTCGAGCTGAACCTGCATCTCTTTCTCTGCGTCCCTGCGAGCTGCTCTGCTTGAAACCCCCCCCCGTCCTCTGCATGTTTGCAAGCTTCCCCGCTGCATTATTCAACCGCAGCCACGCTGATTCATCTCTCCCTCTTTATAATTACAAACTTCTGCTCTCTGCCTCTCTCACAGTCGCTCTTTATCTCCTCTCTGCCTCCTCGTTTGCATCTCTTCTCTCCGCTGAACCATCTCCCTCCCTCCCTCCCTCCCTCATTTCCTGTCATCTTGATTAATTTTGATTTTTTTTTTTTATGGATTGCTTTAAAACACTTTAAATGAAATCACAAAGGATTGAGCTTTTCTTCCTTTTTTCCTCCTCATCTTCTCTTTTAATCTTCCTCCTGCTGAGCTCGTCCCTCCACTTCTTACTTTCGCCTCCTCTTATTCCCTTTTTTTTCTCCTTTTGCTTCTTTTCTAACAACTCACTGGATCCCCACCACAGTCAGAGAGTTCAAAGAGAGGCAGTTCAACAGAAACCCGCTAATCCACCACACAGTAGGTTTCCTCTGCGAGAAGAACGCCTATTTACATTCCCAAGAGCGACTTTAATATCCAATAAATATACCAGGCCTGTTTATCATTTAAAACAAGATTCAAATTGCAGAAAAAATTGGGCGACGCTCTTTGAAAACCAAACCCAACCTTCACATTTTCACACCAGCAACTTTCTCTGCTTCTCTTTGGTTTTAATGGATCCAATTTGCATCCGTTTTATTCCTCTGCAGATCAGGTTATTAGAGTCTCAGCGGCAGTCCGGCTTCAGCTTCACTCACACTGATCAGACGCGTTCAATGACTGCAAACCTCTGTCCTTCATTACAAAATGAACCTTTTCTTTACACCTGATTGGACATTTCACTGCTCTGTCTTCATCTTAGCTTCCAATTTATCTTCCACTGTGAAAAAGAGCAATTTTTTAAGAAAAAAATGTGTAATTTCTCAGAAAACTTTCATCAAATCAGTGTTGGGAAACATCTGAAACACGAATATTTCCCTTAAATGACGTAATTCTTAAAAATATGCACAAGTATATTTGAGCTGTCAGGAGCTAAAAACTAAACTCCTTCAACTTTATCGGATTTTCTTTTCTTTCTTTTTCGTCGATCCATCACATTCAGTCACACTCGTGTGTGTCGAACTCGCTTTGCTGCTATTTTAAAGTTTTTGGCAAAACGTTTATTTTTTTACATCATTTTTTTGATCCAATCCTTCCAGTTCTGGAACCTGATTTAAAAAAAAGGATTTGCAGCAGATGTGAGTTTCCTCAGGCAGCGAACACATTAAATGTGCTTTAGAAAATGTGATCCTTTAAGTTTAATATTGAATCGACCTGTTTTAAGAGTCAGACGTCAGATCAGGAGCTCAAACCTCAGAAACACGGTGCTGCAGAGACGTGACCTGCCTTTTAAAGCATGCAAAATGCTCACATGATGCTTTGTGTTTTGCAAATTGCTAATAATCACCTGATTACACTTTAAAAATAAAGGAATGACAGCAAGAAAGACAAGAGGACAAAGCCAGAGAGAGTATCTCTGCTACTCGAGTACATGTTTCTGTGCAGAGTAAAGAGTAACACGCTCTGCATCCTTTAACACACATTGCAAGGTGCATTTTCTGCTCTTGACTGCAGTTCATTTGTGAAACGCATCAAAATCAGCGACAGCAAATGGATCAAATATTTCAGGCATCAGCCGTCGTGCCACCAGCATGATGAAACGGGCCTCGAGGACACCGAACGACACGAGTACAAGCAGCTCGAACACGACTGAGACAGGATTCCTGCATGAACACACTCCTCTATTTTTAACAGCATCTCCAACTATCTGGCTTCATCTGCGTTCCACATGAGGAGCATTAAGAGAAGGTTGCTGCCTCGCGTCGTCTCGTGGACTCGGGGAAGATGAGGATTAGAGAGAAAGAGTGTTACAGTCAAGTGTGAGCCTGCAGGGTTTTACAAGGCTTTAGCTTTATTTAACAGCATCAGATTTAACTGTACCTTGTGCTGTTACATGACACCACCTCCGGGCTGTTTTACACCCGGTGTGCCTTCAGATGGATCCTGTAATTCTGCTGAGGCTGGAAAATGTTTTTTTATGATTAAAAAACCGACATGTAATCACATCAGCGTCCGAAGACGAACGCCAGTTGACCGCCGGCTACGTTTTGTTTGTTTGTATGTTTGTGAATATTGAGGACGGAAGCTGATTTCTGCTCTTTAAACTGTTTTAATGTTTGTTTTCCTCTGATTTATCTCAATATCGGTGATTAATTCTCATCTTTACACAGTGTTTGTGTACGAAGCTGCAGAGCTGAAAACTCTCCTGTACTGACAGGCATCACTGTCATTTCATTTTAGTTATTGTGATTTATTTACTGCACCTACTGACAATATTTACTGTTTACTTTCTTTATTTGATTTCACATTTGTACCAAAAAGAATCAACAGATGCACTTTGGATGGAGAGTGAAAGTTTTAAGGTGAAAGAAGACGAAGAATCTTCAATTTGAGTTTTAAAGGACTCAGTTTGAAACGATCAAAACCTTAAAAACAATCACAGTGGATGTTTTCAAAGGTTCATAGATCTTCTCCTCAGAGCTCCAAAAAGCTCCACTTTTGTCCACAAAGCAATAAATTTAATAGGAAGATGTTTAGATGGTGCTGAGTGTCATAGAGGAAGCAAAGAAAAAACAGACAGGGAAACTTATCAATGACTTTGCTCTGTGCATTTGATTTTCTGACATAAAATTATAGAAAAACACCAACTTTTCCTTCCAGGTTACATTTTTTAAGACTTAGCATCTCATAGCAGAAGGTTTGTGAGCAGATATTGTCAGAAAAAGTTTCCCCGATTGAGATTTAACCTCCAAAATCATCATGAAAGATTTAATGGCAATCGATCGGTTCCCAATCAGCGCCAAAATATTTCACTCTCCACCAAAGAAGATGACTGAAGAGGTGATGAAGCAGCATCGACATCCTGTTAGCATCACTGTTAGCATCACTGTTAGCATGTTTGCAAACACATCTGTGCTGTGCATTTCTTCTCTTTTCCTGATATTTCTGATCATTTATCAATATTTCTTTATGGAAAGAGCATAAATGTTGT
>JAQMCX010000006.1:76877-89377 GCA_029814765.1 Acanthurus leucopareius
CCCCCCCCCCCCCCCCCCCCCCCCCCCCCCCCCCCCCCCCCCCCCCCACCCCCCCACCCCCCCCCACACACACACACACACACACACACACACACACACACAGAAAAACTCATCACAGACGTCGTAGGAGGTCTTGGTCTGCTGTGTGTGACCTCTCTGAGGTCAAAGGTCGCATATTGAAGACCAACTGCAGCGGCTTTCTGTGGCTTCTTCAATTACTGCAGCGACTCTGATTTTCCACCAGAGACTCTGAGTCACTCGGCTCAGAAACATGAAGTTAAACAGTAAAAACTATTTATGTTCGAATCATCTTCAGATCTTTAAGTCACATATAAACCATGCAGGTTCACTGCAGAGCTCTGGATGGATGAACAGTGCAGTAAACTGCATCACTGCAGAGGTTTTGTACATGAACTCACAGCAGAGAAAGCAGATTATAATGCAACAGTTGTTCCAGTGTTTCCTTTTTAAATCTCGTCTCTGTTGATGATCATATTCACTCCGAAACACCAGATTTTATCCAGACAAACACTTTACGATCCCTGCAAGACTTCTGAGGTCTCAAATGGAGTTTATTAGCTTTTTCAACCCAGTTTATATCAGTTAGATGCACTTAAATACGACCAGTGTGAAATAATATGAGTATAAAGCAACACTGGCTGAACGTACATCCTCTGAAAAATGGTCCAGAAATCCACAAAAACAGGACTTTTTGGACTTTGTTTGTGAAAAACAGGGAGTTCAGAGAGTTTATTGTCCTGAATTCATCAAGAAAATGAGGAAATCTAGTGTTTGAATAAACGACAAAGAGAAAAAGAGGACAAAGAGTTCATAAAAAATGTTAAAAATGACCAAACTACCAAATAAAACTGTTGGTTTTGGGTTTAAAATGTTAGTTTTCTTGGTCACACTGACACAAAAGTTCAGCATGAAGGCAACTTTTATTCCTTTTTAAATCTTTTTTATTTCTTTTCTATTCTTTTTTCCCCTCATTCTTGTTTTTATTTGGCTTATTAACTTGTTATGATGTGAAAAACTCTAAAAAACTTTACAAGCCTGAATGAGTTTTAAGATTTAATGAAACAATTACTGGAATTTTCTTCATTTTCTTCTGTTTTCATGAAATCAAATGAAGTTAAATGTGCTGAGTCAGCTCATGTCCAGCTCATCGGACGCCGTGTCTCTGTCCTGCCGTGATGGACTCGTCACAAACGTCCTGCTGACAGAGGACAGCTGATCTTTGCGTCCGTGTGTCTGCGTGGAACAGCAGAGATGTTTCAGTCCACCAGCTTCAGTGACACCTGACTCCAAAATACAAATTCCATCTGGGAAAGTGAGACTCATGCAGAGGCAGCAGGCTGCGCGTGAGCGTGTGCGACTGCAGACGCATGCGAATGTCCGCCGAGGGACCGAGGGACCGCGCCGAGCGTCGGCTTTCACCCGTCCATCTGCCTGAGGTCGCCTGAGGTCAGACCTCCTGTCTCCTCCCTCCATCACCCTGCTCTCGTCTTTCTGAGGGACGTGTTCGTAAAACTCGTCTATAAAAGAGTTCAAACACGATCTGAAACCAAAAGTCGACTTCAGATTATCAGTTAAACGACCCGGTGGTCATTTTTTCAGTCCTGCATTTACAGTTTTATTTCAGAACGAGAGAGAAACTTCACAGAATTCAATCACGAGTCACTTAAGACACAAGAGGAGAGACGTTTTAAATCCATGTGTGACTGAACGTAATGAGATCTGTCTGCACTTTCACACCTCGACTGCAGAGACGACGCACGAACACACCGAACGCTGTTTTCTCACACAAACAAACCCAGCAAGCGACTTCTGATCAACACTGATCACAAAGTTTGACACCAAAACAGAACGAAACAGTTATTTAGCTTCTACCTGGCAGTTTTTGGTAGATAGAATAAAACAGTTCCAGGGTCTGTCTTCACATTTTCACTCTCTGTACTGACAACTCCACCAACCACTGGACCTTTCAGGGTTTTTAAATCTAATTTGCACAGAAAACATTTGAATCTTAGACTTGAAGGGAGTGTATAGACGCTTTGCTCTCCGCAGTAAAGGATTGTGGGAACTTCTCATGACAAACTCTGCAGGGATACGAGTCAAAACAGTCAGTTTGACATTTTAGGTGACATTAACAAAAAGAAACACACATTTATGAGCAGAGAGGATCTTTAAAACTGCTCACAGGTCTTAAGAATGTGTGTGTGTGTGTGACTTCCTTCTAACCTAGACCGTCTGCGACCAAGTGCATGATGGGATTGACTAAAGCAGAGTTTAAGCAGCTGTTCTGTTCATGTATTTGTCATTTTTCCGCAGGTCTCAGCTTCACTGCGTTCAGGATGTTAACATCTGTTTGCTGATGATGCAGATGTGTCGCTCTGTGTTCTCACCATGTTTTCGTGTGGACGTGGTATCGATACATGTGATCCACCAGCCCGTATTTGTTGTTGCTGAGCGCCATGTATCCCCCGTGGACGAACACGCAGCCGCCGGCCTGGTCGTACACGCTGCTGTGGCCGTAACCTCCCTGGACGACGGCGCCTCCTGCAGACACCACCTGCCACGAGTTTGACCCTGAGACGGACGATGAAGACAGAGAGAGTCTCATTAATGCTGAACAATCATGCAGAAAGATCAGAGTTGATCACTTAAAAAAAGTTTTTAATGTTTTGGCAAGTTTCTCTTTTTCACTTTCTTGCCAAAAAGCAAAGTACATTCAATTGTGTATGTGAGACGGAGCGAGGGAAGAGAAAATAAAGGAGACGGAGAGAGTGAGCCAAACGGTTAGAAAAGCCAGAGGAAATTAGAGTTTATTGAATTTAAAAGCTCCCCTTTATTAGACCGGCATGATGCATGCAGATTAACTCAGGTGCATAGAAAATCTTATTAAAAACAGGCCGGGATTACATCACCATGCAGCCGCGGCAAGCAAAGACACAGGACGGCAAACAAAGCCTTAGAAGGAGAGGGAGCTTCAAAAGCCCGAGAAAAACGTGCCGTCATCTGGAACGTTAAACCCCCGAGACCAGAGAGCAGAGATGCTCTGAGAGCGGAGAGAGAGAGCCGAGGAGCCGGGATGAAATTAACTAGAAAGCGAATCAGAGAGAGAATCTGCATAAAACCCTCTAAATGTGTCTCTTTAATTTAAATGTAATCTGCATCAAGGCTCTGAAATAATACAACCAGCTGATGATGGCGGCAGTTTCAGACATGTGAGCACTTAGAAACTCTAAATACTCAGAATTTAGCTTTTGCTCAACAATAATTATGGAAAAATTCAAATAAATCAGACTCACAGAGTTCTGCCTCTTCAAATGCAAACTATGAGAGGATGTTTGACCAGAAAGACGCTGGTCTGACGGTGATGCGTTCAAGTGTAAATGATCTACAGCTCAGTGAATTTGTCACCCAGTTGTGTGAAATTACACTTCACTTCAAATTCACTAACTATAAGATTTAAAACTACAAATCTGACTGAGACTGATCTGAGACTTTATAACTGCTGTGGGAGGAAACTTCCTTCTCGTAAAAGGAAAAAACGTTCATAAAGAAACTGTTGTGACATAAAATGAAAGGTTTGTCTTGTTTTCAAGAGGCTGAGAAAAAGGAATTTTGTTTGTGAGCAGAAGTTTCAAAGCTTTTATAAATGATCACATGAAAGATCACCAGCTTCAGGACAAGAGGGTTTATTTCTTGGCTCTTGGCCGACGTTTTCACTTCGCTTCACTAAAATCCACTAAATGCTTTTAAGATTTTTGGCCGAAAATCAAACAAACAGACAAAGAAACAGACGAGATGAACTCCACTAAAGATTTCTTTGAGTTTGTTCAGGAATTGTCTCCATTACTAACTTTGTTCTTATATGAAACTATGATGGCAGGAAGCTAAAGTGCTGTAAGTGAGTCAGAGACGGACAGAAGAACACAGGCCTGAAGAGAAAGAACAAGAGAAACAGCAACTACGAGGAGACGACAAGAAAGAAGAAGGTCAACTCTTCTCACATCTCTGGCAGCTAATTGCAGTGAACCTGAGTGGTCATTAAATCCTTTGAGCTCATATTTTAAACTCCTTTTCTTCTTCCCTCCGTTCATTTAGAGGTTGCAGTGGCTGGAAGTTGCTCCCTCTGAAGCCTAATGATGCTCAGTGCAGCTTTTCACTGTGACACCGTCAGACGGAGAGCAGGGAGGAAGGAGATGGAGGTCGCAGAAGATGAAAGTGATAGACAGATGAGGGGAGAGGAGGAAGGAGAGGTGGAGGTAAAGGAGCAGGAGATGATGGGAACTGAACCGGAGTGATGACAGAGGAGGTCAGAAACAAAAGGGCCGGTGGATGAAAGGTAAAAGATGGAGGGAGTCAGAGAGAAAAGGGATGAGAGAGAAAGAGGAGGGAGGGAAAGGTGGAGGGAAAGCACGGATTCATTAATCATTGTCTTCCTGCAGACGCTCCGGCCTGGATGCTACCTCTTCTTAATGAGTACTGTGTGTGTGTGTGTGTGTGTGTGTGTGTGTGTGTACTGTGTGTAGCTGCAGGTTTGCATTTGTGTTGTGTATCTGATAAAAGATGTGTGTATGTGTGTGTTTTCCTCTCCACAATGTGTTAGAAGTTGCAGCTCTGCTTCCAGCTGCTGATTTACAACACTGTGTGACACTGCCATCTACTGGCTGAACGGAGAAGTGAACATTTAATGCAAAAGCCCCTTAAAGGCCAGAAGTATGTGGACTTCTGCTTCTACTTTGTTATGTTTTTGCACAAATATGAGCTTTTCTGTAGAGCAGAACTTCACTTTATCAACCAGAAAACTGCTTCCTCTCCTCGGTGAGGTGACTGGATCCTGATTGGCCAAGAAGTTCAAGAGATCAACTAACATCTACTAGACGATGTTGAGGCTAAAATCTCCAAAGTGTGTGAGCGCTGGTTTTGAGTTTTTGACAGTTTTTACATTTGAACTTCATAGAGACACAAATTCTAAGAGTCGGCTGGTGAACTCACTGATGTTGAACTCCTGAACTTTGTTGATGTAGCTGTAAATCGGCGAGTATCCGAAGAAGACCAGCATCACCGGCTCGCCGTCCTCCAGCTCCACCACGTGGGCCGTGTGACCCTCCAGGGCGTACGGAGGAGGCGGGGCTGGTTTACGCGGCGACCAGGCGCGTCGGGGGATGTTGAAGACCCACATCTCGTCCGTCACGTTGGACGACTTCGCCTCCAGCTTCCCGCCAAACATGTAGATGTCATCCTGCAAAAAACAGAGAAAATGTCAGTTTTCAGATCGTTTTAATGAAGAAAACATGAGAACTTTCATCATGGAGCTGCTGTTCAGACTTAATGCAGATTTAAGAGGAAGAGCTGCTGCTCGTCCGCATGTTGTGGAGAATTTGTGGCAAAATATTTGATGTGAGGAGAAGAAAAACTCCTGATTTGTGCAAAAGAATAAATCCAAAGCCAACATGAAGCTTCATATCTGAGTTCTTCACCTGAAATCTTGAATCACATTCAGAAATCTCAACTCGCTTTGTTTTTATCTGCATCTGTTCTACTTTTATCAATTTATATCTTTAATTTTATTGTATTTTACCTTTGGTTGTTCCTGTTGTAGTTCATTTGTTTGCCTCAGATTTCTTAGTTTGTTTAGTTTATTCTTAAAGTTCTTCTAAAATCTACTAATTTATCTCGTTACTTTCACTTTTATCAGATTTTTATCTGTAATATTTATTTCTGTCTCCTTGTGTCCAGGATTTATTCTCTTTTTATAAATCTCAGCTAAGTTGTAACATTTGTTTCAATGTTAAAAGTGTAAATAAGGTTGAATTAATGACTGACACAACTGTAATTTAAACATCTCGTATCATCTTTATGATAAAGTCATAAAACCTTTTAAACTTTTTAACTCATCATTGACTTTTTGACTTTTCAAACAAACAATCTCCTTTGGATCTGAATTTATTTTCTCTCCAGAAGTTAACTGAGATCAATATGTTTCACAGTCAGCAGCTAGTTAGCTTAGCTCTTAGCATAATGCAAAGTCTGAAAACAAAAACAACAAATCTGTAAGCTAACATGTTTAATATGAACTTATTTCCACCTGAGCATAGATTAATAAAGTTATCAATATTAGTTTATTATTATAATTACCTGGTACAGAGCCAGTGAGTGACCGTATCTGTAGAGGGGGCCGCTGCTGACGGGGACCACCTCCCACGTACTCGTCTCCAGGTTGTAACTGTAATCAGAAAAAATAAAACGCCAAAGACGAAGTTCAGACTTTAACAGTGCCAAAAAAAGATGTTTAAAGATAACTTTGCATAGAAGCTGCAGTTTGAAATGAGTATTTAGATCCTTTGCTCCAGTGAAAGTACTAATAACACATTGTAAAGGTAAAGCACTACATTTAAAACCTTATAAAGTAAAAGTAAAAATTTACTTCAAGTAGTCAGTGTGTAGTTAGATGATCTCTGCATGTTTTAGTATTAAAAATGATGCATAAGTTGCATTTTACTGCTGTGGATGTTTAAGTTTGAGCTCATGTGAACGTCTCTTTACACCATCTGACACTTTAATCTGCAGAAATGCAACATATTCAATAAAATCATGATGTTTATGAAGCTGTTGTCCACTGAGGACGATCATTCTCTGAAAACTCAACTTTTCATGAGCTCAAATAAGCATTTTTTTGTCGGTTTTCCTCCACGTGACACTGAAATGTGACCTGAAACTGGCTCCCATCCATACAGATGTTACTGAGTACATCTGTATTTTTCTCACTGTGAAAAGCTCACGTTACTTTAAGCTTTAAGCTCAGGTTTGTCTCATTAGACAGACAAATGGCTCTACACTCGGACCAGAGCTGCTTACTTGAGGACCATGTGGTAGTTGGAGTAGTTGAACGAGTAGCCGCCCACCACCCACATGAGCCCGGAGTGCACCAAGGCCTGATGGGAAGCCCGGCCGAGCGACTGAGCCGACGGTTTGACGCTCGGCAGCATCCAGAAGGCCTCAGTGGAGGGAACGGACAGAGAGCAGTCAGGACCTGAGACACAGACGGAGAGGAGAGACAGTTTCACTGCAGCTGCTTCTGCAAACAGGGTTCAAAAAATGACTTAAAAAAGACAAAAACACACGATAAGTGAAGTTTAAAACACATTATTTAATATGTTGTCAGTGAAAGGAAAAGAATAATTTTGTACTCTCACATGAGTAGTTATGATCTGGAGTTTGGCACCTGTTTTTAACATTTAATTTATTCAAACTTTAAATAATAATAATTCAAAATGTGTAAAATCATTCAAAGTTTTAAAAACATCATGTTTGAGCTCATGAAGATTTAAACATGTTTAACTAAAATGGTTTAAAAAGATAAAAGTCATATTAAAGTCCAGAGTGCAAAGTGACTTCACTCCAACAAAACGGTTTACTTGTGTTTACGCGATTGATCCAGAAGGGGGCAGCGCTCCACCAGCAAAAACCTCATGTGACAAATAAGAAACTGGAAACACTGTAGCATCTCTGAGTCACTGAATTTTATATTTATGGAAAATTTCTTATCAGATTTTATTGATTTGCATCAACAAATGTTTTTTTTAATAGAAGCAGTTGAAATATTTTAATCAAATACTTCGATCTGTCATTAAGTTGCTTTGCTGCAAGAGAATATAGTTAAAAACTAAAATATTAACAACACTGGACTGATGATGTGAAATATGTTACTGAGCACAAGGACAGATTTCCCAAGATATTAAATTTATTATTTAAGATATAAAATATTATTGAACCAGCCACATTATGTTGCTTGTATCTTTTTCTTTTATCTGTTTCCTATTTGTTTCTTTTTTATGGTTGAAATGAATAAAATAAAATCATGAAAAAGATCCTCTTTTTACAGGCATCATGGGAAATGTAGTATTTGTTACAAAAACAAACAACACTGGCATCAGCTTCTTTTGTAGCTTTTACACACTAATTATATGAACAATGACTTTCAGACCTCAAAACGCCACAAAAACTGAATTGAATCTTGTTGAAATGAACCTTTATGACGTCTTCCTTCCTCATATTCACTGTTTTCATCCCCTCCCTCCTCTCCTCCGTCCTGTTCGTCCTGCTCTCTCACCTTGCCAGCTGTCGTTGCAGACGCAGAGCTTCTCTCCGGTCAGGTCGCAGTAGCCGTGATCCGGGCTGCCACAGTTGTCCCTGCAGTATGGCATGTCGCAGGCTTCTCCCTTCCAGTACTCCTCACACTCGCAGTACACTCGACCCGACGCAGAGTTGGCCGTGCTGCATCTGCCGTGGCCCGAGCAGTTGTTGGGACACGAGTTTATCCTGACGGGGACACAGCGAGAGAGGACGTCAGGGAAGTTTTTCAAGGTTGAACTAAAGCAAAAGGCACCGAGGAGACTCGACCAGATGTGACTTTAGAGAAAAACACAACTTTAAGACACTGAGGATGCTTCAGGAAAGGAGTTCAACTTCAGGATTTCTCTCACTTTTAGCAACAACAGTCACAATATAGTGAAACTGTGCAGTTAAGAGTAGATAAGTAAACATGTAGCTCCACTGTTTTCATTTTAACACTGGAATAAAAAGATCTAGCAGATGTGATGTTGTTGTGGTGTTAAACCAAAAAACTGATGCAGCTCTAAGTGGCTTTTTAGCCTCTTTTAGCTGTTAGTTTTGGTTTTGCAGCACATTAACAATCTGGTTCAGACTCATATTTGCAGAAACAGCAGGAAGCTGCTTTCAGCAAACCTGCTGTGACAAAGTCTCACATGCTGCCTGATGAGCAACCAGAGGCAGAAACACTGGATTCATCTCTCCATTGAACAAAACTGAACTCAATCAAGAGCCAGATATTTTTCTCAGGCAACAAAACCAAAACTTAGAGGATGAGGAGACTTTTAAAAGGCTTTTTCTGCTAAATCTGCTAAAGTCTAATAACAGTCCTGATTTACCAAAATGATCAATTAGAAGGAGGATTTTTCTCATCAGTGAGTTTATCTGCTTCACAGCAGGAATCAGAAGAACTTTAACAGATTAAAAACAGTTCAAATGGTGTCTGAGTTTTGCTTTTACTTGATCCAAAACTTGGATCGTTTTTAAATAATAAATCTTTTTCTTTATGATTTTGTTTTAATGATCAACGATATTTAAAGTAGAATAATGTTTATGCAAAATAATACATTCTGTAAAGGAAAATTAGCCTTTATAATGCACCTCTTGTTCCTATTGAGTTCAGATATATTTATTTTAAACATCTTTTTATAAAACTCTTAAAGTGAATTTAGTGAAAAGGAACGATGAGACGCAGGAGAGATGAAAGAGGAGGGAAGATACAGTTAGAAGGACAAAGGAGCTGAAGATGAGAAACCATCAGACATGAAATGAAGAGAAACGAGTGAAATGAAACATTTAAAACCTGTTTTTTCCTCTAAAATCAGATAAACTCAGATGCTGACGGAGACAGAAGGATGGAAGTGAGAGGAGACGAGGACCAGAGGCGGAAAATCATCTTTCCGTTAATACAAAAAGCCGGTTGCTGCTGTGACAAGAGGGTTGTCATGACAACCTTTATCTCCCCTCTGCGTGTGTCCGTGTGTGTGTGTGTGTGTGTGTGTGTGTGTGTGTGTGCGCGCGCTGAGAGCCTTGAGGCTGTGTGACTGCACACTGACTGTCCCTCCCTCCTCCCTCGTGTCCAAACATCCACATTTCATTCAATTTTCCTCCATAAAACAAAGCAGCCGGGTCTGTGTGTCGCTGTGGGAGGTGACGACAGCCTGCAAACAGCTTCATGACGGACAGCGTAAAGTTCTCTTTGTCTGCATCCAGCTGTGGAAAAACACTAAAAACAGGTAGCAGCTGCAGGTGGTGGAGCACGAGCAAGCAGGAAGTTATGATGCATTGATGAAGAAATCCTGGATTGGATTAAAAAATAAATGTTATGACTCAGATTTTAATTAAAATGACTAAACTTAACAAAAAAATGCACAAACGCAGTAAAAAACAAACTACATTTTTAGCATTCAAGGCACCAAAACTGGCCCTGCATCATGTATTTATCATTTTCAGGGCATCAAATGCTGCAGTGCATCAGATTTTATGCACCAGAAAGGCAACCTGAGTTCATTTCATGAGATTTTCTCGCACATTTGGCCACCTGAGAGATCACAGCATTGTGTTTTAGACAGAAAAGAAATGCAGACAAAGAGACGAGACAGAGAGTGAAGGAGGGCTGGCGTTCTGGACGTACGAGTAGGCGATGTTGAAGCCGGTCAGGTTGTACGCGGCGTCGCTGAAGAAGTGAAGCAGAGCGTAGCCGGACGTCGTCACCACCTCCGGGACCGTCTCGTTGCCTCTGGTCTCCGGTACGATGAGACCGCTGAGAGAGAGAGAGAGAGGAAGACACACAGTCCTTCTGTAAAAGCAGTAATAATAATAATAAAAGAAGCATTTTGAAATGCTGCTGTGTTTTATGGACTCTGGTGTAAAAGCACCGCCGCAGAGATCTGCAATAAAACTATTCCTACATTGATTAGCTTTAAGAGTCAAACTGCACTCACTTCTCATTCGTCTGATGAGGTTTTCAGTCAGTCTGTCTCTTTTAATAAATGCAGAAAATGCACTCGTGTTCATAACAAATAAGACTTAAATCCTCCTTCCTGCCGCAGCTGAAGCCTCTGTTTTACCCATTTATAATGAACAATGTGAGCTTATTTATTGTAGGTAATAATCCTCCACAAGTCGGAGCTGTGTGTATTTAAATGGAATATGTTTTCCTTTCTTGCTCGGGGATAAGCCAAATGAGCTCCTTCATATCTCAGAAAGCAACTGAACTCACAAAAACCGGAGATAAGCCTCGACGGAGCCGAGCAGGAAGTGGGAGGTCTGTGAATTATTGCGTTATTACTGTTTTTCTAATGAATTTCTGTCAAACCGAAGCGTCCCACCCACATGCTAATAAATTGTCAATTTGGAAAAATGAAAGAAGGAAAAAAAATACGCAACAAATCTCTGAAAAAAAAAAAGAGGCGGTTTTAAGGGCTAATGTGAGTAATTGTGATGTGTGGTTTCTATTATCGCTGCATTGTGGGGTTGATGGGAATTACGAGGCCCATTGTCGCCTACATGGACTCATTAAGTGAAAATCTGTGGCGGCTTTTCAAGCTGTGCTGAAGGCTACCTGAGTCCTTCACGTGTTTCCCTCTTTCCAGGAAAGCAGACGCTCCTCACCTGAACACGGCAATCAAAGGGGCGTAGATGGAGTCTCCATCGTAGACGTACATGTGGTCCCAGCTGCACTCGGTGGCGAAGTGGTTGAAGCGCAGCCTGAGCACCGCGTTCGGACTGAGGAACAGGGAGCATCGACATGAGACACAAACACAGCTGATGCAACGTCACAAGGCATTAATTTGAATGAAACTCTTGTATATGAGCGAAAACTGTGGATCTGATGAAGATCTGAGCAAAAAGCAAAGCAGATGTGCAGAAAGTTAAGTGTTAATCCACTGGAATCTGTGAATATTTACATTAAATTCAAAAATCGTGGAATATTTGTCACCAATTTTGGATAAAAATTTGGAGCAATTAGTCGATTTTGACCCAAACATGAAGAGCCAATGTTTTAATCTTGGCTTTTAGAAATGATCTTCTGATGAACATAAACTACAATATGATGATTTTTAAAAGATCAATCCAATAAGTCCAAAAGTTCTCAGTCATAACCAGGAGTAAATATTCCTTTTTAACAGATTGTGTGACAGAAAACCTCCAATAATCTGACTGTATTTGAAATAAAACTTTGGGGATTGAGTGTAAAATGCAGGAAAAATGGGTCAATTTATCCAAAAAATATCCACAATGGCCTTTTCAAACATTTTACTGAGCTCAGACTGTTTTTCAGTGAGGAGATGATCACTAATGATTAATGATTAATGATCAATTAAACAGATAACACGAGACTCATCTCACTCAAACAGGGAGTGTCTTGTGTTCTTGTGTTTTTTTGAATAAGTCGTCCTGTCGGAGGCTTGAAAACATAAATACAGAGCTTTAAAAGTCTCCATTCACTGGTTCAGACCACAAACATGAGCTGTAAAAAAGGCAAAAAGCAACTTTGAAAAACAAAAACTACATTCAAAAGATAAATTCTCTCTTTTGACACGATGATAAAGCTCCTTTTGACCGGAGAACCTCAGGCCAGACATGCAGACCAGCGTGAAGAAGTTTAATCACATAAACTGAGCTGAAGATGAGAAACAGTCAGACTTACTATCCTTCTATCAGCCAAGTGCACTTGGTTTTGTACTTGTAGTTCATGGGTCCGTCTGTGAGGGAGCCCGACAGGTCCGTCAACCTTCAGGAGGAGACAGAGAGCAGAAAAGACCAAGGTTTAGTGAAAATAATCCACCTTAATGAGCTCAAATCACATGTGATGTCTTCTCAGAGTGTCATCACGTCCGGATCAATCAGAGTGACATCAGACGGACTCTCCA
>JAQMCX010000006.1:102731-119097 GCA_029814765.1 Acanthurus leucopareius
CACATACACACACGCACACACACAAACACACAGACACACACACAGACACACACACACACACACACACACACACACACACACACACACACACACGCACACAGGGGTGGAAGCTCGTGTCAGCAGATGATGACTCTGATGTCAGAAAATCTCTGTTCTGCACTCACTCCGTCTCTCTCGTGTGGTTGTTTTGTCCTTGAACGGCTTCCGTCTCTTTACCTTCAGGCATCAGAGACATGACAGCGTCTCCACGTTCAAACCTCCACACACACATTTCTACCCTCATTTACTGTAAACATGATGAGTTTGTTTCTGAAACATCACGTCTTCAGAGGAGTATCTCGTTGGCTCGACACCTGAATCATCTCTTCAGTTTTTTTAATGTTTTCTTGTCACTAACTTCAGCCTCCACCTGCAAACATCTTCCACAACAGTTTAATTTAACAATCAGGGAAAAACAAACTCATGTTTCACATAAAAAACCATCCGCTGTCACATCTAATGTGTTGTGTTTTCTTGCAGCAGCATCTGTACACTCGTGATTATAACTTCTTATAATTGTTCATTTAAAAGTGGCAACAGAGTTCTTTCACTGCACCTGATAGTTGATAAAACAGCACTGGAGGGATGACACATATTTACAGGCCAAACAGGAAGTTAGTGCTCCAACAATATAAACTATATAAATGCACAAACATGTTCTGGAGGTCGAGGTGGACGAACAGCGAGTGAGTTCAGCTCAGTGAAACCAGAGTCCAGAGTTTCCATCCAGACTGCTGTCTGTGGTTTGGTTGGTTAGAGACAGACGGGTCTGCACACAGACGCATGTACGTGGAGACGTGAAGATAAACTATTCTGGACTTTAACATCATATAATAAGAGTTTGTCACAGTTTTAAGTGGACAGATTAAATAAAACATTCAGTTGAGAGCTCTAAATTTAAAGCTGTGATCCCATTTTGGAAATAAATTCAGTGTTTTATTAATATTTCTTCTGAAGGATGAAGCAGGTAGAGTGTTATTTTCATGCCAGTAACTCTCCTGACCGACTTGAAGAGGTGGTAAATTTTTAAATCCCATCTCGCAGAGTGTTGTCTGAGCTCTGAGTGGCTTCAGTCCATTTATCAGGCTCCACTGTGATAAATACATCTTCCTCGGCTCCGGCTGTCTGAGAGGCAGAAATCCTGCATTGTGGCTTCTGCAGGCTGACTGATGGCTTCACAGCAGCGAGCCAGCAACGACACACCAGATTTTTTTCAGTTCATCCCGTCTTTCCTCTGTCAATTAGCACCATCTACACCCTTTTTCCAGAAGCCTCTGGTGCATCTCAGCTGGGAGATTCTGGCTCCAAATGTTTGATCGGTGTGAGTTCGTTCACCGAGGCCTCCGGTCTTTCTGGCTGCCTGCACTTAGCATGCAAGAGACAAAGTGAGATTAATGCAGCGGTTTAGGTTAGTGAAAAACCTAAGGCAAACAGATTCACTTTGATGTGCTGCATTAAACAGTGTTCTGTTGAAGCTGCCACATGCGACCGTCACGCCGCTCTCTGAGTGTTTGCACAGCCTCGGCTCCACCGCCGGGTTAAACCGGGACAAACAGGTAACCTATTTTAAAACCTGATGAAAAGCTTCGACCTGAAAACGTCTCCTCACTGCCGCAGCTGACAGACGTAACCGAGGAAACGTGCCAAGTCTGCCAAACACCCCGACACCCCCGACTTCAAATTTAAAAACAACGACAGAATCTTAATAATGCAAATAATCTAAACAGCAGTGTGTCTTTTAAAGCGTTTCCCACACACACACAGTGGACGTTTGAGTCTGCAGCTCTGCTTTAAAAATGAAAAACACCTGTCTGAACGTGTGTGTTTGAGCTCAAGCAAGATGTCATCCAACCTGCACGAAGGAAAGCAGGAAAAACAGCAAAGACAGAACAAAGAAAAAGAGAGAGAGAGAGAGAGAATTCCTCTGGAAAACAAAGAGAGAGACTGCGGACCAATAAAACTCCACAGAACACCAATACCTTAAATCAATAGCCAGAAATCTACCCACTATTTCTCCTTTATTGGATCTGTCTGTGTGGATATGAGACAAAGCGGCGTGCGTGTGTGTGTGTGTGTGTGCGTGTGTGTGTGTGTGTGTGTGTGTGTGAACTACACTCCGGTGACCACTGAGGCTTCAGTATTGAGTATTTTCAGGGCGCAGCAGTGATATTGGAGCTCAGGTCGTTCTCTCTGCTCCGCTGCTCTGCTGTCCTGCTCTCACTAATAGAAACAGCTGATGTAGCTACAAGTGAAGCCTTCGGATAAAACAAACACACACCCGCTCTGACGGCGGCGTCTCTACAGTATCTGTCGCTGACAGGGAGATTCATCTTGATCACAGTCCGCCTCATGGAGATGTTTCTCAGATGGATTACCGCCGGAAATATAATAAACTCAGCTTCATTAAATAAAACAGAGAGACTGAGCCAAACTTCCATAACTGCAGCAAACCATCTGCATCTTAAACACAGGAGTGATATGACGGCAGAATACAGAACACCGAGCATCAGACTCAGCTTCTCACTGCTGCAATAAAACCTCCTCCATGTGCTGCCAATGAAACAAAACGAGTGTGAAAACGTACATCAGGGCACCTTGAACTGCAAAAAAAGGTCAATTACTCTCCTATGAACTGTAACTCAGTTTACCAGAGCCAAAAGAAGCTATTTATATAAGCATAAAGTCATATTTTATGTAAATTCTATAGAAAAATTACATTAAATCCATATTAATGACATATAGGATAGATGATAAAGAGGCTGGATTTTATTGTTTGCAACCAGGAAGTGTTCTTGGTGATGTTTTGGTTGCAAAGTTGGATCATGTGAGAGTCAGAAACACGGTGCAAAGCGTCACTGTGTTGATTTAATTTGGGTTTAATTATGTTACACAGTCTTAAGTGACTTGAACATCATTTAGAAAGTGAAAAACTGACATCTCAGACATGAATTCAGCCAACTGAAGCTGATCTTTCAAATCCTGGTGTCAACCGTGCAGAGCCTTTAATTTCAACATTCACCTGGCTGATGTCATCAAGGTTCAACCAAAACCTAAATAACAACCTTCTCATGTGACCAGCTCAACGCGGCTGCTGCTGCTTTAACCGCTTTGTCCTTAAACTCTTAAAAGTGATGCAGCGAGTCTGGAAGCGTGTCATTATCGATGAGATATCTGAGAGCCGAACTCCGGGAGCATCTCTGTACTTTCTCTGCTGATTTCTTTCACAGCTGCTGATGTTTATCTGTTGTTATCTTCACTCTGTGTTTGCTGAGATGGGAAACATGTGGTTGCAAATGGAAATTAAAATGTTTCTCTGCGTGTGTTTAAATCTGTCTTTGCTTCTCTCAGCTTGTAACAAACAGTGAGACGTCTCTGAAAAGGAGTCGGTGCATCTCAGGAGGCTTTTTACTGCAGACAGTAAAACGGCCTCAGATATGGATTTAAAGGCCACGTTGTGATGCGGCCGGCCGTTACCTTTTTCCAGAGAGCCATGCACAATAACAGAGTGTTCACATGACAGCTCCTCAGTGTAAGTGCTCACCACGATGCCATCAGGCAGCCACAGGAAGAGGAAGTCATCCCTGTTGTTTTGTTTGTCTGTCGCCTGGCGATGTGTTCGCCACTTTCACAACAACGACATCGACTGAGAAATCGATCCGGTCCTCCAGAGACCAAGTCCAAGACTGAAGTCCTGCCATGGCTCTGATGAGACGAGGTAAAAGCATCCCTACAGAGGGTATGAGGGGCGATTAATGCCTCAGAGCAGCTGATGATGTAAGCGGCTTAATATAAATACATATATGTATATATGTAAAGGCACTACATGCCATATGGCACATATATAAGTCAACCCTGATTACAGAGGGATGATTGATAAGTTCACGGCCTAAAAACCTGACACACTGATGTTTTTATATCTTTATCTCCTTCAACACGTTCACAAAAACCATCACATCTTGCAAAATTTTGCCTCTCAGACGTCCAGAAAGTGTCTCATCATCACTGTCAAAGTGGTGACACCTGAGCTCCTTCTTCATATTGAAAAGAGGTCATAATCTGGGGTTGCTAAATAACTTGAACCAGGTGTTGACAGATTTCTAATCTGCACTGCTGGATTATTTAGAGAAGCTAATATCGTCCATTTTATCAGAAAGTACTGACTTGCAATGTTCAATTACCCAAACCAGAACTACTGAGTATTCACTTCAAACTTCCTTCATAATCACACAGTACGTACGTTTCTACAGTTAAATCATGTAAAATCAACATGTTTTTACTCATTTTTATCGACATCTTCATCAACATCGCTCATATATCTTCTCTTTGGCAGCAAAACACATCACACCGTTATGCCCTCAGAGACTCCTGCAGAGTTACACCAGGTTAAATGACACACTGAGTTTTAATTAATTTGAAAAGACACGATTCAAACACACGCTAAGACACATGCTGTCTTTGCCACATTAAAGCTACAAAAAACCCACAATGCATCACTCTGTAAAAGCTCTCCAATGAGAAGATGATTTGACTGAGATCACTGACGTTTCAGTAGCTGTTTGGCTAATAAAGTTTTGAGTTTTCATGTCACTTTGGGCCTGAAAATATCTTTCAGTGTGTGATCCAACAGCCAGCGTGAGACAGAAAATCGTGTTACTTCTTTAAAACACAAATAAAATCAACGGTGACTGATGGTTGGAGCTTTTCCACAGTCCTCCTGTGATGGCGGCCATGTTCAGTGAGCGTCCTCAGATATCAGAGGAAAAACATGAGCCATGCAGCCTCTAAACCCTGATTTATTTTTAAAGAGCAACTGCTCGATGGCAGCCAGAGCCGGCTCTCTCAGCCGGGGTGTAGGACTCTGAGGTGACGCTCGGAGAGGCAGCCACTTCGCCGCGCTCACTCTGAGCTGCAGACGGCAGGCTGGACATTAAAATTACATGTTGTCATATTTGGAAAAGTGCTTTGCTCCTATATTTGAACTGAACCAGTTGAACTTGTGCAGTTGCTCGCTCTTTTTGTGCCTGTGCACAGGCTCGACCGCCTCATGTGAGCACGCAGCATCCTCCTGCAGAGGCTTCTGAGTTTTTAACATCCAGACAAAATGATTTCACTTTTACAACTTCTAAATAATAAATCAGCCTGTAAAAGTGGCCACAGAACATTAAGATGATGATCTGTGCTTTGCTGTGGCATTAACGGCCTCTCATACTTCCTGCAAACAGCCATGAAACATCCAAACAGTTCACTTTGACTACAACAGACACAAACACGACTTATTTACTCTCACTCACTGGATCCAGACAAACAGGCGGAGTAGTGAGATTACTGATATTACAGGCTGCACGTGGACAAACCTGCCAATCACGCAGCTCAGAGGGGCCACCGGTGCAATCACCGAACATCGATTCAGGACTTTGCACGACACAGCGGTGATAGAAACTAAAATCCGGCAGGTGAAGTGACGGTGACTTACTTGAACCTGCCCTGGCAGTGCTGACACTGATCCCCGACCCAGCCGTGGTCACACACGCACGTCCCGTTCACGCACTTCCCCGAAAAACAGTTTTTATCGCAGGACTTGGACACAGAGGAGGCTTCCGCGTGGAGCACGAGGTGAAGCATCACAAATATTCCCAGGTATGTCTTCAAGACGTCCCCGGCGCTCCTTCTGGGCGACCTGGACCACGTGCACGCATGGATCCCCGCGACATCATCCATGATGGACGCAGAGTGTGTTTGATTGAGAGGCTGCAGCCCCGGATCTGAAAACGAGCTGTCACCTCACGCCGTCAGGTGAGCTGTTGTCATCCGCCGCGGTGTCCGCAGGCTCAGGTAGCCTACCTGTGACGTCTGAGGGAGAGGAGCAGGAAAACAGTAATTACACACTGTCACAACATGCCGAGCGGTGCGGGAACGAGCTGCGGGACAGGACAGCGACGCAAACTTTGATGGAAACACTTCTGACCTTAAAAAAACACCGCAACTCCGAAGGGATCATCCGCTGTGAGCGACAGACGCGTGGAAAAGCACGTTACGCGCCCCGCGCCGCGTCCGCACAAGTCCGCCACACAACTTCCACGGTGGTCAAGGTTCCCATGTAAACACACGACCGTGACCGGATGATCCCGCCTCAGCGTCCAACACTGTAATCCTGGAGATAAACTAGAGCCACGCAGCCCAGATGGTTGGCGTGCATCGCGCCCCTGCTGGATGAGCTCCCAGACAAAGACGTGCCCTCCGCCCGCCGCTTCTTATCAGGAGATGCGACAGCGGCGCTTCGCTTCGCTTCTCTCCGCTCCGTCTGCTGCCGCTCTCCGGTCCACAGCTGCTCTCTGACAGGGAAACTCCTGCACAAAGCCCAGCCCCGAGCATGAGCAGTGCGGCCGCACGGTTAAAGGGGCAGCTCCGTGCAAAACGTCGAAGGCACGCAGCGGGCGCGGACACCGTGCGGAGACAAAGCCAGTGACATCCGTCTGCGGCGAGGTCTCACGGTGCTTTTCTATTGGCAGATTACAGCTGGAGCCTGAAGCAGATGTTCCGGACTCACAATGAGACCAGCAATTAACCCAGGATTATTATTATTTTTATTATTATTGGAAATAAATAATAATAAAAATCTAATTTCTTACTTAACCCACTTGACTTTATCACTCAATAGAACCTAATTAACCCCAGAATGTTCAGTTTTATGGGGTTTTTTGGTGCCAAAAAACTTTAATTATGACTTTAAAAAGCCAAATCCAGCATATTCATATTAAATATGACCTTTTTGTTAAACATCATATCTCCAAAACACAGAACCGCTTTTTCAAAACAGCATTTTCATGTTGTTTTTTATAAACTTGGATTCATATTAGTTGCATAAACTGGTCCAGTGTGTTTTGTATATGAGCATAATGGTTTAATAGGAGTTGTATTGGCAGTATTGGCCCTTAAATTATGTTGATGATCCTGTTTCTTCATATAAAGATCATCCCAGCTCCTCCCTGCTGCCTGCAGGAACTCTCAAGTTCCTCTGGTAAACATCTGACCTTCATGTTTCTGAGGAACTCAGATTGGGAAAGTACAGCAGTAAAGCCAAAATTCAATTTTTGTAACTCAGTCAATAATGTTGTTCACACAAACTCTTTGTCATGCACACACACACACACACACAGTGTGAAGAGTTGTTATGAGAACAAGTAACCACAGGGAATAACAGTCGTAAAACAACTTCAGCAAAATGTTCACTTCTACTCGAAAACTGACTGAGACGACCTGGAGACAGTTTAACATCCAACAGAGTGACGTCGCTCAGATATTATCTATCTGTCCTTCATCAGCCAGAAATAATAAAAGATCCCACTGCCTGCAGCCGTTGTTGGTGTCCAGTGTGTCCGCCTGTTGCAGAGATCAATCATGGATCAGCGAACTTGGACAGGAAGTGCTCGAGAAGGGAAAGAATGTGTTTTAATCAGACACAAACCTCCTGGGTTCCTGGCCGCCTGGATGCATCCGAGCTGATTCAGAGACAAATGTGACAGAAACATTAAAAGCAGACTGACACAGCAGAGGCCTGATTCCCTCAACTGTCCTCTGGATTTATAACTTCATCTCACTCCAAAGGTTTTAAAAACACACAGATATTCTTCGGAGCCGAGCGGCGCTTTTGGAAAACAAAGCCAAGATTTGCATCTGTGCTCCCCGAGGGCTCACGAAAACATCCAGCCAGCCAGAAGACGATAATCCTGGAACGGGCTCATCTCAGGCGAGATATTGCTCTGCAGCAGAGTGATGGAGGGAATCACAAGGTTGCGACTTGAGATATTGATTGCAACACATTACATATCTGAGCAGAGTCCATCACAAGGTGAGTGTGAACATCAGCACACAGCTCACACACTTTCATGACTCAGTGCTCCAGTTTCCTCCACAGCTGTGGGAAGCTAAAGGGACAGTTCACCCCATAATTAAAAATATGTATATTTTCCTTCTTTTCTTACTTGTTTTGATGTGAGTTGCTGAGTTTCTCTAAAATAAAATGGACGCTCAAGGCCTCCGAAACAACAAAAAATCCATCAGGAAAACACAACAGCAGCGTCTCTTTCCAGAAATCTTGACCTGGATTCTCACAGATCCTGCAGTGAGCAGTTTCACGCATGTTTTCCGCTTCAGGAGTGGTTTTACTTTCACATTCCTGCCACATTAATCTACAATATATTTAAATAATGTATATCCACAGCCAGACGCTTCTTAAGGAAACAGCTGGTTTATTTTGCAGGCTGGCTTTTCTCTCTTCCACACTCCTCCAGAGACTCCCGGCACTCCTCCCTGCACGGCGCACCTTTGCTGCTGACACACACTTCTTTCTTTGCCCTAATTTCACAGCTCCTTTCTGCCAGCGACGAGACCATCTGCCTTGCCTCTAAATTAGGGAGAGTATTTATCAAATGTCTCGTGGCGGGAATACTGATCTGGGATCTGCTTTGCCTTACAAGCTGAGATAAATGACAAGGTCAAGGATGTGGAGATATGCACCCTTTTCCACATCAATATTCATTAACTAACTGCAGGGTTATGAGGTAGAAAATTAATTGTTTGTAAAAGTTTGGTGTCATAAGTGTCAGTTTAATGAGACCCGGCGCAGCAGGAAGCTCTTCTTCTGTTATCTGTAAGTAGATATAATCATCTTTCATGGTGCGTCTGACTGAATATATGTGATTTAAAGTCGTGTAATTCTTGTCTTCTTGATCTTTTTTAACAGTTACAGTTTAAAACTCCCTGAGGGACACCAGTCTCCTTCCTGCTTCTGTGCACAAACACACTCGTTCAAAGCAAACGGTGGTATTAAAGCTCACTGTTAGCCGGTGGGAAATTGGTCTGGCTTGTTTTTTTTATTCCTGCTGCTGGAGTTAAATCCTATTATGGATCGTTTTTAACCTTCCCCTAAGGGCCAAAGTAGGAATATTGATTGGCCTACACAAAGAACCCACTGTGAGGAAAATGAAAAAAAGGAAAATGAAAAAATCTATTGATTCTTGACAGTTTGTTTATAATTAAATAGCAGGATGACTAACAGCAGCGGAGGGACGGCTGAAGCAGGACTGTGAGAAGATGCAGAAAGTCGAGCAGACACACACACACACACACACGCGGCGCGAGTCGCTTTCTGCTCATCGTCTCTCAACATCGACTCATAATCACGTCTTTCTCTGCCAGCTGTGGGCTGTTTAATGGAGCAGATGTCCTGTAAAACATGTGTGCAGAGACTGTACATTATACACCATCACTGCCATTTTACTGAGACGACACACACACACACACAGTAAAACACACACACACACACAGAGTAAAACACACACAGATGCTGGGTGAGAGTTAGTGGATGGTGGAGAGAGAGGAATTAAATGAGCTCTGGGAAAAGATTATAAAAAGATTATCATTTTTTTAGTTCATGTTTGGCGACCCCTGCTGCTCAAAGGCCGCTAGTGCAACTGGTATATCAATATAACTCTGGACCTGTTTGAGGTTTCATACATGAATGTTTGAAGTTTGAATTAAGTTAGAAAATTGAAGTTCAACCAAAAGAAAAAAGATGCGGACTAAAAGTCAAGAACTTGATTTTGTTTGTTTAATTGTTTGTTTGTTTGTTTGTGCTTTTTTTTCCTCTCATGGTCTTCATCAACAGAAGAAGTTCACACAAGATTGTAAGAACATGATGAAGGAAACTGAGCAAACTTCATCACCTGACGGAGGCCATGAGATGAATCTGAAAGCTCTGGAAGAAAAGTTTTAAAATGATCCTGTAAATGAGCAGTGTACTGTTTTTTAATCATTAAAATCTAATTTATTGCTGTTTGGAGATGAAAAAAGTGCTTTTTAATAACCTTTTTCTTGATAATATAAAGTATTTTTCACATTCACAGTTTCATCTGTTATGAAAAACAAAGATTATGGTTTGATGACTGATAAAATGTTAATTATCTGAGACGATCTCAGTGTTATTAAACTGAATTCAAAGGTTTGTTTGACAAGAATCAGATGATTTGTCTGAGTATTTTCACTTCATTGCATCTCGTATTTCAAAGCGCTGACACGGGAAACACTGACTGATAACCCCGAGTCTCTTTTCCTGGATGTGATGAGCTGTCTGGGAACAATAAACTGTCTCCTGCTGAGACCACCCTGAATGGAAAAATGTCCCTTTCGGCTTCAGAGTGGCGGTTTTCCTGCAGCCACGTGGACGTTACCGTCACCGTGTGATCATAGTTACGGTCGTGATGACAACTGGAGGACGGTCCTGTCTGCTGTTGCTAAGCCATGTTGGTTTGATTTAAAACAAACTGAGCGAGCGCAGAGAAACGACAGGATGTGGCCGGTGTCTGGGGATTTCCTCGGCCTGACATTAATTCCTAAAGGAAGAGCTCATAGATAAACTGGATGGTTCTCTTAAAGAGAAAACAAGGTGGAAAGAAAAAGACAAAGGGATGATGTTGTCTTTTAAATAAAGAAGAGAAAAATGAAAGAACATCACCTCCGTCATTGCGTCGCCTTCACACACAGGTGGATGTTGTTTCTGTCAGTTCAAAATAAAAGATCTTTGGGTTCATTTTATTTCACTTTATCTGCAGCAGGAGGGAAAAAATGTGATTTATAAAATAACTAAAGGTTGAACTTCCACCAATCCAACACTAGATGGCAGCAAATGACATTTATCCTCCTTTTTCTTCAGTTTTTTTTTCTTTCCTTCTGGTTTTCTTTAATTTGTTGTCTGTCTGCAGTTTAAATGAAAAACATCCAAACTGTCTGGATGGTGATTAACTTCCTTCAACATTCAAAAAAATCTCAGTTAATCTTCTTTTTTTCAAGCCTGAGTGTTTTGATGCCACAGTCTTTGTCACATTTTATGAATTACAGCTGTGACTAATGACGGCTAATTGGAGCAAAAACCCATCGTGGCCGTTATTAGTTTCACCTGTTCTCTCATTGTATGATGAGTCAATGTGTTTGCTCTCGTCTTCTGAACAGTTTTATATTCATTTTACAACAATGTGCTGCAATAAGTCTGATTTTTCTCATCAATTAAATCTGAAGCTGTGCCTTTTTTTGTGGAGGAGAGTGAGGATTCAAGACTAAAGTGTCATTTTTACATTTTCTGAGACTTTAACTGAGATTTAAGTTGCTCACCATGTGTCGACAACATGCAGAGTCCAGCAAGTTTGTGAAAAAATACAATTTGGATGAATCAGTGTAATGAGAGACAGACAGAGAGTTGGCAGGTCATGATCGACTCGAAAAAGGACACTTATGGAGTTAATTTTAATTCAAAAGGAGTGGCAATATTATAAGATCAAGTTATTTTACTGAAGATATTCTGATAAATTACTGTACTTTTTTATTCTCCTACATTATATTCATAAATAATGGCACCTAAATTAACTTAAGTATTATAAATTTATTCAAACAAATTGTCAATTTTTATCTCTTTCTGCTCAAAAAGTTTATTTTAATCATGAACAACTTTTATCTCCCGTCCATCACAGTGTGTTAAAGAGCTTCAAACAGCACATATGCTCACAAACTGCAGGATTTTATCAGGAAGCAGCTCTCAAAATACATTGATCAGTTAATTATTAATTAGACTGGATCCAGTTTTTACTCTCTATGTGTGTTTTTAGGAATATAAAGGAAAAAACTCTTCACACTCAGTGCAAAGGAGAGCAAACGTTCAGTGTCGTAGGTGCCTTCATGCTGATCGCACCTGGACGCAGAAAACAGCTCAGTTAACCACCTTCAGCCTCACATAAAGAGATAATACCAGGCTTCAAACATCCACTTGGCATCATTCTGAAACTAAATTATATTTAGTGACCTAAATGTGTTGCAGGTTCAGTCATGAGGCAGCCCACCCATGCAGCTGTTACCGATCAAACCGGAGCCAATTTTAAATTACAGCAAACACAAAAAAACCCTCGATGTTCTCACCTCTGCAGAGTCACAGCTAACACAGCAGGTTCACAGGTAATCAGAGTCATTCAGCTGCAAAACACACACACACACACACGAAGGGCTGTGGAGGAAATAAACTCTGAGCATCATCAGGCTTCTTCTATTAGTTTACAAGTTGAACTCCTAAATGTAGAAGTTGCTAAAATAAAAAGAGATGAATCATCAGCTCGACACGCATGTGCAGTTCAGTGATTAAAGTGATTATTCACAATGCAGTCTTGCAGATTTTAACTTGTTTTAAATCTTCTCTGCTCACCTGATCTGTTACCTGCAGATTATAATCTCCTCCTACAGATGAAGAAGGAGCTCAGTGGTCTTCGTTTTGACAGATATGACTCTGCCTTCACTGCTGTGAGCTGTTTTATGGAAGCTTGAGACTCTGAAAAGACTCCATAAATTTATTTTTATTATCTTGCACATTTATTTTACCCATTTGTGTGACTTGTAATAAGTTACTACCCACCTTTATCTATATATCACACACTGAAAGGTCCCTGAATTCCCTCCATCGCATGCTGCTTGAACTCTAACTGTGCAGAGAAATGATGCTTTTCTTTGTGTAAACTGTGAATTGATCGTCTTTGTTTCTGCTATCATGTCACCAACACACATTCTTGTACATATAATGAATCTGGATATCAAACATTAACTGTGCAACATTAAGCAGAAGTCCGAGCCGACACCTCAGACTGTTATAAACTCAGATAAATCACTTTGTGCCGTTTGTGCCTCAGGACAAACACGCAGTTTCATGTATGTAGCCCATGTTTGTCATTATAAAACGGTCGTCTGTGCAGAAAAATGCAGAAAATCTGTTTCCTCTGGTGTCTGTATGTCACATGTTTGGCCTCTTGTATGCAGGCTGCTTCATCTCACTGTGGTCGGTATTCTAAACAATGACTTTACATCCACAGAGCTGAAAGAAGATCCACATCCAACATGTTTAATATGAGTCATGAAGACTTTAGATATTCATTTTAATATAGTGCTGCAATAAAAATGATCCAGCTGGGTGCAGAGTGTTACTGTCAACACACAGAAAGCATATTTTAACAAGTAAACCACTAAATTTGACCCTTTGTTTGCCAGATTTGAGCCCTTTAATGTAACTTATTATACTGTTTGTTAGCAATTACAATGTCAGCCACTTAACTTGCTGTGGATGTGACACTTTTTTCCCAAAAATAACCCAGTTTGAATCAACTGTTATTAAAATATGAAGTTATAATGACAGAGACTGATGGATTCAGATGTTTTGAGAACTTATTTTTCCATAGGTGGAGAAAAAAAACGCAGTGCACACAGGATGGTCATGTGGCAAATAATATGGCGTGCAATCATCTCTTTGAAATTCCACGCATGCCTCACATACTGTAGCCTATCCCTACATTCATCCCCCAAGGTCCCATCTTTTATGGAGTTGGCAGTCGGCCTTTATTGGGTGGATGAATGGACTTTCGTGTCGCCAGAAAAACGCACTTCACGCTTGTTTTCCTGCATTTTTTAACTATTTCGGCTGCACGTTTGAGAGCTACTGCGACGAGCAGCTTCCAGTTTCCTCTCAGCTCCACCTGTGAGGTTTCAAAGCCTTGCTCAAGGGCACCTTGGTAGGGTTTTTTTTTTATTTCTCTGCTTCCTCCGCTCGTATATTTAATCCGGACGAGCAGCCACCCTGCCCGTCCTCTCATCTCCACAGCCCCGCTGCGCCTGAACACCTCCCCAGTTTGGGTTGCGTCGCACTCCTCCGTCTGTCACACCAGACTCCGAGAAATCTGACGTGTTTTTCGCATTTCCTGCACCAGAGACAGACTGAGACAGACAGACAGACAGGCAGAGAGCGGCGTCGGAGGGGGAGGCAGCCAGAGGTATGCGCACGGGAAGTTAAGATCAACAGCAGCGGCTGAATCCAGGCCGCGCACCGAGCAGCTGGAGCTCCTACAAACCCACCTTCCGACCCACCTACCGCCTCAGTCCGCCCCTCCTCGCCGCCCCTGCTGCGGCTCCTACCAGGCGCTGACTGGTCGCAGCGGTCCGGCTCGAACATCCCCGATGCGTCGCAGCGGCAGCCAGCGGGCATTTGGAGCCTCCCAGCCGCCTCACGGTGCAATGCAACACGGGCCAGAGCTCCCAGGGTGCCCCGCTACAGCCGAGGGAGCCTTTTAATACCTCCAAGGTAAAATATCATGACAGGCCGAGTCACATCTGGGGCCTGTGTTCGCGTGTTGGTCGCTAACTCTCGGCTCTTGGTAGCTTTTCATGTTTCTTCCGCGCACTTCTGAGGAAAGCGTCCCCGGGACGCCGCACGGTTCCCCGCAGCCGCAGTTTGCTCTTTAACGGGGGAATTTAACGCATATTGGACAAGTTTGAACATTTAAAGGAGATACTGAGGACGTTTTCTTCATACAAAGGCTTCATAGTTGGCGTTTTCTCCGTTACAACCAACTGGAAGGAATTAGTGCGTGTCTGCAGGACCACCGGTTGAACGGAGCCGTTATTCGAGCCGTTACCGGAGTCGGTTGTTTTTAAGTGGTCGAAGGAGGGAAAAGGTGGAGCAGTTTCATTGCAAACAAGTCCCACTTGAGGAACCAAGAGTTGGAGCCGCTTCACCATCATGGTGATCTTCAACGGGCAGCTGAAGATCAAGATCCGCGAGGCTCTGGAGCTCAAGCCGACGGCTTGGTCCCTGCGTCACGCCGTCGGCCCCAAGACCCAGAGCTTCCTCCTGGACACGTACATCGCCCTGAACGTGGACGACTCCCGCGTGGGCCAGACCTCCACCAAGCAGAAGACCAACAGCCCCGCCTGGAACGATGAGTTCACCACGGAGGTGCACGACGGCCGCAAGATCGAGCTGTCCGTCTTCCACGACGCGCCGATCGGCTACGACGACTTCGTGGCCAACTGCATCATCCAGTTCGAGGACATCCTGAACAACGGCAGCAGACACTTCGAGGACTGGGTAAGACCTCAGTGATGTGACCCCCACGGGCCCCCACGGGCCCCCACGTGGGGCTGGTGCTGGGAAACCACTCACCTCTCACCTGCACAGGTACAACCAGGACTGCAGGCAGCTGTGATCATTAGGGCAGTTTTTTATTGAACAATTAGTTCTTTATTTAAAGGAATCAGATAAATAAGGAAACTGAAATGCAACATTTTAATATATTCAGTTTATTTTGATTTTAAAAATGAGAAAATGCAGCTGAGCAAGACTGTTAGTGGAGAGCAGGGAGGGAAATATATGTTTGGACCTCTTTTATTTAAGAAAATCAGCCCTTTGAGCAGCAACAACAACAAAAACGAAACACTTAACCAAGTTTTTAACTAAATTTTAATAAGAAAAGACCTCAAGATGAGCTAATAATGCAGCACCAAGCTGCACCTGAGGATACTGCACTTCAGCTGATGCATGTGTGCAAACAAATCTGCAGTAAATCAAAGTGACCTGAGAACCTGCAGCTTTCTGGGTCTTTTAAGGATCCAGACTCTCATCAAATGTTTGGCATCTAATTCTGATAAAATATGAATTACCTCATGCAATCAATATTAATTTGTTATGGATCAATCAGCAGATTACTTGAGGATTGTTTCACAGAAAAGCTCTGCATTCATAAATGTGTTTGAATCAAAGTAAAAGATCATCAGCAGTAAAATGTGCCTGAGTTCATTTTGCTGATGCAGGAAAGATGATTTTTTCTTGGACTTGATTATTCTGATGTAACATTTAACAGAAGTGACTTGCAGCCTCACAGATCGACGCTGACGATCGACTTGAAATCAGTCGGCTGATTTTTGATTCCTTAAGGCAACATGGAAGAGTTTTTATGGGAAAAATCAGATTTATATTCACAAATCTCACAGAGATAAAGTGTTTTTGTTTGTTTCTGAGTCTCTCTGGAGCTCAAAGAACCAGAAAAAGAGGAAAAATCTTGAGTCTTTTGTTGCTTATTGTCTCATTATATTTGCGATATATTGGTTTATTCCACTGACCAACACAATGAGAGACACTGAAAGGTCCTGAGGTCCCATCCTGAGGGTTTTAAGAATGAGAGTCAGCAACCATATTAGCACATTAGCTTTAAATCTCTCACAACACTCAAACACACAGATGTTTTTTTCATTCATAAATTCAAAAAAGCAAATTCCAGTTTTTTATTTAACTGTGAAAATCAGTGTTTTTCATATTTACACAAACAGGATTTCTGCAGAGCAAATGTTGTTGTCCTGCATGCTGTCTGACAGATGCACGACATGAGTCACTGTACAGCACACACACACACACACACACACACACACACACACACACACACACACACACACACACACACACACACACACA
>JAQMCX010000006.1:128100-140244 GCA_029814765.1 Acanthurus leucopareius
ACACACACACACACACACACACACACACACACACACACACACACACACACACACACACACACACACACACTGAGCCCTGCTGTCTGCCTGATGGGATGATGAGCTGCTGTCTGTGTCCATAAGCAGATGAAACATTTATTGTTGTTGTCTCTGTGTTGTTAAGAGGTTTTTCTCTTGACCACAACGGCAGTTTATAGGAAAAATCTTGTGGTTTTCCAAAGAACATTGTAAGTTTTTCATCATTTATCAACTTCGATTCCTTTTTAGTGTGTCATTGTGGCGGATTGTAAGTTTGAAACTGAAAGTGAAATTCAACATTTCAGCCACTCAGACGTGGCTTTGCTTCAGTTTTAGCTGCGATTACTGTCACTACAAACACACATTTATCTGTTTTTACACTTTAAGTTTAGGTATTTTACGTCCATACTGCTTAATAAAAGCCGTAGGCTGAACGGTTTGACATGACGTTTGGTATAGACATCCTCAGGATCAGGTGAGATGACTTCCTGCTGCCTTCACTGTCATCATCAGCTCAAAATCTGAATGTGTTCATTACTGTGATTTATCTCTAAACATTAGCATGTTAGCATGCTAATGTAAACATTCGACTGAAAGCACCTCTGCATCCATCTTATCTGTCAGACATATTTTTTGATTTTGCTAAAAAAAGCAAACATTTTCATTCTGATTATGTGTCTAGTTGATATTTAGGTTCATTTTGACACAGTTTCCAGTTCCTGAATGGCCAGAATGAACCTTTGTAAGCTTGTGGGCGAATGCTGTTCTCACTTTGTGGAATAGTAGCTAATAATTCTTTTAAGAATCAACGACCACATTTCGCTCAAATGTAAGATAAATGTTGTCCTGATGTGTAGAAATGATGTGATTTAACATTCCTAAGCATTTGGATTTGCAGCAGAGGTTAAATTCATTCGAGGAGTGTGCCGACTTTAGCAGGATGAACATAGCGAAGCAGCTGCTGTGGAAACATCTGTGCAGGTGTGTGACGCTCCTGCACAGATGTGATGCTCGAGTGTTAAAGGTGAAGCTGCGCGTCGTCTCTTTGTTACAGTATCGAGATATTTATGTCTTTAACTTTTGTGGGGTTGTAATGAGGACATGACGGAGGAACACCATGTCCATCACAGACCCCACTCCCCCCCACCCCACCCTCAAAACCTCCCCAGGGGACAACGCTAAGTCTACGCCTGTTGCTAGGCAGCAGGCTTCAGTTGCTAGGCGATGGTGATGGCGTATGGCAAAAGGACAGAGGGAGTAAAAGTGAGGAGAGGACAGCGTGACAGGAGGAGAGGGATGCAGGAGAATCCCAGAGGTTTAACAGAGGAGAAGCTGCAGTGTGAAGGTTGTCCAGAAGGTGGCGCTGCAGGAGAGATTGTGGAGTTTTATAAACAGAAAGCGTCAGTCGATCTTGAAGCAGGAATGTGCTCAGAGTAAAATTAGTTGTAATTTATCGTTTTGGTTGTTATATTTCTTTTGTTCCTGTTGTTGTTTTGAACTGATGAAGGTGCGAAACAAAAAAACAGTTTGATCCTCAGATTGAATAAAAGCTTCAATCACTGAAACTTAAACTCGTTTCACATCACTGAAACATTTGCAGTCATTTCTCCTCTCAGACATGATCTCAGGAGGTGAGGTCAGATGTTTGATGATGCTCTCATACCACGGCTGCTGTGGAGGAAAGGATTCTGCAGAGTTCGTTTACTCAGTGGGTTGATGATGGCAAACATGGCGGCCTGAGTTTAGAGGATGAGACTGACCGACTCAGGATCAGACACGTTTAAATAAAAACTGTTTATGTCACCAGACTGGATCTGAAAACTGTTCTTTAACAGCTGCTGTAGTTTTATTCTGGATTTTTTTCTTAAACAGCATTTATTTGTCTGATGATTCACACAAACTTCCATCTGCAGAGTCATCATCCTTTTTAGACGTGCTGCAGTGTACGTGTGTGTGCAGTGTGTGTGTGTGTGCGTGTGTGTGTGTGTGTGTGATGAAAACACAGCTGTACAGTGGTTGAAATTTCTGCTGTTTCATTGGAAAAAAACACAAAGACTCAGACAGAGAGCACAAACACTGAGACTGACCTTCTGAAAAAAGACCAGTTTGTTTATTTCACACTAAATCTAAAACCTCGTCCTCATTCACATGGTCATACTGCCATCTTGTGGCTGCATGATGTAAGCGCAGTTTTGGAAAAACATGGACATCACATCCTGAATGTGCTGCTTGTTTACCTTATTTAAGATTCTTTATCCTTTAGCAACAAAATTTTTAAAAAAGGCTGCACAATTAAACATTTTAAAGTGAAATCATCAGTTTTTTCAGAGCAGTCAACCAGGAATATCCTCAAAAGCTGCTGATACTAGTTAGAACTTTATTTAATTGTTCGTATTTTCCTGTATTTTGTGCTCGTGTGTTCATGCAGCGGCTGCAGGCTCCACTGACAATGAGGAGCGAGTGTTTCGGCAGCGGATGCGTCCCAGGAAGCGTCAGGGCGCCGTCCGCCGCAGGGTTCACCAAGTCAACGGGCACAAGTTCATGGCCACCTACCTGAGACAGCCCACCTACTGCTCCCACTGCAGGGACTTCATCTGGTGAGGAAGAAACATGTGATCATGATGCAAACACTCAAAAACACACACACACACACACACACACTCTGATTCTGAAGTAAAGTGGACATTACCTGACTTTAACTGCCTTTAAACTGGATTAGGATTAGGATTAGTGCCAGGAAGTAGTGAATCTGATAAGTCAAACAATCTATTTGAAGCGCCTGCATGTTTTCAATATCAATATTTGGTGCTGGAGTGTTTTTATTCAGAGAAAGTAACGTGATAGTTTCCAGTTTGAGTGTATTTTCTCTGATCCACAGCACAGATGCTAAACAAAGTGTTTAAAAGGGTTTTAATGGCGGCACATTCCCATGAGGAGCATTTCAGAGGCAGAAAACACTGATCCATCTGGAAATCCTCCAAAATAAAGTCCAACTCAAACCAAAAATGAGTATAAATAGGTTTCTTGCAGCTGAATCGCAGATTGTTTGCAGGTTAACAACATGGCCACACATTGAGGAAGAGTTTTAACATCCGTCCGTGAGTCTGTCTGTGAGATAAACAGCACTCAGGCTGCAGCATCAGATTCCCATAATGCTCAGAAGCTTCCTTTAAAACGCCTGTAAACACGTTTGCAGTGATGGAGCCTGTGAACATCCTCTCTAACTTCCTGCCTTCACCTGCTTTCTCTCCATTAACCTGCCGTATGTTTACATGGAAACACGGCCGGTTGTGTTTGTTTCCGTCGCGCCGCCCTGTGTTTTTACTCACATGGAAACCATGTGGCCGCGGCGCTCAGACGCGGCGTTTGATGTGTAATCAGAATCACAAGGAGACGTTATGTTTGACAGAAGAGCGCAGTGTTCGGGGTTTCTGAGGTGAACCAACAGAAACACACTGAACCGAAGAGGGAACAGAATGTGCCGATCGACAGGAAATTACATCCGATTTTGTGGAATTCTTGGCAGTTTTTTGTTCAAATTAGAATCAACTGATGAACATCAGACGCCTAAAAAACAAATTCTCAGGTTTTAATGTTTGGAATAAAACACATCTGCTGTTTGTGTCTTTTCATATTCTCCCTTCTGAACTGAGAAACCAAACAAAGCTTTACAGGCTTTATTAATAAAAATGTATATTAAATATAAGTAACAACACATTTTCTGTCCCTTCTGACCTTCAGGGGCGTTTTAGGAAAACAGGGCTACCAGTGTCAAGGTAAGATGGTGTTTAACTGAAGCCATGTCTTCATACTGTGGTTCAGTGTCTGTCCAATACAGCTGCCCAGTAAGTGTGTGTCTGAACCTCGTGTGTGTGTGTGTGTGTGTGTGTGTGTGTTCTGCCTGCAGTGTGTACCTGTGTGGTCCATAAACGCTGCCATGAGCTCATCATCACCAAGTGTGCAGGGATGAAGAAGCAGGACGACACAGTCGGGGAGGTACAGACCTGCAACCACAGACTGCTCACACTGTTTTTAATGCTTCACGTGGTGAAAGTCAACTTTTTAAAAGGACTGAGTGAAGTCTGACCTCTGTTCATTTATAATTAACTCACATTCAGGTTCAATCTGATAAACTTTGATCAGATCTACTTGGACAGTCAGGATTTACTTTGCATGTTATTCCCATTTCTGCCCTTATTTCTAACCTGTCATCCTTCACTAACGTGCATTAACTTGTGTGTGTTTCTGTGCTTCTTGCAGACAGTCGGCTCTCAGAGGTTCAGTGTCAACGTGCCGCACAAGTTCAGCATCCACAACTTTAAAGTTCTCACCTTCTGCGACCACTGTGGCTCCCTGCTGTGGGGTCTGCTGCGACAGGGCCTCCAGTGCAAAGGTACGAACTCGTGATGTGGAGTGAGAGCGAGCTGAGCCATCAGACGCGTCGCTGAGTTCATTCATGAACAGAAAAAACAGATTTCTGTTATTTTTTACAAGCCACTGAATCTCTGTCTTCCTCTGTGTGTGTGTGTGTGTGTGTGTTTCAGTGTGTAAAGTGAATGTACATAGACGCTGTGAGAGTAATGTAGCTCCTAACTGTGGCGTCGACGCCAGAGGAATCGCTAAAGTCCTTTCTGACCTCGGAGTCACGCCAGACAAGATCTTCAACAGCGCCCAGAGACGGAAAAAGGTGAAACAAGTTCCAGAAAAAACTCGACCAGCTGAGATTTCTTGGATTTTTATAAATTGAAAGTATTTAAAAAAGTGATAAATGAAGATGTTGACAGGGGAGTTTTGTCTTCTAACAGCTTCCTCAGGGTCAGGACCCCCCGCAGCAGATATCAGCGACGACTAAGACAGAAGACGACCGCTCGAAGTCCGCCCCCACCTCGCCATGTGACCAGGGTAACACGAGTCCAGACCGTCACGTGAACCCGAACCTGCGTGAAACCGAATGAACAAACACACCAAAAGTTCTCCTCTTTTCTTCTTCTGTCCAGATGTGAAGGAGCTGGAGAACATCAGGAAGGTCCTTTCGTTCGACCACCGAGGGGAGGAGCACAAACCACACCCCCTCTCCTGCGCCTCATCTGTCGCCACAGTAACGGAAGACAACCATGGAGGTGTGAAAGGAGGAGGTGACGGAGGGAGCGTAAGAGTCAAGGATGAAGGGAGTCAGGAGAACGGAGGGGTCAAAGGTCACACGGCTCCTGAGGTGAAGAGGATGAACCTCAACGACTTCCTGTTCATCAAAGTTCTGGGAAAAGGAAGTTTCGGAAAGGTGGGAACATGAATATTTTAAAAATTCTATCGTTTGCTATTCTCTTTTCTTTCTTTGTAGCCTTGGTATTTTGGTTTAGTTTTCAGAGAACTGGACTGAATCTGTCCAGAGAGGAAAAACTAAAACAAAACAACAGGAGAACTGGGAAAAAAGGAGAAACCCACAGAAAATATTCTCTTTATTGTCATTTTTCGTGGTTTCTGCTGCGTTCTGACGGTCGTGTGTCTCCTGACCAGGTGATGCTGGCGGAGCTGAAAGGCAGCGATGAAGTTTATGCCGTCAAAGTCCTGAAGAAAGACGTGATCCTGCAGGACGACGACGTGGACTGCACCCTGACGGAGAAACGGATCCTCGCCCTCGCCAGGAAACACCCCTACCTGACTCAGCTGTTCTGCTGCTTCCAGACTAAAGTAGGAACACACACACACACACACACACACACACACAGATATGCAGAAACACAGGCTTTGCACCTCTAGGGGGCAGCACTGGACCACAGTTGAAGCTGTAGTCTATTAAATCTATTGCATCTTTGCATCTGAATCCTTTGGAAACAACATGAAGAGTTCTGTCTGATTTTAAACTTCAGTTTCCAGCCACCAGGGGATCAGATCTGAAGATAAATCTGATGGTTCACCTGATAATTAAAGCAATATGAAAGAGAAAATGGTTCTAATCCACAAACATCTGTTTCTTTCTCTGATTTTTCCCAAATGTTTTCTTCTTCCTTCTGAAATACCTTCATTTTTTAACCTCCCCAGGCCTCTGAAAACCCTTTAGATGAACCCGTTTAGAGGGAAAAATCACTCAGACCTGATGTTTAGATAAAGAACACGATCTTTAAGAGGTCAGACAAAAAAAAACGAAGAAGATTTGGACCTAAAAATAATATTTAACTGTAAATAAATAAGTTTCTGTCTTTAATTCATTATGAAGAAAATATAAGTCAACTTATGACAATTTCACTTCACATCTTCAGAAATCTTTTCTGTTTTCTGTCTTATCTTCAAATTTTCGCTGAAATTTTTTCATAATAATTCAGAAACAAATTGCGTCTTTTTGTTTTTGTAGCTTTGGAGGAAAATTAAAGTTCTCTAGTTTCTTCCAGTTTTCTTCGTGAAAGCAGTTTCAACAGTAATACCACTTGGAAACACTAGGAGGGGCTGAAGAGTTGTCAGTTTGGGCTTAAATCAAAAAAATTACATTAAATAAAATATTGAATATTTAACCTAAAGTATGAGTGGTTTACAAAATAAAAATGCAGACTTATAGTAAAAAATACTGCGCATTTATGAAAATTTTTAATGTTTAAATATCTTTAAACTACAGTTTAATCCTCAAATCCCAGTCTGTCGTCACGTTCAGCATCAGTGTGTCTTCAGTTCATAATCTCTGCTCTGCACCTGCTGACTGAAGGCTGTAAATACAGTTGGCAGAAAGTTCAGTGTTCGTTTTTCAGCACTCGATGTTCTGAACCAGGAAACGTTTCCAGAAAACATTCAGACAATCAGACGTCATCAGTCTTTTTTTTAAAGTATCTGCCATCAGAGAACAAGCTCGATTTCCTTTCACTTCGCTCTCCCTGCTCTCTCCTTCACACTCCGCTCGCCTCTCATCGTCTCCACTCTGCAGCCAATTTGTCCGTCCGTACAGTAAGTGGATGCTGACGGACGGACGCACAAAGGGCACGTGGGTGTGACGCCGCCTATGCAAACAGCCCCTCCAGGCCCCGCGTGTTTTGTCTAACGTATATTGCATAAGTGTTCCTGTCTGCAAACATATGGAGGCTTTCAACTTGCACTCTAAGTGTGTTTCTGTGTGTGTGTGTCTGTGTGTGTGTGTGAGTCCCAGGTGTGTGCTTTTTCCAGTTCGACAACTTGCTGAAGGAGCAGGTCATATGATTTCTTGATGTTGCGTCCTTTCACTGCCACCTGAGCCTGACGGGGCAGAGGAGGCTGCACAGGTGTTAACATTCATCCGACACACTTCAGTAAAAACAGAAGCTGTGAGGCTCTAAAAGAAGAAGAAATGTAACTTTAGATGTTTGAAGTTAATCCTCTTGTTCACTTTACTTAGAAAACTGGATGCAACACTGAAGAGTTTCAGGAAGTTGTTCGAGTAGAACTGCAGCCTTTTATCGGCCTCAGGTGTTTGCAAAAAGACATTTAATTGACTTTACATCTTTATTGATCTGTAGACTGAAAGGTGACACAGTTTTGTTGTGGGGATTCATATCAATAATAATCCAGAAAGGCCTGATAATGTAATGTGTGTGACATGCTGTGCATCAGCCAATGGGAGATTATTTCACCTGCTTCTTCTGAAAATCTGAACTTCTTTTTGCGACGACCTTCATATTTTAAGAAAATCTCATATAACAAGACCTGAGAAAGCATTTAGAGATGGTTTTTAATAAGAGTAGTTCTTGATTTTTATTCACAGTATCAGAAAACATCCAGAGTTTGATGTTTTAACGTTGTGTCCTGCAGGAGTGAGACACGTCGGGGGGGAGACGCCGTGTGAGCTGCAGCTCTTGTTTGTGTTTCGCTCTGGAAAGCCGGAGTCTTAATGACGGCGTCTCCTGTTCAATTTATTTATTCCTGTCATTTTCCTCCAAAGCAAACACAAACATGTGCAGGCTGGATGGATGGGAGAGAGAGAGACAGACAGACAGACAGACAGACAGACAGACAGACAGACAGACAGACAGACAGACAGAGTGAAACAGAGAGTGAGACAGTTTTCTCAGAGAGCTTCCACGATCCTTCTTTTCAACTCTTTTATTGTTTTTTCTTTTGTTCTTTTATATTTTTACGTCAACCTGTCAGATGCATTAAGTGACACACACACACACACACACGCTCACACATGCACACACACACACACACTCACGCACACACACACACACACACGTATATGCTCCGGCAGTCAGGTAGGGTTGGAAGTGTGTTCGTGGACAAAACAAAGGCGGTTTCTGTGGCTCTTACATAACAGCTTTGATCCTTATCAGGCTCATGATGTGTATTCCATATGCTGTGTTACCCCGCCCGCCTCCCCCGCCTCCCCCTCCTCACCCGCCTTCCCCTACCCCCCCACCTGACTCCTCCTGGGACACACACTAAATGCTCTGAACTCAAAGTACGAGTGCAGTAAACAGAGCCGTATGGAGCGGCTGGTGGAGTCGCGTTTCACCGCCTACAGAACGTTTGTTCCACTCGGCGCGTCGCCAGGCTGATGCACATCAGCTCGCCGTGTTAATGATGCGGCTCATTCGTGTGTGACGGCGCGGTGTGAGGGCGAGTTCAGCGGAGCAGGAGGACGTCTGATACGCTGGATTCAAACCTCTGCAGGAGGGCTGCTGCTTCCTGTCACAAGAAGTTTTTTAAGAAGTTACATAACGTTTCATTTAGTTCAAATTAATTTCACCTACCAAAACTAAAACACTTTTAATTATTGTGTCTCATGTTTGTGCATCTCTTTCTGAATCTGTCCGTTTAAAAGCCCCTTTTAACGGAAGAAACTAACATTGTCAACCCATCCATTTTGCCTCCGTTTCTTCCTTCAGGCTCATATTTAAATGATTCAAACTGAGGAGTTTTAGGATGATGGATAAGATGAAAAAAAAAGAAATAAGAAAGTTGTTTTTATTGTTCACTACCAGAAAAAAAGTCACATTTCCAGAGAAAAGTCAAAATGAGGAAGATTTATTTTTCTGATGCACTTTGAAGGAAAGTAGAAGTTCATACATAATAAAAATAAATCTTCCTCATTTTGACTCGATTCTCAATCTCAAAATTGAAAAAAAAAAACCTTCCCCTTTGGATTTATGTATTTATGTATTCATTTATTTATTTATGACCCTAATTGTCTTCCATATGTTCAGCATATTATTATGCTAGAATGTTTCCTGGTGGAAATTTGACTTTTAAAGAGATAAAATGTATAAAAGAGATGTAAAGTTTGTTTTTTGTGTCTGTTTCTGTAGTTCAGTCTGACTTCATCACCACTTATTTGTACTTTTCCTGTAGTCAGATTTCTGATTATATGACAGTAAAGTGTGTGTGTGTGTGGTATGGAGTGTGTGTTATGAGTATGTGTGTGTGTGTGTTATGAGTGTGTGTGTGTGTGTGTGTGTGTGCAGCTCTGACCTCCATTTTACATTATTTTTCTTTCTGCCTCCCTCTTTCATTTCTCCATGAGGCCCCTTGATGGCTAATTTACTCTACCTGCGACACAGCGTGTGTGTGTTCGGACATGTTGCCTTCTCAGTCTGACTGCACTCACACACACACACACACACACACACACACACACACACACTGTTGTGAACATATTGGTGGAAATGTTGCATTCTGGGTCGGTTCAGTGTAGAGCACTTTATGTAATCTGTTTAAATTTATATCTTTATTATTATGAGTCGCATACTTTTTTCACAGTATCTCCCTCCTCGAAGACGCCGTCTGCAGCGCTGTGACATCACTTTAAGAAGTCGGCACTTCGTGTGACCCGTGTCCCCCCTCCCTCCCTCCCTCTTCGTCGCTCCCCCCTCCTCCCTCTTCTTCTTCTTCTTCTTCTTCTTCTTAATCGTCTGTGGGATCGCAGCCGTTCCCCTATCAGCCTAATTACCGCCGAGAAATGTAAATAACATTATACAACAGTAGCGCCGGGCCTTCGCTCTGCTCCGCACACACACACACACACACACACACACACACACACACACACACAGGCGGAGCGAGGAAGTGGAGGCACGGAGGAGGTGAATGAGGAAGTGCAGAGAGGAGAGAGAGGAACTGGGAAAGCTGGTTTTTGGACTGCAGATTGTGAACATCTGTGATGATAAACAGGCCAGTCCTCTGGAACAAGGTTAATGATGATAAGAGGTGACGTAGGCGAGCGGGCGAGGGCGGAGGTTCGGTCTGCGGCGGGTGAAGTGAGGAACAGGACAGGTTACAGCGGAGGGCTGAGTGTTCGTTAATGAGCTGTAATTGGTGAACATCAGAAGCAGCAGATCGTCCAGAAACCAGGCAGGTGGATCAAGGAGGCTTTGTTCTCTCCTGCTGAGAGACAGACAGACGGGAGATAAAAGACAGAGAGTGAGACAGGCGGGGATGTTCAGAGGCGGCGGGGTCGTACAGATGTGACAAACGACTGGAAATGAAATGATAAAGATGAATAAGTCGTCCTCTTCTTCCTCATTGATTCTGGTCAGATGCTTCAACAAATTCGTTGCCTATTTAAAAAGAAAATTGTCTCAAAACTTAAGTTGCTTTATGTTGAACTGTTTTGTTTTTTTTCTGTAAAAGCTGAGTCATTTAAGGTTGACGACCTTTTATGATTTTCTTGGCGATAAATCTGATTTAAATACAAAACAAAGTCATTGTTCTTCTCTCAGTAATTTCTGATGTTCCCACTTTGAAAAGGCCACTTTAATTAAAACACATCAGTTCCTACTGATGATGTAAGTTTTAAAAAAGACTCACATATGTGTAGTTTTAGTTGAAAAAAGGAAAACACACCATGTTCCTAAAGTAAACAGACACTGTAACACAAATGGAAGTTTTGAAAAAAAGACTTTTTCAAAAACACACATATAGAAAAAAATGTTATTTATATTTATTATCTTAAATTCTAAAACTAAAGTTTGTTCTGTTTCAGTGTTGTTTACATTTATTACTTTTATCTGACAAAATGTGTCAAATATGAACTTAAAGATTTATGGAAAGTTTTATTAAAAAATTCTATAAACAGATGAAGGCCTGTCCGTCTGTCTATCTGTCCATCCGTCCGCCTGTCTGTCTCTCTGTCTCTCCTGTCTCTCTGCCTGCCTGTCTGCCTGTCTGTCTGTCTGTCTGCCTGTCTGTCTGCCTGTCTGTCTGCCTGCCTCTCTGTCTGCCTGTCTGCCTGTCTGTCTGTCTCTCTGCCTGCCTGTCTGCCTGTCCCTCTGTCCGTCTGTCTGCCTGTCTGCCTGTCTGTCTCTCCTGCTCCTCCTCAGTCCTCTGTGCCTTTAAACTAATCGTTCTGTGCGTCGGAGCTGGAAATGATCCACACAGCTCAGCTCGTCATGTTTGATCCGCAGGAATTCAGCGTTTCATGAGGGCTGAAAGAGTGAAAATAGTTTTCTTGTTGACTCGTATTCTTCAGGTTGTGTTGCTGTTTTTTTTAAATATTACCTGTAATGTTATTGAATCCTGCAGGAAGCTGCGACATGCGACAAACACTGCAGGTCGAACTAACCTGCATCTCCTTTATTCTTCAGCATTTAAATCAGAAAAGCCTTGAAAACATCACAGTTCAACCTGGATGCATAAAACTCTGCACGCTGCTCTTCATTGCTGCTTTATAAGGACTCGACTTTCCTGGAAGTCGGTTTCTCTTGAAACTAATCAGGACAAACTGCTCTCTCGCTACGGTTTCTGTGTTTTTGTGACCAATTAAATCAAAGTTCTGCTCGTTTGTTTTTATGGGAGCGAACAGTCAGGAGATCTTCTGTGGGAGAACCAGCAGCCCCCAGAGCACATTTCACTGCTGTCAGCCATCGTTCAGAGGGACATGAGGGCAGATCCAGCATGCATGGAGGATAAACACACACACACGCACACACACACATGCACACACACACACACACACACACACACACACACACACACAGTGTAGGCACATGCAGCTAAATGTGTGTGTGTGTCTTGAGTAGTGGAAAGTTGTTCTTTTTTAAACTGCAGTGTGAGTTCATGTGTGTATGTTTGCTCTTCTTAGAGTGTGTTTCAGGCATGCACACACACACACACACACACACACACACACACACACACACACACACACACACACACACACACACACAAACAAAA
>JAQMCX010000006.1:153370-164301 GCA_029814765.1 Acanthurus leucopareius
CTCTCTCTCTCTCTCTCTCTCTGTCTGTCTGTCTGTCTCTCTCTCTCTCTCTCTCTCTCTCTCTGTCTGTCTCTCTCTCTCTCTCTCTCTCTCTGTCTCTCTCTCTCTCTCTCTCTCTCTCCTCCTCTCTGTCTGTCTCTCTCTATCTCTCTCTTGCTTTCCTGTCTTTGACCTACTTTGTTTACCACAGAAAGATGGACAGCTATGGGAACATCATGTCCCTACTTTCTCTCTCCCATCAGCCACATCTCCCCACCACCTCCTCTCCACCCTCCCTTTCACCACCATCCTCCTCCATCCTTCTTCTATTCTTTCTTCAGCCTCCCATCGAAGCTCCATCCCTACAATCGTCACTCAAACAGGAAGAAAAAGTCATTTTCTCTCCTTCTTTTGAACTTTTCTTTAGTCTGTGTGACTAAAAAGAAAGTAATGTTTAGATGTGATATGTTGAATGAGCAGGTTCAGACTGGTTGGAGGCTGGATGCATGTCTGAATAAAGAGACACACACACACACACACACACACCAATGAGTTTCAAAGACCTTACAGGAACATCATGGTAAATGTGTTCATACTAATAATATGAATATGTTGTAATTTTAAGGCCTAAAAACAATATTTAATGTTAAAACACACAAACAAACCATGTTCTTCACATTGGTCACATCTTAAGTATGAGTTGTGCCCTCGATAGCACGTTTTTCTTCTAAAAAGGTGTTTTAAAGTGAATCTATCTCTGTCCAGAGTAACACAGGTCACATGTTCACTCACACACACTCACACACAGTGGACATGTTTGTTCTGGTCAGCATTAACATGATAAAATGCAGAGCTTAACCTGCACAGCGTCTGCTAACATATAGAAACACGTCAGCAGCACCTGAAGTCTGTCATCCATCTTGAGACAGAAACATGCAGGCTGACATGTTGGATTTTTTTTCCTGAAAAACACAACATGGTACGAACATGATGCATCAGGGAGGAACATGCAGAGGCTGATAAGATCTGATCAGAATGTTAACATGAATGTCTGTGTCTTTTCGTCTAAAAGCCGCCGTTTTCCATCCATCCAGATGTTTTTTCAAACTTAAACAGAATTCAAACAAACAGTTTGACATCAGACATAAAGTTCTGCTTTTTTAAAGATGTTTTAAGTTGGTTAGTAATGTGTTTTTATGTCTGATGACCAAAAAGATAATGAACAAAAGCACTGAGCAGTTCGGCAGTTACATATGATGTTTTCATCAGACGTCCTGTAACAGGCGACTGCATGACGTCCAGATGTTGCAGATGTTTTTAATGTGACACCTGTTGAAGCCACTTTAAGAAAAACACCACTGACACGAACTAAAGCAGCTTCAGTCCTCATGAAGCTTCTGGATTCATTTTCTCCTCATCAAACCTGCCTTCCACGCTGTGATTCCCAGCGGATAAATATACCCAGCAGTGTGTGTGTGTGTGTGTGTGTGTGTGTGTGTGTGTGTGTAGTCACACAGATGAGGGGATGGAAGGATGGAGGGATAGCAGAGAGGAGAGAGAGAGAGAGAGAGAGAGAGAGGTTAGCTGTCACAGTGCACAGGGGTTGCCGCTGAGGACGTAATGGAAAAATCACTCAAGATTAACACGAAACACAGGAAATGCTCTCAATTGAGCCTGATTGCTTTTGTGTGTGTGTGTGTGTGTGAGAAGCCCAAACAGAGCCGCTGACGGCGCTGACGGAGCAGCTCGTGTTTATTGACAGGATTTCTTAAGCGATATTAAAGTTTTTAAAAAGGAAAAAGAAGAAAACAAAAGAGATGAATTGAACTGAGCTGCAGCCAGTAAGAGACAGTTCCCACAAAACTTCCTCCTGTCAGTTAAAATGAAGCAACTGTCTGTTTTTCTAACATGAAGAGATGATATTTAATCTAATAAAGTACAACATTTTATTCTTTCCATGTCTAGAAGGAGGAAGCTGTTGTTCGCTTCCCATATTAAATGAAAAAAAGGATGTTTTACATGATGTCGAGACATTTTTCCAGCTTATTTATTTATGTTTTTATTGACTTGTTTATTTGACAGGGAAAGTGCACGTCCATGAACACTTCTGTAAATATTTTCATCTGTTGTTTCCCGGCCAGATGCTGCAAAAGTCTCCCTAAAAACAAAGCAAAGCAACAAGTTTGTTGAAGTGACTCAAAAACACATCGTTTAAATGAAAAATAAAGAAAGGTGAAGTTTTAAAATATCTGCCGTTTGCAGAAATATGCAACAACAACTCGGACGACCAGGTTTCATGATTTTTTTTCCATTTAAAGTAAAATATATTTATCTTTATCGACTTGTTTCATCTGAGTTCTTACTGTTTTCTTTACTGTAACACGCTAAACCACCTTTTCCAGTTCTGAGCTTCTCCAGGTTGCAGAGACACGAATGCAAACGTGACGAGTGTAAAGACACGAGACGCTGAAGCTGCTGGCGTGTGAATCTTTAACCGTTTTGCTTCATGTGTGTTTTAAAACAGTTGGTTTCTCTTCTAAAATGCTGAAATATAATATTCTAAAACACAGTGATATTATCGTTGTACTTTATTGGAAGATTCGCTCACATGACTAAGCTTTTGCTCCGAAATCTTTGGTACAAGTTAATAAGTCATTAATATTTAGATATATATGATTACAAGCCACAAAATGAGTAAATGAAACACATTTTTTTCAGTCTGCTGTTTGTGTTGTTTATATATACAAAGAGAATTGAATCTGCGGATAAAAAAGTAATATAATCGTTGACATTACAAGTCATATTTTTTAATAAACACGATACAACAGTGGCTGGTTCAGAGCAGAGGAACCACTTTTCAATTCCAAGAACTCTGTTTAGTTATTAAAATTAATGAGAACTAACATTTAAAACGCTGTAACGGCAAATTATCATGTTAATTAAAAGACTGGAGTGCATTAAATAAAAACAAGAGAGAATTTTTCAGGGGATCAAAGTATCAACACAAGAAGAAAACTGATTTAATTATCCTGCAACAACTAAAGGAAGGATAAAACACCAAAATGATAGATTTTCTAAATTTTGTTCGTTTCCTGCGTGCAGCAAAGATTATCTTCCTCTCATTGTGCAAAACCTCCTCACATAAATAAATATCATTCCATTAGTGTGACTGAACACCTGCAGCCACTTAATATTGGATTTTCCTGCAGCGAGGTGATGTGTAATACAAAGATTAACGTCAGCTGCCATTTAAATTCATTCACAGATGAATTTAATTTGTGAGCTATTTTTCTGTTTGTGCTGCAGGCGTGCAATTCAGATTTAATGTGCCAGGAGTCGCCTGAAGGTGAGATATGCGAACAGGCAGCCACGGGGTCGGACCGTTTGATTTCTCACTCCGGGAAACGGAGAACAAGTCCAGCTTTTTTCCTGGCTCGTGCGAGGCCATCAGGGTGCCTCTGAGCAAGGCACAGTGAGAGTTCAGAGGGATTAAACTTTTGGATTTCATGCAACGTTTGTAGAAATGGAACTAAATATATTTCAGAAAACATATAAAAGGCAAAAAACATTGGAAAGAACTTCTGTAAGTGAAAAATTAGCAAAAACTGGAGTTAAGTTCAGCTTTTTAGAGTGAAAGTTTGGCCTCAAGTGAGCAAAAGAAACACAGAAATGAAGAACCGTTCGTAAAGTTCATTATTTTTAGTCTTCGTACTCTGACCTAAACATGAACCATTAAGTCAAAACTTGGTTGGAAGCCAACTGTCAGGCTCTATTGAATCCAACATGTCATGTTTTCTTCCCCCCTTGAGACTGGAGGCACATTAGCATACCAGTCATAGTTCAGCTTTGCACGAAATCCAGATACCTGCAGCATCTGTTGCAACTGTCCATATTCATAAAACTGCACGGAGACGAGGTTTTCTAAGGTTAGAAATGTGCTTGAATTTGAATAAACTCCTTTAAAAAATGTTTGCAACATCTTTGTGGTTTTATCAACACAATCAGTCATAACCACATGAAGGACTCGCATGTGAAAACACTCCGTTCAGACTGTTTACTGCTCTGTTATTTCTGGGTTGAAAGGTCAAAAAACACACATGGGCTGTGCATGATTATAGAGCATTAAAAGCTTTTCTTCTGTGTATCCTGTCCATTTTTCTTGTGACTATCTATAGTGCAATCAATGAGGTGTTAAAGCGAGGCATGATGGGACGGTAAAAGAGCTTTTCGACAGCAGCGTGCAGCAGCTCTTAAACATGATTGTTGAGCTGCCTTTTTTTTATTTAGGGGGCTTGCTAAAACAGAACAGTTGCATAAGCCTTTGACTTGAGAAAAACATGTGCACACACATGCTCCATCTCCTCTCCGACTTGTCAGGGCTGCTGTATTTTTGAAAACACCTCGAGCTGATTGGCTGCGTTGGCTACATCAAGGAGATGTTGACATTTTTGTAGCGATCAACCATCAAGCCCAAAGCGGCTGCATTCATGACCAACCCTGCCGTCTCTCAACACCGCTGCTTTTATCTCTCACACTCCTCTCTCTCTTACCTCCCTCCATCTCTTTCTCTTATTCAATCCTCATTTTTCTTTCTCTTTCCCAAGTCTGCTCCCCTCGCCGTCCTCCTCTTGTATATTTCTCCCTCTCCTCAGAGACCATCGCACATCGTAAACTAAAACAAGCTCATTGTGCTGAGAATAAACTTTAAAAAGAATCTCGTTATTTATGAGAAACATACTTAAGTCAAGTATGCAAGTGGTGCCATTAAAATAAATTAAACATCTTAATAAAAAAGATCAAAACGTCCATGTTATGAATAGCTTTATTGAACTTGTGAGCATATCTTTGCTATTTCAGTAATTTCATGTCTTTCAAAGCACATTTATTGCTAAATTTTCCGTGCCAACCCTTTGTCTCACCTGTACGTCCCTCGTCCTCTGCAGAGACCTGAAGCTGGACAACATACTGCTGGACGCCGAAGGTCACTGCAAGCTGGCAGACTTTGGAATGTGCAAAGAGGGAATCCTCAACGGAGTCACCACCACCACCTTTTGTGGGACACCAGATTACATCGCACCTGAGGTGACCTCCGTCACACACGGACGGCAGCCACACCCACAAACCCACATGAACACATGATAGATGTGTTTTATTTGTAAAGAGAAGCTTCACGTTCGACTGTTTACTGATGACACTCCGTTTTGTTTCGTTTCATTGTGACAGACACGAGGAAAGAAAAGTTCAGACTCTTTTAATCATTAGAGAAATATTTAATAATTCAGCGCTTAAAATTACAATCATTTGCTCAAATTAAATCTCACTCTCATTAGGTTTGGATCCTTTACTTTTACTCCCTCTTTATATATATATATATTTTTTCTTTTTTTCGCGTTATCAGATCCTCCAGGAGCTGGATTACGGCCCCTCGGTGGACTGGTGGGCTCTGGGAGTGTTGATGTATGAGATGATGGCAGGTCAGCCGCCGTTTGAAGCCGATAACGAGGACGACCTGTTTGAGTCCATCCTCCATGACGACGTCCTCTACCCCGTGTGGCTCAGCAAGGAGGCCGTGTCCATCCTGAAAGCGGTCAGTTTGTGGGGGCTGTTGGGGGGAGTTTACTGATGCTTTACATAAATGACTGAAATATCAAGTTTTGTCTGAGTTTAGGAACTTTTAGGACGTTTTCACACCTGAAAGTCCAGACCAAGGTTCCTATTTTTGTAATATTGTATACATTTGGTTTGGTCGGTTTCGGTTTCACACTGCAATTATGCAAACAGACTAATGGACTTTACATTACAAACCTACGTCATATCGTCACATCATATCATATTATACTTTAAATTTGTTTTAAATTTGCACTTCTGGATGTTTTTTTCCTCATATAGCTCCAACTTGCAATACTCCATTACCCAAAACAGAAAAAACTCAAGGCTTTGTCTTTCTTAAGCCAGGAACTTATCAATCACAGTCTTTTCACATTGTATTCAGCCCTAGTGAGTAAATAGACTGCCGATTATGAATCTATAACTTGAATCTACGAGGACTTTAACTAATTTATGTCTTTACATTTATGTGTAAGTCTTAACATTTTGTTTTATTCTTTCTTTTGTCTTTTTTCCGTTCTTTTGTCTCTGGTCCGCTCTGTGTTTCTCTAAGTTTGTCCCTTCTTTCGTCGTCACATGGAACTAAGGATGCAGTTTTTTCGTCATGTCACATGTTGGTCCGTGTTTTTCCGATCCTTCACCGGAAGAAACACGGGATAATTCCCTCTGTGTTTGATTCCATGAACTTTTTTTTCTTTGTGTTCTTTGTGTGTAGCTGTGTGTGTGTGTGTGTGTGTGTGTGTGTGTGTGTGATGGCACTCGCCAGTTCACTTATTTCTTCGTCCAGTTTTTCCATCACAAGCCTTGCGTTTACCTTGGCTGTTAGTGCAGTTTGACTGCACAGCCTTGTGGGAAAGTGTGTGTGTGTGTTTATGTTGGACAATGTCTTGGACTCTGACCAGTCACTTGACCGGCACTCTGGGCCCTGATTGGACGTGTCATCCATCCAAGGACCTCGGGTCACGTGGTAAACTCTCTCAGCCCGATCTAACAGCTGAGCAGCCTGAGCACGACTCATTAAGTTTGCAAAAATTGAGAAAATCCTGCAGAAAAGGTCGAAGTGAAGGAGGGTTCGGGTTAAAAATACCGAACAGGATGGTTGCACCATTTAAAGCATGGAGATTAAATCCTGCAGCACATGCAGCAAAATGAAGGTTTGCATAGAAAACAATAGATGTGTGTGTGTGTGTGTTTTCATGGTGTCTCACACACTGCTGTGTGTTTTCCTTCACTCCTCTGGTTATGAAAATGGACATTTTGGTTATTTTTTTCTCTGATGAAGCAAATGTTCTGTGTTCACAGCCTGTGGACGCTCATCATTTAATCTATTTTTGGTCTCTCATGGTGACTGAGTGTGTGTGTGTGTGTGTGTGTGCGTGTGTGTGTGTTGACTCTCTGCTGTTGTAAATAGGTGAAACAGACAGAGAAGCTCAACAGTGGGAACTTTGAAAAGCATCTATTATAAGCTAAACAAAATGATTAAAAGCAAATTGAAATAAAAAGGTTTTTGTGTTAAATTGTTGCATTTTGTTCTTATGTTGTTAATAAAATGTAATTAGCATTTTTATTCCGATCATTCAAATCATCAGCCGTCTTCTCCTTGTCTTTCTGTCTCCTTCTTTCTGTCCGTCACTTCTCAGTTCATGACCAAGAGTCCGAACAAGCGTCTGGGCTGCGTGGTGGCTCAGGGGCTGGAGGAGGCCATCAAGCTCCACCCGTTCTTCAGAGAGATCGACTGGACGCTGCTGGAGCAAAGGAAGATCAGACCGCCGTTCAAACCACGCATCGTGAGTTCACACACACACACACACACACACACCATATATCCAACTGTGTAAGAAGGATTCGATGTGAAGGACACAAACTCACCAAAGTTAATGTTTCTAATGTTCATTTCTTTAAAACCACTGATGTGTTGAAGCCTGATGTTTGTTTACGGTGAGAAAATGTCACGTTTTGGCAGAAAATAGCCACAAACGTGTTGCAACAGCTGCTAAAATTACCAGTTTGAAACTTTTGGCTGACTGTGCTGCTAAAACTACACCCGTCATTACAGATCCAGAGGCTTAAAATTCACCAAATCAGATGATTTTTAATGAAACCTCCTCTGTGTTTTTGCTCTTTGTTGCAGAAAACCAAAAGGGATGTGAACAACTTCGACCAGGACTTTACGCGTGAGGAGCCCGTCCTGACGCCGGTGGAGAACAGCATCATCAAGCAGATCAACCAAGATGAGTTTAAAGGATTCTCCTACTTTGGAGACGAGACTGTGGCCTAAACACACACACACACACACTCACTGAAACACTGACACACACATATAAATACTACCAACATGCTGAAGTACACACCACCATCACCACACCTGAAAAGAAAAGACATGATATTTAAAGAATCACGGCCTCTTGAAGGAGACCTCCTGAACTTCTCCAGATTCTGACCACTCCAGGAATTATACTAGACCATTCATATGTCTCCTCATGGTTTCTGTGCTGTTGATGTTTGTCCATCTGTGTATATCCCATCAAACTGCATATGGAAGTGCAAGTCAGATACTGTCAGAAATGACCCGGCGCTCCTCGGACAAAACCAAAACTCTGAGTTTTCAGAGGCGTGTTTGAAAGCAGAGACATGGGTAAGCTCATGTTATAGAGTGTGTGTGAGTGAGTGTGTGTGTGTGTGTGACAGACAGATAAATTGTATAGAAGTGTGCATGCATGTGTAGTTGAAAGACTGTCATTTCTGTACATGATGTGCTGTATTCTGTGTCTTTCTCCGTGTTAAAGAATGTTTTATCTTCCATAAACGAGTATGTGAATAGAAAAAAAAATGAACCAGTGATTGTATTTAAACAAAGAAAAAAAAGTTCTAGAAATGTACTTTAATCACTATAAAAAAGATGTCAAAAGGACATGTGAGAAATCAAAGTGTTTCTTCCTGATGAAATCATGGTGGAATTTGAAGTTTTGTCAGCGCTTTGTTTTAAATTTAAAACTAAAATGTGTAAATTGAACATGAAATGTAGGTGATGCACTGACATTTTTGGATTGTACTTTAGTTTTTATCTCGGCAGGTTCAGAAGGTTGCTGTTTTTCTTTTCCATATTTGAAGCTTGTTTGTACATCAGCAGTCCCATTCTTCATTGAAAACCAAAGGGCAGATTAGCTGCCAGCTAACGAACCCGCGGTAGCTAACAGCGCTAACGAGCTGTTTTCCACAGAACTTGAAACTTCACTCCGAGTTTCCCAGTGAAGCCGAATAATGAGCTGAAACCTGAAATGTCCAGGGAGCCTTTTTAAGAAGACACTTTGGTTTTAGGTGAAGTTTTCTGAACCTTCTCGAGCAAAATCCTTCTGGTCCACCCCCTTAAACCCCCCCAGTGATCATGTGATCATTGAAAAGCTTCGTGTTTGTGTGAAAATGCTCTCGACTCGCAGTCTCTGACAAACCAAACTCCCATGATTCCTCATGAAAGTTGTGGATTGAGGTGAATTTGTTGCATCATGTGACTGAATGTGTTAATTATTTGCTCTGCCGTGTGTGTGTGTGTGTGTGTGTGTGTGTGTGTGTACTTATGTTGGGAACCATCTTCATTTTGTCTCAATGTAATATTTTTTTTATTTAAAACATTGTTTTGTCCGTTATTCTGCTGTTTTTTACTGGATCGTCTCGTCCTTTCTGACGTGTTAGAGCTCATGTGATGCGGCGAGCTTCACTGATGTTTCAGAAACTTTGACAGCGACCGTCGTCCTCCTCCACATTCACCCCCCCGGACGACGGTCGAATAAGCTTTGGATAAACGAAGCAGCCTCAGAGGAAACTCCAGAGGTGCTGGTCTGTGCTGCAGATCAGGCGTGAGACTTTGCAGCGAACTGAAATGAATCCAACGACTTCATGAAAACTCCATGTGCAATATCCTGTTTGTTTTTTATCATCACTTTGTTTTTTCCTCCTTCCTCAGTCGTCGTCCGGTACAAAGAGACGGTCCAGGTTGTTTGAAGGCGTGTAAATGTGTTTAACTTACCGACACACTTACTTCCTTCTTTCCTTCTTAAGTTTATTTGATCAACGTCCGAGTCAGTCCGTCTGTCATTTCCTTGTTCAACAATCACATGTAACTGCTGCACAGTTTTCAGAAGTGGTTGCTTTTTGCAGATTTTATGTGCAAACGTTTAGTGCAGTTCATGTGCAGAAACAGAAATCTGTGCAAAAACCTTTAATTCACATGAATCTCAGTGAAAGTAGACAAACAAATCTTGTACTGAAGTTTCGGACTTTAAACAAACACTCTCGTATTACTGGTTGGTAACTTCCTCTAGTTGTTCTGTGCAAAAGTACAAATTGAAGGTACATGTACTCTACAGGACTCCACTACATTTTAAGTATCGTACATTTTACTTCACTACGTTCATCTGACAGCTTTAGTTACTTAACAAATGAAGACGTGAAAACATTAAGAGTTAATAAAATGTGTTGTTGTTAATTAAATAGCTCAACAATATATACAAGTAAAGATTAAATGATTAGTTAATTATTAAAGTAATCAGATTACAAAAAAGTCTTCCTCAGCTTCAGTCATTTAATGGTTCGACTTCAATGATGTCGAGTTATTTTTTAAATAATTTTGAAGTTTTGACTGAACAGCTCTTGGTTGTTGTGATGACATTTCCCCCTTTTTGAATTAAGTTAAAAACCAGACAATGTATTGATTATTGGAGAAAGTAATCATTGAATCAGTTCAGAATGAAAAGAGTAAAAAGTTGCAGTCCTTTGCAGATTAGCTGAAAATTAGCTCCATTTCAGCCAAAAACTTAAGAAAAATTCCGCTTTTTATTGTTTTTTTGTGCTTTTACTCTGAATTCACTACATTTTCCTGATTTTACTTGGATACTTTTTAAAGTTACATTTTCAGTGCAGGACTTTTACTCGTAGTAGAGTATTTATACGGTGTGGTAATGTAACTTTACTCAAATAAAGGATCCTAGTACTTCTTCCACTCCTAGCAAACAGTTACATATCAGTGTAATCTGTCGTTTTTGGTGTTTTTTTAAGGTGCAAGAGTGTCAAACACTTGCAGAGTAAATTTAAAATGAGTAACTGTAATCAGTCGCGAGCGTAATGAGTTACTGTGTAACCTGCCAGACGACCAAACAAACAGACGGACAGCGCTGTCCACGTAGCAGTAAAAACATCATGTGTGCTGTAGCAACAGTAGTGGGAGCAGATTTATTGGATACAGTAGCTGCAGGAAGACACTTAATCAAACAGACGCGCACACACACACACACACACACACACACACACACACACACACACACACACACACACACACACACACACACACA
>JAQMCX010000006.1:164401-186194 GCA_029814765.1 Acanthurus leucopareius
TGTGTGTGTGTGTGTGTGTGTGTGTGTGTGTGTGTGTGTGTGTGTGTGTGTGTGTGTGTGTGTGTGTGTGTATTTGGCTGTGTTTCCAGAACTCTGTGTTCCTCAGGATCACAGATTAGCCAGTACTGTATTGTTGCACTGTGTTTGTGTTCGGCCAGGCGCCACAACTACAGGAAGACCCACTGTAAGCAAGGAAAAGTGTGTGTATATATGTGTGTGTTCGTTGTATATGTCAGCCCACTGTGTGTGTGTGTGAGTGTGTTTGTGTGTGTTTTGGGTGTGGGCAAGCTCTTTGGCCTTTTCTGATCACCTTTTCACCTTTACAGAATAGAGTAACATATTTTATTTTATTTTTTCACATCTGTTTTTCAGAATAAAATCACCTGAAACACATAAAAACATGAATAAAGGAAAGTGAAAATAAAACTGTGGTCTTTGTAATAAATCACTTGGTAGTAAATTTAATTATCAAGACTTATTTTATATTTATTTAACATGTTCTCAGGGTATTTCCCATCAAATTAGATGTTTTCTGTTTCAAAAATAAATCGTATCGGTGCCCCGTTAAATGTCTGACCTACTTTCAGCCGCACACAACTTGTTAACATCTCATATTTACTCTTATTTTTTTTAAAAATATAATTTTTATTTTTGCCTTCTGCTTTCTGTCAGTCACAGATTGTTTTGATTTCGCCTGTTTGGGCCTGAAAAATTCCACTTTTCTCACAAACTTTAATTAGAGCAGAGAATTTATTTAAATTCCAATTAAATAGTAAAATTTTAATTAAAAAAAAAATTTAAATGGTAAAATTAAAATTTTTGAATTTAAATGGAATTTTTTCCATTACATAGGAACCACTCATCCTACGCACACACAGACACACACACACTGTAGTAACACGCTTTAGCTCCTGTCCATCTCGTTATAACGAGCATCTCTGGCCTCGTTGTCACATCAGGTGCGTGGAAACCGGTTGAAGTTGAGGCCTTTGCTTCCGTGTGTGTGTGTGTGTGTGTGTGTGTGTTTGTGTTGCATAAAAACACACAAAAAAAACAGAAACTCAGCTAAACTTGGAAGAGCTGGTGTGTGTGTGTGACCCGTCTCTTTGGACACTTTTAATGTCAGCCGTCATCATGCTGACTGAACACACAGCACAGTGTTCTGTAGATCAAATAATGTGGAAAGTGATGCTCTTTTATCTTTTTATAACTCTGTTGACAAAGTTTCATCATCCAGAAAAAGTTCAGTCTGAGTGAAAAACAGCTGACAGATTTAGATTCAGAGAAAAATGAGAGAGCAAAGTTTAGGATTTATAACGTGGTGACAGTTTTCAGGTGTTGTTTTTTGTATAAGTACATTCACTGTTGCTTCAACAGCCAAACACACATAGAAACACTCTTTATTATGAGCACCGGTCTCAGATAACGCTCGACGACACACACTCCGTCTCCTGAAGTTTGCATGCAGATATGAGCAGATGAAGCGCTGCAGGGGGAAACTGTATTAACAGTCTTATTACAGCCAGCGGACACAACATGTCCTGCAGGCAGCAGCTCTGTCCTCTCTATTGTTTTTGTGAAGATTTGAACTGGACATGAAAGCCGAGCAGCCTCTGATGTCCCGTTAGTGTGTTTGCATGTGAGTGTGTGTGCACGTGTTGCCGTGTTTCCCCGCAGGTCTCAGTTTGGAAGCATTGACGGACAAGTTAATCACAAAGAGAGAAGAGAGAGTGATTGAAAAAGCTGCAGGGTGTGAAAATGAATCGGAGATGAGAGCAGGTGGACGTTTGCTGTCACTTACTCTCTCCTGGCGAGGAGCTAATTGAAGGGAGCTTCAGGTTGAAACAAGCGCAGGTTTGCAAGAACTTACATGTAGCATCTTCGCTCCCATGCGATGGTGTGTGTTCACCTGTGTGTGTGTCTCTGATGTTGCCATCTCAGATGTGTTTTTCAGATATGTGTGTGTTTGATAAAGGCCACTCCCACTGCTGCACCCCATTTTTGCCAACTGGCATAAACACAACAACACACCTTCACACACACACAAACACAAAACAGTCACACGCTTGACCTCCATGTTGAACTTCAGCCTCGTTAAGCTGCCAAAGGGAGGGGAAATTTTTGTGGACTGACAGACTGACAGATGACAGACTGACTGACAGATGACGGAGCTACAGAGCAGCTGGTTGCTGCTAAAAACATCAGAAACCTCAGCTGCCCTTTAGACCAGCATGATATATAAATTTATGTTGCACCACTTTAAAATATGTTTAAACTGGACAAAACTGTTCATCAAGTAAATGACAAACTGTTTCCCAAAGCTCATTTAAATAAAGTTTTTTTTGACTTTTACTGTTTTTAATCCAGTTTTAATTAAGTTTATTCAGTTATTTATGAAATAACTCTGTAAAAAGTAAAAATGTCTGCTGTGCTGTTCACTTATGTCACATTCTCATTCCCTTTACATTCAGTGTGTAAGTGTGTGTGTGTGTGTGTGTGTTTGTGTGTGTTAACTGGCCTTGGGACTGGCTGCGGTTTAGAGTGACAGTGTTATTTCTATCACAGAGGTTTCAGAATGTCAGCTATGTATTTTCTACCTGTCTCCAGCTCTCCGTCTGTCCATTTGTTTGTTTATTTATCTGTCCATCCGTCGGTGCCGCATGAAGTCTTTAAAATGTGAGTTTTATTAGAAAACTTTTCACCGTTTCTGTCTCCTGCTTCCCTCTCGGCTCAGTCTTTTCTTTACAGCTTGACAGAAAAGATCCGTAACTCAGGTGAAACACGTCGTGACAGAGCTCTTCCATGTAATCAAGCTTGTTTTTCATCAAATCCTCACATTTTTCATTGTGTAAAGTAACAGTAGATGATGTTGTTGGAAGTGTAAACCAGCAGAGGATGTACAGTAAATACCCAGAGTGCAGTGGGCCTGCAGGTTGCGTTCAGGAATCCTTTCAGGGTGGCAGTGCTAGCGTGAGTGCAGGATGATGAAAATAGCTGGCAGCCCACATCGACGAGGCTCAGGTTGCTACTCTCACATGTGTTAAAAGCAGTGTGAAGATATGCCAATGAATCAGAGCAGAACAAAGAATGTTATCTCTGCTTTTACATCATTTTCTCGTGAGGACAGAAGAGCCGAGCTGTGATTCACGTTGTTTTCTTATTTTGGCAGCGGTGACTTCCCCGTGTGTGTGATCCACATCGAGATATGCAGGTCAATAGATGCCGTGTTTGGATGCTATTTTGGGTAACAACATTCTCTCAGCATTTAGAAGAAAAAAGTCCGACTTCCTCTCCACCTTTCTCCGAGTGGTGACCTCACCCTGGATGTTGGGGTGTGTCTTTGATAAGAGTTTGATGTGTCGGGCTGAAGTGGTACCGTTCGACCTCTGACTTGTTTGTCTGGCAGACGATAAATCCAGGAGGATTTCTGCCAGGAGCAGCTGAGAGGACGCACGGGACAACGCTGCCTGTTTAAATCTGTGTGTGTGTGTGTGTGTGTGTGTGAGTGTGTGTGTGTGACCTTTCTAATCATCACAAGACCCTGTTTTTGCAGGCATGTGTGTACAGGTCACACATCTCTAATTGGCTGCGGTTGAAATTGTGTCACGAAGGCTTGTGGGTGTTTGCGTGAGAGTTTAAAGCTCATTATTGGCAGCGTTGTTAATGAATAAGTAGCCGTGCTGGTTGGTGTTAACAGCTGCACACTTACAGTACTTTACCGACTGTACTGCATCCCAGAGGAGACACTCAGAGGTTTAGAGTGCCTGCATGCTTTAATAACAGCATTTATATTTTGCAACAGGGACTCAATAAAGTATCATTACAGGAAGGAACAGAAATTACTCATGCATTGATATTTTGTCCTTCTCTTATTGCGGAATAAAATTATCTTGCAACATCACTGAGTTACACACTTTTTACCAAAATTAGATTAAATTACTTTAAACTGTTCTTTTGGTAGGATAATTATTATTTTTTAATCCTGTAGTGTCTTTATTTCTTATTATTTCTTATGAAGCCGACAGAAAAAAGTGTTGATGTTTGTTTTCTGAGCTTTGAGAAAATAGAAATCCCTTTAATGATTTTATTTTCTCAGACCGTCCTCATGAAAAAAATGTTGTTTGAAGCTTATTATGAAAATATCAAAAAAAATTCTGTCTTAATAGTAAGACTTCATTATCTTTCATGCAAAAATTGTGACTTTCTTCTCAAAATATTATGATTTTATATCTTTAATGTTATATTTTCCTTTAAAATTTCTTAATATTAAATTATATTTTCATTGATTTTATGACTCTCTTTCTAAACTTTTCAAGTTTTTTTCTGTTTTTTCTGCCCAATCCCTCATGCAGAAGAGTTTTTGAGTTTGAGTTTTTGATTCAAGTTCTCTCTCTTGCTCTCAATGTGACAGTTTTTATTAAAGTAGCTTCTGTGATCAGTAAAAAAACAGTTTTCCATCCTCTTAGTCTCCTCCGGACTCTCTCTTGTCTCTCTCTCTTCCGGACTCTGTCTTCTCCGCTGATTAAAAAAGGAAAAATAACTACCATCGGAAAATGAGAAAATAAATCAGGCCCACAAAAAGCCTTTCAAGTGTTTTTTTTAGGATGTCTGAAAGGTGTCCAACTCTTACTGGGATGAGGTGAGGGACTGACAGGAGCAGTAATTGGCTGAACTCAGATGGTTACTGTATTTTCCACATGGCTTGATTGCATGAACTCGGTACCCTGCACAGCCAGACTGTTGTGTCTTGTCAAATATGTGTCTGTACCGAGCAGCAAACACCGAACGAACGCTGCAGTGAGGTTTATTTATACAGCAGCTTTCTATCAGACATCACAAACTGCGTCACAATAAGAGAAAACACACGCAATTTCAGTGGGAAAGCTAAACAAAGGCAAGTCTAAACAGGTACTGCAGGCCCTGGGATGTTTTTAAAGGCGTGCACAGATCTGAAGTCGAATAAGAATTTGTTCCAAAGATCAGCAGCGACAAACTGAGCTGAACCCTGACGTGTGGTGCCACAAACAAGTCCTGGTCTTAAGACCTCAGTGACCCGTCGCTGACGCAGGGTTTTAGCTCCTCAGTCATGAAGGTTGGTGATCAGGCGGAGCTCTGCAGCGGGTCAGAAGGATCCTGAAGAACAGCGAGAAGCTAGCTTAACTTTTGGTTCAAGAAGAAGATGTTCAGTCAGCTTTTGGCTTAATTAAAGAGCTGATGAGAGAATCACAGTGTTACTCACTGTCACTATGCATTAACCAGGATAACAGTGTTAAAGTGATTCTTGGATAATAAATTACAAGACAGTCTTTTTCAATATATTATTAAATATGTGTAACTGAAGAAGAAAAACTATCCCAAAAAAGGGAAAAACAAACAGGAATCATGTTTTCATGGCTGCAGTGTGAGTCAGTCATACAGAATTACAAAGTGCCATAAATCTAAGCATTGGGCCTCTTTAACACACACTTTTCCATTTTCCACGTGTGTCATTATTCTAATGTAAAAAAGGCCAAATACTGAAGTGAAAGAAAGCTAAAATTTAACAATAAATGTCAGTATGTGGTGACTCTGTTCAGTCAGATAAGCACCTGCATGTTTTCATCAAAAAAATCAACAAATATTCAGAGTATCAATAAGATAAAATAATAATAAGAAATAAAATATATTTTGGTATTTATATGTAATCACACCCACTTGGTCCCACTTAAGGTTGTTTCTAAAAAATATACTGAAAATTAATCAAATATTAAAATAGATTGTTTATTTTTTTTATTTGCCAATCAACTACTTGATATAGTGAAGAAAAAAGTAATATCTTCTTTGTTCAGATCCTAAAATACTTAAAAAAATTTTCTCTGTCATTATTCTCTATAAATAGCACGTCTTTAGGTTTTTGACTTAAAAACATAATGTTTCATATGCTTTTTTAATTAATTCCACTATTTTTCAGACACAAAGATGAATTTAGAAAATTATCAGAAGATTAATCCAAAATAAAAAGAAAATATCTGTTGAAGCTCCATTACTGCTTCCCTGTTGATTGATTAATCCTTTTCAAACTAAAATTGAAACACAGTAATCTCAGTAGGCTGACATAAATAAATAACTAAAATTAAAAAAACAACCAATCACCACCAACAGAATTTTCGTATCAAACCAGAGTGGCGTCGAGGGTCAGCGAGTACATCAGAAGGCCGGGTGCCATGATGAAGCGCTGTGACTCCCATTGTTTCATATCCTGAAGTAGTCTGCTGGGACCTGCAGCAACAATGGCCCCAGACAATCAAAGAGTGGCACCACAGACACACACACACACATGTATTTGGGAGCTGGTTGAAGTCAAAGTTAGCCGTTCCAGTTGAGTCAGTGGCCGTCTGCTCTGCCGTCTGCGGGCTCATCAGTAATGAGGGTTTGGTTTTTCAGTCGAGGTTAATGAGTTTAAACCTCAGAGCGACGAGCAGGGAGACGCACTGATGGAACATGCACTCGATGAGATAAGATAATGGTGCTTCTGTGCTCTGCCTTTCCTGTTAATTGTATACTGTCTTCTTCTTAATGTGTGTTTGCATGTTTGAATGTGTAGTTTTTTTGTCTCTGGGTTTCTGCAGCGTCTCGATCGTAGCCAGAGGGGAAACTGTGATTTTACATTCAGAACCACTGAAACCAACAACACTGATGTTGTTAATGAGAAGCAGATGATTCTGTTTTTTTCGTTGCAGCATGGTTTGGTTTTCTTATCAAGATGTTTCGTGAAGCAGCTGCCGTCATCAAGTTACATTTGGTATGGATGAACTTAAAATCTGGCATTATGACACAAGACAGCTACAAAATTTCCCCTTAAGTCATTTTGTCTGTGCAGAGACTCCTGAAGAAAAAAAAAATCAGGCTTTTTTGACTTTTTTTTATACTTAAACATCAAAATATCTTGAGCAAAAGTCAAATTTCCTCTCAGACTGTGGTGGCAGTTTTATAGACACTGTGAAAAAGTTGAGCCCTGCTGATGTTTTTTAGATGTTGTGGTTCCAAAAGAGGGGCAAGAAGGTGTCAAAGGGGACATGAACACATGTTGACCTTTTTGGAACATGGCCTCAGAGCTTCATCTGGGGCCAAAATCTGCAGAAAACAAAAGAGAATGATTCATGTTAGCATGGATGAGCTGCTTTGTGAAGTGAGTGAATGAAGGGCTGGTACGCTGGCTCACATTCAAATGGACTCAGAGACACTAAGCTCCTTGTCAGAGTGTTGGGCTGCACATAATGATGATTTTTATTATCATTATTTGTGATTATTTTCACAATTAATTGAATTTTCATCTACTTATTTTTGTTGTTATTCTAAAAGTCAAGAACATGAAAAATGCTCATCACAGTTTACCACAGCTGAGAATGAGATCTTCAAATTCAACCGACAGTCCAAAACATTAAGACTGACCATGAAGAGAAACAGCAAATACACACACTTAAAAAACTGAGACCAGCAAATATTTGAAAAAGTGTCTTAGACCATAATAGTTGACATCTAATTTTCATTTATAAAAAAGGTAAAAAGTTGAGAAATAATACTAAATAAGGTAGAAAATGAGGGGACCAAAAATAGAGCCTTGTGGAACACCCTTCGATATATGAAGGAACTCAGAATTTACACCCCCCACCTTCACACCCCGATATCTATCAGAAAGTTAGTTTTTAAACCAATCACAAGCAGCAGAATCAAATCCAGTGTAGGCCAGGAAATGGTCCACGGTGGTTAACACTTCAGTCAACAAAGTGCACAGCAAGTTGTTTGTCTTTATGTAGGGCAAATACAACATCATGTAAAACCAAGCAGGTATCAGAGGTTGTACTATGTTAAGCTGTGAAACCAGTCTGATAAGATTTAAAAACAAAGAAACTGTTAAGAAAATGCTTTCAGTTTGTTTGTTGATCAGGTATTTCAAATTTTTGATGAAAACAGGTGATAGTTATTGGTCTCACTTTGATCATGACCTTTTGTTGTTGAGGTAAAACATGACCCTTTTGACGCACTACTTCAGATAAATTAGAGAACATAAGAAAGATGGGAGATAATTGGGGGGAAGAAACCTACAGAAAGAAGGGATCCAAATTGTCCCCACTGACTGATTTGTTTGTATCTGCCATGTATAGTAGTTTTACCATTAAGGAAATATTAGTTTCTTTAAGTGTTTTAAGACAAGGAAGTGACTAAAGAGATGTCTGCTGCTTTTTAATTCTTCAGAAAGACTCTCTTCTTCTGTGAATTTAGACTAAAAAAACTTGAAAATACAAGACATATTTAGTTCTACTTGAGTATTTAAAAAATAGGCAGAACTGGTTCTTGATTTGGTTCAATTTTTGCCGCTCAGTATTTCTTCTATTTTTTGTATTTTATTGGCTTTTATTTCCTTTCTTATCAATTAGGCTTTGAGGTCAGGGCCACAACCCTTGCTGGGAGTCTGTATGTGTGTTTGTTTCATTTTGTTGCCAAAATGATTGTCTGTTTGCACTGCTGTGGATTTTCTGGGCCTGAATGTTGCACGTTTTTACATATATGATAAACTGGGATCTTAAGTTCAGCGAATCTGCTCCCCACCTCATCCATTTTCTTTTGATTTAAGTCATCGTGGTCATTGAACCTGCAGACGGATCAGAAGTTCAGCTCTCTCTGCTCAGATGTTTTTAATCTTAAACTGACAAGACTTATAAATGACATTATAAATGCATTTACAGAGTGTGGCCTTGACCTGCTCTATATGTAAAGTGTCTTGAGACAACTTTGTTGTGATTTGACGCTATATAAATAAAATTGAATTGAATTGAAAGACTTTTTCCTTTACAGGCTTGGCTTGTATTAAAAACAACATGCTCGTTTTAGGTTTGTGAAATAAAGCCTCAGTTTAAATTTAGTTTGCAAACTCTTAATTTGTCTCGTGGGACTCATGTAGTCTTTCAGAGGCCCACAGTGACTTACAGCTAACTGGCACTCTGTTAACACTGGTTACATCTCTTGACGATAGAAAAATGACCTTTCAGTGTCTTCTGAGGTCCTTGAAAATAAAACATGACGATAGCTGAAATGTTCCAAATTACTGTCTGGAGACTGATAATAGATCTGGCTGCAGTCGTGCATGTCATGTGAAAAGCCTGTTGCAGAAAACTGTTTGCCATTTAGATTGTAAAGCTTTTATTGTCTCCTATTGTCTTTTATTGTCTTGTAACCCAAGTCATTGTTGCACAACTTTGATGCACCGACAGCACAGAGACTGAAAGTGTGCTAAAGTATGAATGTGAGCTCGAGACAGAACGCAGAGAAATCCAAACTCCATGTGTGATGTCCTAATATGGTTTGTTGTGCTGCTGTCTTGGACCAGATGCACAACCTCTGGACTGCCTGTCTGTTTGAGCTTTGACATCAAAATCTGACTCATTTCAGTTCTGAGCCTGAAACCATATTCCTGGAAGATCAGCCAGACTTCTGCTTGTTGAAATGACTCTGCATTTTGCAGATTTTATGTTGCCTACTGTGTGATTTTAATGTGGCCAGGACTTTGTGACCGTGGTTTGATAGTATGAATAAATGTCTTTATCTTGAGACATTTGTTCTGAATCCATGTGTGGAAATAAAAAGGATTATCTGCTTTAACATCTTTAAGCAGCTGTCCAAGTCAAGGTTTTTTCCATATATTAAAACTCACTACCTGCACATGGATCATCTGCAAATTAGCGTGTTATTGATGGCACGCAGCTTCTTCTATTTGCTAAATGCAAATAAAGTTTTACTCAGAAGGCCTTTCTCAAACCAGAACAGAACAAACAACCTGAGTAAACAAAGACAGCAGAGTCACCTGACTTCAGGTTACATCCCCAGATATTAGTCCGTTTTTCAACACTGCAGCTTTTTTTGCTAAAGAATATTTATAAAGCTTAGAGTCATTTCCATCTTAATGAACATACATTAAAAGAAAGATACACAATGCATCTGAGTGTAGCTTTTGGAAAGACACACAAAAAGTTAGTTATATAGATAAAATAAAAAAATAGTTAATTTTATGGCAACAAAGAAAGTCAACTTAGAGAAAAAGGCAAAGTGTGTCGACAAAGAGCTTCGTGTGAAAGTTTTCTTGATGTGATATTTTTGAGAGATTCTGATCTTGCTAAAGTTCAGCTTTATTTGACTGTGAGGCTGCAGAACAAAGGACACAACACTTCCCTGTTTTTATTCTGAAAAGCTTGTTGTGTGTTGACTTGTGATTGAACTTCAGTGAAAACCGGCTGTGAAACTGTGGACGGACACGCTCGGTGCTTGAAGAGTCACATGGGGATTAAAGATGTTGAGTTATGAAGCGTCCCAGCAGCCATTTGTGTAATGTAGAGAGGAGAAGACCTCAGACATGGAGAGTATTTATAAAGGAATTATTGATGGAGTGTGACACTGATTTATTAGGAATAATATACAAACAAATGACTGTTGTATCTCTGTACGAAAAAAAATGATTTCCTATGAGAATATGAAGCCGTAAAAGCAAAAGTTGTTATGTCTTACTGACCTCAAACAAGGTGAAAGTGAATGTGAAGGTGAAGGTGAAGGTGTGACCGTCCTCCTGTGTGTGTTTTTTCGTGCAGGAGCAGCTCGGAGCGACGTAAGGAGAAGTCTCGGGATGCAGCTCGGTGCCGACGCAGCAAAGAGACGGAGGTTTTCTACGACCTCGCTCACCAGCTGCCTCTGCCCCACAGCGTCAGCTCTCACCTGGACAAGGCGTCCATCATGAGGCTGGCCATCAGCTTCCTGCGCACACGCAAGCTGCTCGCCATAGGTATAACACACACACACACACACACACACACACACACACACACACACACACACTCACACTCACACTCAAACACACTTACAGGGCGCACATTAAATAAATCAGCAGTCTGGTGTATTTAAAAAGGAAAACGTGCAAATAGAGGATGGTAACCTCCACCTTTTTTATTTTTTTAATGAAAGATGTGTGTGTGTGTGTGTGTGTGTGTGTGTGTGTGAGGTATGTATGACTAATTGTCCAGTGAAGTAGGAACGTATTTGTCGTACCCTTTCTTTGCACTCCTTCCTCTGTCTCAATTAAAAATAGAAGCTGAGGAAGCTTGAAAAAAAATCCAGACCCATTGTTCTTGAATTCCTTCACTGCGTCTTCTGTGTCTTAAAGTGAGATCAGAGGAGCATTAACACACAACTAAACACTGTGGAAACTTCAGTGGTCAGTGGAGCAGCTTATTTAAAGAAAGAGACCAAAAAAACCTTATTTTTATTTTTACAAAGTTATGAAACGGTTCATACATTCAAATTTTGAATCTGAACTCCATTAAAAATCTTCTCGGTTTGTTAAAAATCAAATCCCTTTTAAAGTTTTCAGCATAAACTTGTTGTTACACATGAATATAAAATGACTCTAATGCACTTTATACACTTATTTTTGACTGCATTGTTAGACTGTTAGGAAAACCTGCATCTGTGATAAATAACTCTGAAACATGGATTTGTTTTTGCACCTTTGAATGCGACATTTAAAATCAGCTCCTGTTGTATCGAACAATAATTGGCTGCTTTACAAGCCACGTAGTAACAATAACGAGCTGCCGGTGGGGTCGTGAAATATTTTGATTAATATGAGACCTCGCCCTTATCTCTACATCTCAACACTGCCAGCTCATTTTTAATGTTACTGTTATTGGCCTACTTATTGTGCTTTTATAAACTGCTTTGCATTGTTCGATGCGGAAACCATGATGCCTACAATCAGTGCTTCCTTCAACAACACAGACTGCTATTTCCTTTATCTGTGTAATCGATCAAAAAAAGTAATCAATCACTCTCAATAACCCCTTTACTTATATTGTGTGTTCAGCAAATGCAGCTCATAAGTGCTTCACAATTAAAGGTTCAGACGAAATAATTCCAAGTTAAAAAAAAAAGGTAAAAATCTTTAATAGTTTGTAGAAATTACATGCAAAAATACAAATTCAGGTTTCCTGTTTTAATGAATTAAAGTTGACAGTATTTATTGTCAGTATTTTGAATCGTAAGTAGTTTGTGTAACACTTGTGTTTTCCCACGTATACAAAAAACCCCCCTCCAAACACTCAGTGGTATCTAGTTATGCAGATAGTTTCGGTTTCGTGTTCCCAGATTTGGAGATAAGTGTCTCTGAAACCTCAGCTGCCCCCTGAAACACAAAGGAGGTTAATTAAACTTTGTTTGCGTCACTCAAACAATCAAACAATTACATTAAGAAATAAACAAACAAAAAACAACAAGTTTGTGCTCGTTAACCAACAAAAAAAAAGATGCAGACAGTGAAAAATTTTTATCTTTTGGATAAAAAGATCGACTGACTCTTTTAATTCGACACTTAAAAGGGTAAAATTCCTGGAAACACTGGTGCTGCTGACAGACACCATGAGGGAGCCGGAGGAGGGGAGGCTCATTTGTAACGGATGAGAGGAAGATATGAGTGATTCCTGAAAAGAGGTGAGCAGGAGGAAACCAGAGAGCAAATGAAACAGAGGGAGAGAGAAGATCAGGAGGAGGAGGAGGAGGAGTAATGTGGGTGAGAGGGAGGGAGGGAGAGAGGAGAGAGAACAGGGAGATCCATGAGATGCAGCAGCAGATAGCGTTATCGGGCCGGTCTGATTGCTCCGTGATGGGAGGAGAGATTGGAGAGGAAGCGTGGAGCTCTGCCCATCGTTGGGCCGCTGCTGGCATCACCCCTGCTAGCCATAACACCCGTCTGCCTTGGCGCCAAACATGCTTACATGCACACTCAAACACACACTCTCCAACACACGCAAACAAACTGCATATGTAACCGGCGGCGCATATGCAAGCAGCTGCAGGGATCGCATTTCTTGTTTTGCATATAAGTTGAGCTGGAAGCAGAGAGCAGCGACGCAGAGAGGAAAAGATGAAGCTAATCAGGATTTTGTTTCACAGCGATTCAAGGAAAATGATTTAAGTTGGATGGAAAAATATTAAATAAAAATTATTGGGATTTATTTGCAATATTGGGCCAAAGTTTTGTCATAAGATCAGTATCAGTTGAATCTGTGTGCTCACAGACACACTGAAGGTATTTAATGTGTTTGGCCAATTAGCAGGAAGAGGGAAACTGCTGGTTTAAAAAGGGGAAAACTCACCTCCTCACGCCTCCAGATGTCTTATTGATAAGTTTTTATCTGGTTTTGTTGCCACATGCAGAGCTGGAAACGCATAAAAACACAGCGTTGTCACGTTAGGAGTTATTAGCTTCAGTTTCTTGTTGTTGTTGTTGAGTTCGGTCGTATTTACACGTCACATCGTGCAGAAAGACTCAAATGGTGCGTAGAGTTTGTGCAGAACTAACTGCTCCGAAAACCACCGTGTCACTGTTTCACATTCTTAATCCTGCACCTTAAATAACCAAGAAATAATGTGCAAATAATCACAGAGTCCCTTGTTGTTGCCTCTGTGATAATCTTATCGTAGCGTTCGTTAGACAGCAGCACGTTCACCCAGATGTTGGACTGATTTCTTTCAGACTCCATTTAGGAGTTTTCGGACTTCAGTCCAGTCACCTTTCACTTGAATTGCACTGCAGGTAGTGAAGCTAAATTACTTTATGTCTAACGATTCACTGTAAGAGGCCCAATATGTTTTACTGACCTGAATCCGTTTAATGTTTCCAGGTTGACACAGTTTTAACATTATATGGTTCTGAGGTCGTTTTATTATTTAATCTAATTGAAATCTTTCTCTTTTTTTGTATTTCTACATCCTTTATCGTTAAATTACGAGATAGAGAACATAAGATTTCAGCCGTCAGTGACTGAAGAGTGGATCAAAGAGCAGATGACGTTAACAGAGTTTCCTCTGACGGGTTTGTTACGAGTCACACACCCTGAAGTTTGTCTTTTCAAGTCTTCTTTTCAAGTTACGAGGGCAAACGGCAGAAAAGCTGATGTTACGAACGAAAGGGAAGAGAGATGAATCTCAACACTGTCAGAGTCTCATGTGACCGTCGTGTCCTGATGCTTCATTCTGAAAAAAATCCCAAAAATGAAAAGGAAGTGATAATGCGCGCAGCGGCCGTCCCTATCATCGTTTCTGCACTCTATTACTTAAAACAAGGTCGGTTATGCAACCAAAGAACAACAGAGCAAAGAAAAGCAAACTGGGTCCAAACGACTGGTAATCACAGCTCAGTATTTAGGCCAAAGGTGCTGCTGCTCTGTGGACTGGGCCTTGAGAGTCTCCCCAGCTCCCCGGGACCCATGAGAAAGCTCCGGGCTCCCCCCTGGGGCCGCCGGCGTCTGGGCCCGGCTCCAAACTCCAGGCCCGAGCCGCAACAGGAGCCTTGAGAACTGGCCTCTCTTATCTCAGGGAAGCACACTGGAGGAATTGCAAGCACCTCCACCCCCATCGGCTACTGGGCTTTGTTCGGTGTCGAGCCACTGTCCCCACACACACACACACACACACACACACACACACACACACACACACACACACACACACACTAACTCTAACTCTTGAGCTGGCGCTGGCTGTATTTGTATTAATTAGCTGTGCAGCCAGACATGGTGGACACACAGGAGTCTGTGTGTGTAAATGTTTGGATTCTGCACTGTACATATTTAAACATAATTGCATAATGTGAAAGTTGCGCTGTGAAAGCGGCCGCTGTTATGAAAGCTTGTGCAGTTCTGGGTGTAATTTGTCAGGACCGGGGATCAGGAGTGGCCTGGGACGCAGGAAGAAGCTGCACTAGTTTGTTTTGGCCACGAGCCCAAAGCGTCAAGAAGGAAAACACACACACACACACACACAGAAACACACACACTTACAGTGATATCCATTTGTAATGAGCATGAATGAGAGAAACCCTGTCGCTCACCCTGTTTTCTGTCTCTCCCTCCAGGCTGCAGCAGCAGCAGCGACTGCGATGAGGACAGACAGATGGACAGCCTGTACCTGAAGTCTCTGGAGGGCTTCATCACCGTGGTAACGTCCGACGGCGACATGATATTCCTGTCCGAGAACATCAACAAATTCATGGGACTCACGCAGGTACATGACGATTACAGGACACCGAGAATAGAATAAAAACAGACACGTGCAGAAAAACATTCGTTTCGAACGGAGATGAACCTGGAAACATGAGTCACTTCCAACGTCAGCGACACCAAATCTGATGGAGCGTCAAAGAAGAAACACTCACAGTGACTCTGCATCACATGTTATTAAATATAAGAAAGAATTATCCCAAATTATTTCTTAGATTATTTCCAACAATGTTTAAACCCACAAAACTACTGTAATTTTATCTAAGGTTACGGGACGTTTTCATTACGTCACCTGTGGCTGAAATTTCCAGTAAAACACGGAAAAACACCGAATGACGTCAGAGAGCGAGGGAGGAACGTGACTGAACTTCTCCTGAATTAAACTTTTATAAATCACCTCGTCTGTCAGCATTTTCTGCTTCAGTCAGTTGCACAGATTTTAATCTTTTTAACTATGAAAAAATCAAATCCAGTTACCCTTCACTTCTCCACAAAGTCATCAAACTCTGTTTTCTGTCATTAATCCAGCTGAAGAAATAATGTAACGTCTGTTAAAAATCCATCAAGGCGAGAAATGCAGAAAATATTTTAGTTTTCAAAGATAAAACTTAACTTAAACTATAATTTCTCTTCGCAGCCCTTCAGGTGTCGGCAGAGTTAATCTGAGGTGGAAAGAAGCCGCAGCTTCGGTTTTTCTAAACGTCCTTGACAGACATTTTAAATCAATCTTAAATTTAACGAGCAACTACCAGACTTTTCGGACTATAAGCCGCACCTGTGTACAAGCCGCACCCACTAAATTTAACAACTAAAACCACTAAAGTGTCGGAATTTAACAGCCTCAGAATGACTTCATCACACATTATAGTTTATATTCGTTTATATTCGTCCGTAGTTTAAGCTGCAGGATTCAAAGCGTTGAAAAAAAGTAGCAGCTTATAGTCCGGAAATTACGGTAATATATTATGATTATGTGAAATCAGAAATGGTTGATTTTGTTAAATGTAGCCGGATGCCTCAAAATTTTCCAAAATAAAATTTATGTTTCCACCTTTAACAAAAAAAAATCTAAGCGATCGTAAATTTGGTCATTAAACAATAAAAACTACCAACCCTGTGCTGCTGACTTGCAAGTTTTTTTTATTACTTTTGTTGTGTTTTTCCATCATTTAATTGATTAAATATCATTTGATTATGTTAAAAATCAACACGGGTTCTGTTTCCTGTCATGAAAAGTTTTTGTTTTGAGGTAAAAATCATTTGTATTTAGTTTTTTTACTAAACAAACAGGAAAGATTGAAGTGAGACAGACAGAAAGTCAGTGAGAGTCGCAGACGTGGATGTAAAATGTGTGTCCGTTGTGTGTGTGTGTGTGTGTGTGTGAAATAAGTCTCACGCCAGCAGTGTGTGTGTACACACACACACTGCTGGCGTGAGACTTATGTGTGTGTTTGGCTCTGGACACTGAGGTTCAACCCTAAACACAGCCGTTTTTTTCTTTTATGACTTTACGGCAAGTCAGAGAAAAGGTGAATCTGACTGTAAATCATTAATCAGTCCTCCTTTGTTTCTTTTTTTGGTCCTCATTGTGTGAAAGTCACAAGTTTCTGTTTGTTTTGTGTTGAAGCCAGCTGGTTTTCTACAGGTGACACACACTCACTTTTAATTTGTCCGAAGCTGTTGGCCACACACACACACACACACACACACACACACACACACACACACACACACACACAACCCGGCTCTTCTTCTTCTTGTGTTTATCCCAAACAAGCCGCCGCCGCTGCCAGAAGTGGAAAACTGAGCCGGTCTGACTCAGCAGATGATGTCACACAAAGACAGAAGCAGCAAAAAGTTGTTTATACGAAAATGTTACGATGTTTTTTGTGTTAAATTTAAATTTCATGGAGGCGTTTTTTGTTTTGTTTCAGGTGGATCTCACCGGTCACAGCATCTTTGACTTCACCCATCCATGTGACCACGAGGAGATCAGAGAAAACCTGAGCCTGAAGACAGCAGGTGAGCACACACACACTCACAGACACACACACACACACTCACACACACCTGTTATCCTCATGTATCCTCATTCATGTTCTGATCTTTCGTGACAACGACACACACTCGTGTCTCGCTCCTCCTCCTTTTTTGGTGCCACATTTGAATCTTTCCCCTTCTTTATTCAAAACCGGCCTCGTTCTTCTTCAGAATAAAACTGGAGCAACAGTCATGGTGTCGTTCAAATCCGACCGGTTTGTCCTGTTGAGACGTAAACGTGTTGGTGATTCACGTGCTGATTCGTCCTCTGGAATATGAGACGTCCTGTGAACCAATTTGAAATTTTCTCTCTGAGTTTTGCTGCAGTGATGCGTTAAGAAGCAACAGGAAAGACACAAAATCTCACATCTTTGGCCTTTAGTTTTTGAAGTTTTGTGTCACTGAGCAACTAAAAAGAAAAGAAAAATAAAGAATACGATACAAAAAATAAGATACAGTCTGTAACAACAACATAGTCAGTGATTTAAAGCAGGTAATCTTCAATAATCTGCCTTCTTTGGTCAACAGAAGCTAGTTTCTAAAAACTCTTTTGGCTGTAATGTAACTAATAAAGTTTTTAATGAACTTAAATTTCATCAGCACATAAAACTCGTTGTTTGACAAACATAAGTCCGCTGATTTTCGTCCCTGTTGCTCTTCTTCTGCAGCACATTTAGTTGATTTATGTTTGTTGTAAATGTGTTAATCCTCATCTTTACACAGCTACTTAAGTGTGAAATGAGTGTGTCAGGACTTTCTCTTTTGCTTCCAGTGAATCCCCCTGTGTGTGTGTGTGTGTGTGTGTGTGTGTGTGTGTGTGATGGGGGTGAGCCACTCCTCTCACACACCCGTCATGAATGAGATGCATCTGAAACCGTCTCTTCGTTAGTCGAGTGATGAGGACGAGCACAGATCTTCATCATCAGAAGTACAAACGACACAAATCTATTGAAAAACTGTTATTGAACGAGTTCTGCAAATCCACACTCATGAATATTAATATGAAACACACGCAGGCACTTTTTTTGCATGTTGCACTCTTTCTCGGTGTGTGAAAGTCTCATAAATCGATCAGAGATGTGAGCCGTCGATGGCAGCAGAGAAAGAGTCTGAAATCAGCTGGAGGCCACAAACATCCGCAGGAAACCCGGCGGCTCTCTCCTCATGTTTGCTCATCAAGTATTTGATGGACTGACGGACATTTCTGCATTTTTCGTCTCCTGGAGGGGAGGAGCCTCCAGTTCTTGGCTCTCTGAAAGCGTAAACATCCACATCGCCTGCTCTGCGAGGCATTTAGATCCCTAAATCATCACTCAGAGTCCCAGAGGACAAAGTTCTGTTGGTGGGACGTAAATTAATCCAAAGAAAACAAAACCATACATGTGTGGCGTTGCATAATGTCGTCTATCTGAGAACAGACATGAGAACAGAAGGTCAGAGAACATATAGAGAGGAATCTAAAGAGAGATACAGCAGAGGAGAGAGTGTGTGTGTGTGTGTGTGTGTGTGTGTGTGTGTGAGCTGGTGTTTACGTGTTCAGAGACGAGGGACAGACCTCGATAAGAGCCGTGAGCTCGAGGACGAGAAGACGAGGAGCGACACACAGAGAGAGAGAGAGAGAGGAATTATCTGCAGCAGATAGTGAACATGGAACGATACAGTGTCCTCAGCAGAGAGTCTCACACACACACACTCACACACACACACACACTTACACACTCTCTCTCACACACTTACACATGAGGGTTTTAACTTGGAGAAGAAACATTAAAACTGTGCAGCAGCATCGAAAAGCAAACAATGTGAAACTTACTGAGATGTGTATGAGAAAATAACACACACTCTCTCTCACTCGCTCACACAAACACACACATCCATCGTCACACACGCACACACACGCACACACCAAGCTGTGCTTACAAACTCTTATCATCAGTGGCCACAAAACACACAAGTGGAACAATTACTGAATGTTTTCTGGACTCTTTTCTGTGAATGAAGGCATCCGAGCGATCGCAGCGCTGCAGCTTCAAAAACACAAACATCTTCATCAACACATGCACAACATTTAGAAAGTCTGCAAACACACACAAACACACCGCACGCACAGACTACACAACAAAATACACACCAACACAAACACAAACACTGCAAACACACAAACAGCAGCAGGAAGAAATCAACAACACAAACACGACTGGATTTTACAGACTGACTTCAATAAACATGCGAGTTACACACAAACACAAATAAACACACACACTGTTTGTGTGTCGGACAAAAGATTTTAGCTTTTTGTTTTTTAATTCTTTTTAAAAAATTTTTTGTGTTGAAGTGTAACTGTGTAAAGATAAAGACGCACTTGTGAGTGTTGAGTCGGACAAATGACACACGTCACCACTCTGCTCTGCGACTGCAGCTCCAGGTCTGAACTTTGACTCTGTGATGTAACAGCCTGGCCCAGTTTCACATCCTCTGTTTGTATTTGTGTGTGTGTGTGTGTGTGTGCGTGAGTGTGTGTGTGTGTGTGTGAGGGTGTGTGTGAGAGAGAGAGGGAGCCCAGCGAGTTTAAACCGTAACCGTTTTCCCACCAGAGGAAAAGCAGATAATCGATGGGTTGATTTCGACTGTTTCTGTTCATGTTGCCATTAAAAAAAAAAAAAGAAAATAAACAGAAATATGTGATTTCACACAAGCAGCAAATATGTGACCAGGCTGTGATCATAAAAACCTTAAACTGAAGGTCAAACATACATAATAAAAGGGAAAGTTGCTACAATAAAGGACGTTAAACTGATAAAGTTTCTACATTTTACAGGTTTGATAGTTGCTTTGCAGCTTAAATCAGGAAAACTCTACTTTTAATTTAGTCTGTATTATTTTTAATTAGAGTGGTGCAATTAAAAAACTCTGACAACACAATAAATCAGCCACATGTGCTCTTTAATTCTCCATGAGTGGTCTCACAGTTAAACTCATCAGCCTGCAGGAGTCAAACTGCTTAAATTCTTGTGTTTTTTGTGTTTCAGGCAGCGGCTTCGGTAAAAAAGGCAAAGAGCTGAGTACCGAGCGAGATTTCTTCATGAGGATGAAATGCACAGTGACCAACAGGGGGCGCACCGTCAACCTAAAGTCAGCCAGCTGGAAGGTAAGAGGAAGCTGCTGCAGCTGTTAGCTTTTTGAAGATGGCTAGGATGCTAACAGCTATGCTAACTTATCTGACTCGTCTATCATCTGTCTTGTTAACAGTGACTCAACTCTTTCATTTTGTTGCTTTTTTGTCTCTCTGTATGTTTAATTTCTCCACCTGCTGCCCCCTACAGGTGCTGCATTGCACCGGACAGCTGAAGATGTACAACAGCTGCCCTCCACGAGGGCTGTGCGGCTTCAAAGAGCCTCCGCTCACCTGCGCTGTCCTGATGTGCGAACCCATCCCACACCCGTCCAACATCGACACACCGATGGACAGCAAGACCTTCCTGAGCAGACACAGCATGGACATGAAGTTCACCTACTGCGACGAGAGGTACGCAGACAGACACACACACACAAAATCTGGACAATAAAAGGATTTAAAAACATAAAACCTTTGGATCTGTGGAAATTTATAAAAAAAAGTGTGATCAATGTAATTAAATCCATTAATTAAATCACCTTTACCTAACTTCTTAACACATGTGGAGCTGCTAGTTTGAGCATCTTTAGGCCCAAAAACCTGCCTGAACAAAATAAAGGTGTTTATTTTCCCCACAGAAATAAAAAAGAGCAGCAGTTAAAGCAACATTTAGTAACAATCATTTAATTTTTTTAAAAATATGTAGCTATATATATTTTAAAACCACCACAAAATTTGACAAAACTTTTATTTTTGAAGCATTTTTGGTTTTACTTTCATTAACCTCTTCAAAATAAAACAAAATAAAATACAATCAGTATTTTTTTTGAATAATGCTGCACAACAAGTTTGACTTTTGTTAATAAACTGATCTAAAATACATCATTAAATCATCATAATGTTGGCTAATCACTGATTAAAGGCACAAAGAACTTATGATTAAAAGCATCTAACAGCTGCAGACTCTTATTTTCATTATTGACTAATCTGTTTTAGATTTCTTCTTATTACTCAGTGAGACGTCCAAATGAACAACAGATGCTTTCAGAGTTAGTCAGCGGCCTTAAATCTGTTCTTAAAAAGAGTTTTCTTGTTTTTTATTATAAAAAATAAAAAAACAAACCTTATGAAACAGATGAAACATTTCCATTAAAGAGCTAAAAACTGTAAAATTAATTTAAATGTAACAGAAAAAAGAAGAAATCTTAAAGAACCTCATTAGAGTTCAACTGAACAAACTTCAACAAACATCAAGAACAGAACAAGCTGAGCATACACACATTTACACACTAACACACATGCACACACACTAACACACACATGCACACATGCACACACACAAACACACTGTGGGACTGATTGCAGTGTGTTGACTGAAAGCGTTTGACTTGGCAGAGCCGTCAGTGGGAAACGTAAGCCAGAGATGGAACATTAATACTTTAATAAGATGCTGTCAAGACGCCGTCAGACTCAAGTGTTCCCAATCACACACACACACACACACACACACACACACACACACACACACACACACACACACACACACACACACACACAC
>JAQMCX010000006.1:191410-203624 GCA_029814765.1 Acanthurus leucopareius
ACACACACACACACACACACACACACACACTCACACACACACACACACACACACACACACACACACACACACACACAGACGATGGTCTCTCACGGCCAACGTGACCGGCCTGTCGATCAGCACATGCTACCAGCGTTCTCTGCAACATGTAACGTTACTGTGAGTTTCCTCCAGTCACACACACACATGCACACACACACATATACACACACACACACATATACACACACACACACACACACACACACACACACACACAGAGTTACTGGCCTTCTGTACACTCTCTGACCACAGTCCTGCTCCTTTCCCACGCCAGTGCTGAACTCTGGACGGAGGCCAGCACATCTCCTTCTCAGCTCAGTCAAAGTCAAGTCAAACATGCAACATTCTGCTGCCGACCGCAGTTATGATGATTTTACAGCCTCGCAAAAATAAATACACCAATGTTTAACGTCTAATTCAGTAATTATATCCCTGAATGCTAATAATAAACATACATAAAGCACAGAAAATGCAGCACACAGCTGGACTGAGCTGCGGCTGCAGAGATGCAACAGTGTGCAGAAACTGTCTCAGACTCCAGTGAGATGAAGATGTGTCGCTTTAACTTCTCGAGCTTGTTTCTCGGTGGGGTTAGTGTCCTCCTGAGAACTCACTGCAACATGTGACCACCGTTTCACTTTAAACAAGGTCAAACAATGATAAGTTAGTTTTTTTTGGTTAAATAAATCTTCAAATGACCAACAGTGTGTTTGTCAAACCTCAGAGGAGCCGTGGATCTTAAACTCTTGTCTGTTTTAGCTGAAAGTCTCATTTCCTTAACTCACCATAAACCATGAAAACCCAAACTAGAGACACAAGGGAACACTTTGAAAACCTGGATAAAGAAAGACTGAGGACAAACACTCCGGCTCTGCTCACCACTTCTGCTGTGTTTCTGCATACATCAGCTCATAACACGAAGCCTTTTCCTGCCTGTGTGTCTGCAGTGTGCACCAAGGGCCAGGCGGTCAGCGGTCAGTATCGCATGCTGGCCAAGAACGGAGGCTTCGTCTGGGTGGAAACACAAGGGACTGTGATTTATAACAGCCGCAACTCGCAGCCCCAGTGCATCGTGTGCATAAACTATGTCCTCAGGTGAGCACTGCTGCCCGAGCGAAGACGTCCAGTTAAAAATCCAGTCGAATTCAATCAAAAAAGTCAGTTGTTTCAGGTGTTTAGCTTCCTTACATCGATTATTTGATCTGTTATTTCATGAAACAGATTTATTAAACTCTAAAAATGCTAAAATTCTTTTTTTACATCAACAAAAGTCACTTTTTGATAAAGTTTAAACCCTAAATGCTTTTAATACACGAAAACACAGATTCCAGATCCATGTTTCAGGTTTTTCTGAGCTCCTGAAATGTTTTTTCTCTCTGTTTTCACTCTTTCTTCTCTCCTTCTTCATCCCTGCAGTGACATCGAGGAGAAGTCCATGATTTTCTCCATGGAGCAGACAGAGTCCCTGTTCAAGCCGCGACACATGAGCAGCTTCTTCACCGCTGGAGGTGCAGGCGTGACCGGAGAACCGGGAGATGCCCTCTTCACTAAGCTCAAAGAGGAGCCGGAGGATCTCACCCAGCTGGCTCCAACACCTGGAGACACAATCATCTCCCTCGACTTCGGTCTGTACCGACTTTTAAATGGACTTTTTGGCAACAATGCAGAGCAGTGGGCCTGAAAAAGTCCTTTCAGAAGAGGACTTCATGTAGGGTATTATTACACTCAGAAGAAGGAAGTCAGAAGCAAATATTTGTACATGTTACTGAAGATTTTTAACTTTATTACTGATTTAAACCAACAGTTTTATCCTCACTCAATGATGTAAAAGCTACTTAGATCCTGGTTAGATGAATATTTTGTAACATAAATTATCTTTCTTAGAATTTGTAATCACATTTACAGAAATTGGCATCACTTGTTGGTGTTTAAAACAGTTTTTTCATGATGTTTGTTCTCCATCCTGACTCTTGTTCCTGTCTCCGTCATGCAGATCGCCCTCAGTTCGAGGAGCCTCCACAGCCGGCGGGATACGCCCAGGTGTCTGCTGCAGCCATGGCCCCTCCAGGAACTCCATCCTGGGCCAGCGAGAGCCACAAACCTGCCCCTCCAGCATCGGGCCAAACACCTGGTCCCGTTCCAAGAGACATGGCCAACATGGCGGGAACATTCACCGTTCAGCAGAATCCGCCAACTGGCAGCGCCACTCCGAGCCTCAGCAGCTGCTCCACGGTGAGGATGAGGAGGATGAGGAGGACGAGGAGGACGGAGAGGCTGAAATGTTAAACTGAAAGGAGTGATTAGTCAGAGAGTGACTGGTTGTGCTTGTGTCATGGTTTGTTCAGTGTTCAGTGAGGCCTGGGGGGCTGAGGGGTCACTCGCTGTGGGCAGTGTTTGTGAGAATAACGGGGGTGGATATTTGGAAGCCGCAGGCTCTTTGCGATGAATAGCTCCTTTGTCGAAACTCATCTCTCACTCTGTTTTTCTGTCTCTTTCTATTTGCACTCTGTTCCTTCTCTTACGTTTTCTCCCTCATTTCTTTCACTCTTTCTTCCTCTTTGCTTCCTCTCTTCTTCCATCTGTCTCCCCTCCACCCGTCACTCCTTCATCCTCCCTCCTGCCTTCGCCTCTGCAGCCCAGCAGTCCAGGTGATTACTACAGCTCAGTGGAGAGCGATCTGAAGGTGGAGCTGACGGAGAAGCTGTTTGCTCTGGACACAGAGGGAGGCAACAGTCCTGCAAACACCGCGGTGCGTCCTCCTCTTCAACCAGGAACACACTGTCATCTCAAACTTTTCCTCTGTCACAGATCCTTTTTAAGATTTTCTCCTGTTGAAACACATTTTTGCATTTATAAATCAGTTTTAATTAAAAGTAATGTCATAATTTGGCTGCATTACATGATTTTTGTCTTTGTTTATAACAAATCTTGTCATCTCTCTCACTTCCACAGAGTGACTTGAGTGACTTGGACCTGGAGACTCTGGCTCCTTACATCCCGATGGACGGCGAGGACTTCCAGCTGAATCCCATCATCTCAGAGTCGGAGCCCATGGAGGGGGGTCCGGCAGGATCCACTCAGATACACCAGAGCTTCAGCAACATCGCCAGCCTCTTCCAGCCCCTGTCCTCCCCGACTCAGCCCCAAGGCCACTACCAGCGCCAGCCAGCTGCCTCCTGGACCGGGAGGGAGAAGAGAGGCTCCAACCAGGGGAACGTGGACCCCCGTGCAGGGTCGTGCATGATGGGCCACATGCAGAATCCACCGTACCAGGCTCCAGCCAGACCTCCTCTGTCTTCCATGGGCGGCAGGCAGAACCTGCACTGGCCACCAGACCCTCTGTTAACCTACCAACAACAGCAACAGACCGGCAAAGCCTACCTGATGGACACTTTGTCAGGAGACGAGCACCTGTCCTGCCAGCAGAACATGCCGCATCTCATGCAGAAACAGAGGTGATGTTACGATGAACCAGAGTCCAAGAAAACAACACGAAACGCTGTTTTAAATACTGATTTTTATTATGAAATTATCATATATTTGGACATGCTAGAATAAATACAAGAATTAAATGTTAAAACGTGAAAACATCAGAAGAAAATTAATATTTTGACAAAATGATTTATGTTTATTCATCCTGTAAAAACTGCTGCATATTTTGACGTTAAATTTCAAAGTTCTTGTGTGTGTGTTTGTGTGTGTGTGTGTGTGTGTGTGTGTGTGTGTAGGTCCATTGACAACTTTATACAAGCCTACAGAGACATGAGTCCAGCCAGAGTGGCCATGACCAACAGAATCAAGCGCTCCTTCAACCAGATGACCGTGGTCAGTTTCTCTGATTGACATTCACATTTTATCTTTTAGTTTCATACAAGTTCCTGAAAAACACTGTGACATAAAACAGAGCAGATTACACCGTGTGTGTGTCCATCTGAGACAGACCTGTTTTCATTTTTGCATTTACTTTCTCTTCTTTGCATTGTTTTAACATAAGCAGCTGATTAATGAAAGGTAACAGTTAAGATTGAACAGTAAGAGACGAAGCAGGGAAACTGAACTGCTGTGAACAGAAAACAGGAAAACACTGTTAATCCATAATAAAGAGTTATAATAATAATCAGTTTAGCTGCACGCTATATTTAGATTATTTTCGCAGCTTTGCTTTTGTCCTCAGACAGCCCTTTCCGACGGGAAACTGCAGCAGTCGCATCGCTCTCACCAAACACACCAGACTGTTTTTTTGACAAAAAAACAGTAATTTTACCTCACAGGTGATCTGTCAGTGCTGGATCAGTTTGTTTGTGTTGTTGTGAGACTCGAGTGAATCCAAACTAACCCCGTCAACACAGGAGTCGCACATGAGCAGAAACAAACGGACTGATCGAGGCCACTTCCTTTTTCTGTGAGGGAAAATTAATGTTTTTGTCAAACGAGTCAGTGGCTTTGAAGGAAGCACAGATGGATATGATGGCTTTGGTTTTCCATCAGAAAAAGCTGTTTGACTGTGTGGTAAAGCTGTGAAAGTGTTGTAAACACGGCTTACACTTTCAGCTGATAGTGATTGTTTTGGGAGGCTTTTCTGAGGCCGTGAAATGTGTTTTAACGCACGCAGCTTCTGACACAAAACCCTCATGTTACCTCTTTTAAAAAAACAGACTAGTACTCAGATTTTCTAAGAACTTATTTTCATTTATACGATTCAACACAACACAAGAAATGACTGCACATACACAACAAGCATTTAACCCCAGAGGGAGTAAAGGCTGTTGACTAGTCTTGCTTTTATATTTTCTTTATTTTTCCAAAGATTTTTAATGGAATTCAGTCTGTTTTTGCAAAAAAAAAAACCACAGCTAATTTAGAAATATGTGATTTCATCTCAGGATGAAAACAAACCGTCAGAAATCATGTGGAAGAAGATGAGGGAGGACAGCTGTGCCGTCATGGATCGCTCTCTGAGCACGGGATCACTGGCAGGTACGAGCTTCTTCTTCATGAACGAATGAAAAACATCTCACGTTATTACTTCTTTCACTCATCAGCTGCTCCTGTGATCTGTGTGTTTCAGAGTCAGGGATGGGGAGGATGATGCCAGGCGGCATGTCCTCATGTCTCGCCTCTCTGCAGCAGCACAGGAAGTCCCTGTATCCAGGACACGGGATGGGTGGAGTGAACGAGAAACCTTTTCCCCAGAAGAGCTGCAGCTTCACGAAGTACAACATGCAGCCTTGTAACAAGACTGAGGGTGAGCTCACCTGACTTTATCATTAAAACTGCACTGAAACTTGTTCTTTTTCTAATGCAAACCAAATTTTTTAATATTATGATTTTAAAAACAAGTTTTTATTAAGTATCTTCCAATATTGTTACTTAGTTCGTAATTGCCTGCTTGCTTATTAAGAATTATAGACACAGATTTTTTTCCACATTTTTCACAGATTTTTTCCTTCATATTTTTACCAGGTATAGCCAGCCGACTGCTAGGCCCTTCGTTTGAGTCCTCCTGTCTGCCGGAGTTGACCCGTTACGACTGCGAGGTCAACGTCCCTCTGCAGGGAAACCTGCACCTCCTCCAGGGCTGTGACCTGCTGAGAGCCCTGGACCAGGCCACCTAGAGCCCCGGCTTTAAGCCCCGCCTTAGACCCAGACTAACTCCCAGGCCGGGACCTCAACCTCTTTACATTCGTACCTCTGGGCCTTCTTAGAGCCTCGAGGCTAAGCTACCTATAGGGAATGGTATTCATAACCACATCCTGTCTTATTTAGCTCATTTGGCTCAGTCCCGCACTCTGTTTCCTGTCCCCATATAGCTCTGTGCCTAGACCGTCTAAACAAGCTACAGTATCAGGGTCTGGCCTCTTTACAGTCCTTTTTTTTCTTCTCAAGCTCAAGTTCGACTCAAACCAGATGCAGGTCGAACATCAGTGCACAAAAAGCTGCCGTGCATTGAGTCACACACACAAAATAACATGGGTCACTTGGTAAAAAAAAAAGGTCAATACGGGGCACAAAAATAACAGAGTACAAAGTGATGCGACACTCTGTCTGACCTGCGTCAAAAAGTCTCGACACTGGGATTTATCGCTGGTCCTCAGGTTCGGTGTAAACGTCTCCGCTCTGTGTTCGGACACACAGGTGGGGTTGTTGGTGTTAAAGGGGTTTTTAACAAACACACACACACACACACGCACACACACACCCTGCCTTAAAGGCCAGCTCCACCCACACACGTGCAGCCTTACACCCTGAACACCAGCAGTATCCTGCTAACGCTTAGCGAGGTGTGAATCCTGTATGACGTTCAAACCTGCAACCTGGTCTCCGTCACAGACCTCCACCCTGATCATGAACTCTATGCAGCTTGGTTCCCGGCTCCGCCTGCCCTTCATCAGCTAACTCATTTAGCTCTTTTAACTCAGACGGGGGGGATATTATGCTACCTACACACTAACAGAGACACTGTGTTCACTTTATGTTTTGCTTTTTTTATTTTATTTTTCTTTAACCAGCGATTAGACCCAGCCCAGTTTTTTAGTCGCAGTTAAGAAAGAGTTGGGTATCAAACATCTTTTTAAGATTTTTTCAGAACTTTACAGATCATACTGATTCTGCTCATCGATTTTACCTAAAAAAAACTGTGGTTGCAATGATGTTAGAGTTCATTGTATGATAAGTGTCAGAAAATGTAAAAGTGTTGCACAATCATTATTATTAGTTACACTGATCCTTAAAGGAACGAAAACAGACTTGTTATAGACATAAACTTGTATATGTTTTTATTTTAACACTAATACAGTAGAATTCAATACTGTTGATCAGCAGATTTACATGGTGTGTTCACTGCCACGTTGTGCCATGAAACTGGTTGCAACTTGACTCGAAATCACTTAAATTCAGTATTTTTGACGACAGACATGAACCAGCAACTAAGTAAAATTATTCACCTTGTTGCATATGTTTTTTTTTCATTTAGAGTTTTATTGAATTCTCAAAGGAAAGCTAATAATCAGAATCAATAAGCCAAATTAAAATGATACCCAACTCTCCTCAAACACACACAAATACCCATATAGACAGTCATCAGCCTGCACCTTCTCACCTGGATCCATCCCACCTGAGTCACTGTATCATCTTCATCCTCATCCTCAGTTTCAGTGAGGCTGGTCGTTCAGGATTCAGTTTATTGCAGCATGAACTGGTTCTCAGTAGCTTCAGACCTGTTTGGGTTTGTAACTTTATTTACAAAATGCATTATGCTGTTATGTTAACTCTCATTATTAGTCTATTTTTCTGTCATTGAATTAAGACATTTTAGCTTTTATTAAACCCCCCCCTTTACATTTAATCCAGACTGATGGGACACTTTAACATATCTTGTTTCTCTTCTCTCATTTATTTTTTTATGTTCTTACTCCAAACAGGTTCTTTTATTTTATTTTTTTTGTGTCTAACTCACAGACACACTAATAAACATATATTGCGACACATGTACTCTACCTTAAGTTGAATAATGTTAAGTTTTGTTTTTGTTTATCTTCCTGTTTTCTCTTAAAGTCTGTCTTTGATTTTATCTGAAAATGTTTTTTGCTCGTGTGACAACAGGGTTTTTTTTTCTTATTGTGCAATTATATCATTGAGCTAAGCTTGCGTAGCAGCAAAGCTAGCCTCATTCATCAAAAGGATCTGACTTATACACACTGTAATAGCTCTTGTGAGTGCATATGGAAGGCTTACACACATCATGACACACAGAAAACCAGTAAAAGCAGTGGTGTGCAAAGACAGTGTGAGGGCCTGTGATGAGGATGAAAAAGGGGCAAATTTCCTGTATGCAAGATTTATTTTAGGAATAATTTTAGTGATTTATTGCACATCAACATTTTTTTAATATGCAGATCATCTGCATTCTTCTTTTCCAAGCAGCTGTTGGTTTCCATTATTTTCTGTACAGCTGGAAAAACCAGTCAGCAGACTTTTGAAACTTGACTTGTGCAGTGAATGATAGTTTAGGATGAAGGCTGCATTTTATTCGTTTGCTTATTTCTTTTTGGGCCGAGGTTGCATTGTCTTTCAAAAAGTGTGCACAACATCACCTGATTCGTGCGTCAGACTGTATCTGTTACTGTAAAATGTAACAAAATGCCTGTCAATATTCCTAAAAACTCAAAGTAGCATATTCAAATACTTTGTTTCATCTGATTATGAGTCCAAAACCCAAAGATGTATTCAGAGTAATGTCATATATCACTTAAAAAAAGAAATTTAACTTAAGTCTTTTCTGTCTCATAATCAGAATTTAACCGAATGTTGATTCATTAATTTTCACACAGTACAGAAATGACTAGAAACCAATATGTGCCTGGGATTCTGGGAAAAAAATGTCTGAATTAAACATGGTTCTTAGGTGGGTGGCTGTAATTTAAAACATATGAGATTTAAAGTATTTGACCTGCAACTGCAAAGTCAGTGGAATCCAACTAAAAGATGATATTTGAGGGGATCTGAAAGACATTTTGAACCAATCAGAAGTGCAAAAGGAAGCATCAAAGAGCCACTTCGACCAATCAAAAGGTCACTCCCTCTTTGCACACCACTGCACAAACCAGCTAGTGTAAGAAACAGAGACCACATAATCACTTAATCATTGAGACTTTACATAATGTACATAACAGCAGCAGCCGCCTTGTTTCAGTTAAGCAGCCTGTGAAGTGACTTGAAAGTGGAGTGTATGTATTATTCTTTAGGATTAGGACAAAGCCAGTTTTTCTTCTAATTAACGAGAGCGAGTGGCTGCCAACATCAGGAAGCTTTGACTACGAGTAAAGGTCAAAATTTTATTTTTTCAAACTAGAAAATATTTCACCCACCTTGATGTCAGTAATCTCATCGACAGCGTGTGTTCTCACATCCTTCTTTCTTTTTTTTTCTCTAATCTCACTCTGTTTGTGTGGTGACCACTTTTGAGCATCAGTTATAGAGCTTTGTACACATATACGTTACGTATTTAAAGAGAAAACTAATGTCAGAGATAGTGTTTTTAGTGTTTATGTGTCTTGGTACTTTCTGCCCCTGTAGATGCAGACGGATCAGATCCCTCGCAGCTGTTTCCTCTCTGCTGTTTCCGTGTTGTGGCTTTATTTTTTCATAGGTTTATTCATAAATATCTTAATATCTTAATCCTAAAGTATCAAATGAATCTGTTGGCTGGGCAGTACTGTTTTTTTTGTTCCTGCTTTAAGAAGATAAAACAAAAAAAAATAACATGAAAAAAATCAGATTAAAGATGAAAATCAGTTTTTCTAAGTTTCACTTTTCAGATATGTAGCATTTTAAATATTGTTAAGAAGGTGAAGTTGCCACATAATTAATCACAGTTTTCCAGTTGCATATATAAAAGCGATGATGCTTTATTGACGTATGTGTCATTTTTAGAACTTTTATAACGTCTGTCGGATCCACTAACACTATATCTTGATGTTCTCTGCTTTATGTCATGCTGATATTTTCTTTAAAGGTCTTTCTGATCCACATAATGTGCCTTATCATGACTTCATGGTTCTCTCAACAAATACAAAGTTTATCCTTCAAGCACACAGTTTGTTCCCTGCAACATGTAGATGACTTCCTTCAAGTCTGAGGGCCGTTATTGATCAAAATACTGACGTGACAGTGAATTTAAATTTTGAGTTACAATAAATGTGTAAAGGTCATGATTATTGTCCAATTACAAGTTTCGACATTAAAAAAAAAACATTGAAAATTGGGATTCGCTGTCACAGTTGGGTTGATTTTCTCAATAAACTCCTCAGGTTTTGTAGTCAACAGCTCCTTGTAGCCTCCTCTGATACATCCATTTAAATACAGCAGCCTAGTCTGGGACAAATAATAGGAACCCTTCAGATTCAACCTTCGTAGAACCCTCGTAGAACCTTCATAGAACCTTCGTAGAACCCTTTGTATCTCCCCCAATGAAGAGCAGTCCGAATTTGTGAAAGGTTTTGAAGGATATGGATTCCCCAGCTCATCAAATGACCTGACAGTCTGTTTGTTGAAGACGGGTTTTTATATTTAGATGAAAAACAGATTAAACTGGGCGGTAAAAAGTTCTCCTGGGAGGGTCACGGGTCAAGAAAAGGGAAGGTATCTGATACAGTTTAGCAGCTTGTTTGACACATTATGTTGAAAGTCTATTAATATCGCTTCACAAACCAACAATGCCTGACTTTCAGTTTGATAAATGGTGGCTCAACGTGCTGCACATGTGACTTTTCAGTGATGTGAGTGAGGCTGAAGCTGTCAAGTCAAAATAACAAGCAAAATGTAGTGGATTTTTCAAAACAAAGAGATTCTTTCAGGTTTGATTCTTAATCACAGTAATGAAGTTTGTTAGGTAATAATGCAGAACTTGCAAGTCAAAACAAAAGTGAAAGTATCATTACAGAATTTATGAGAGTCTAAATTAAAAATGAAGTTACTCAAAAACAAAAACAAGCCTCATTCTGGCATTAATAGGTCCAGACATGAACATTGTCTTGAGAGCAAATATAAAAAGAAATGAAGATGAAGTTTGTTGAAGCTTAAAGAGAAACTCGTCCTGCTCAGCCTGCCCACTGATGCACGTCTCTCTTCTGTTTCTACTCTCACTTCACCTTCTCTAAAGATTCAAATGCCTAATTTTATTTGTCTCCTGAAATGTCAGCAGCCAGTTTAATAAAAAGGTGCATGTTTATTCCATGTACTCCTGGTTAGATTGAGTATGTAAAAGTGCAAAAACTTTGGAAGAACTTTCCATGATTATCAAATCCAGACACCTGACTTTGATCAGGTTAGACTAAATATGATACAGAACTCCTGTAAAAGTCCCACTACGAGTTACTTTTGGGATATTAAGAAGTTTTAACACAATATTAAATGTTCTTAAACGTGCACATGGAGAACTGATGAGATTTGTACTAAATTGGGTTAATGTATGTGGAAAGAGGTGGCAAGAGGGAAGTTGATTTAAAAATAAGAAACTAGGCAGAGAAGAAGTCCTGTTCCTGCTCTAAGATAGCATCTGCTCCATGCTTCAGCCGGAGAATTACAAAAAAAAAAAGGTTTAAAAAGTTAAGGTAAAATTTATATATTAGTAATTTGACCCCAACTGTTATTTGTTAGCATTCAGGAACTACACCTCCGTGAGTCTTGAAGCTTTTAGGGGGTGGAGTTTTGAATCTGAGCATTGTTGAAAAAGAGACAAAATTTGATATTTGTTAATGTTAAAATAATTAAAACATCAGGAAGAGGTGTCAGACAATAGGAAATGCTAGTAGCACAGATGCTAACGTAGAGCAGGGCAGGACTTCAGCTATTTAAACCCTATAAACCTCTCACAAGTCCAACTACTGAACATAACGTGCTGCTTGAAGGGTTTTTTTCATTAAAACAAGAAAGACAAAAACTGTCCAGAAGAAAATCTGATCATTCATTTCCTCTTTAAAGACAATATCAGCATTTTGTCTCTCGTCTTGTGTAACAAACTGGGTTTCTGTTTTTTCTTTATGGGATCCATGTTCAGCTATTTGTATTTAGTTTTTGTCAATGTCATTCAGTAAAGTTATATTAGCTGATTCTGCATTTTTTTTAATATGCTAAAAATTCATATTGATCTTATTATTATCATATATTGTTATTACTGTTATTACTATATGGGGAATTTAACCCGATGAGAAGTTTGTGTTTCTGCACTGATATCTTATTAAAGCATACTGATCTTACCCTCCTTCAGCGGCTCCAGGTTGTTCTTTGTTTATTTTGTTTATTTCAAGCTTTATTTTCTGATTGAAACAATATTAACAACTTTGAAAATAATTCAGCATCAAGGATTTTCCATTGCAAGTAAAAGTTAACAGAAAAATAAAGACATGAGCTGTTAAAATTAGAGCAAAAAGTTAAATTAATTAAGTTTAGATTGTCAATAAAAACCAGTGAAGTGGGTTTTTCTTTTAAAGTCTGGTTAAATTGTGGTATTACTATCAATTGTGCGAAACGCATATACTTTAAAAAGACACAGATTCAATATCTGGAAAGTTTTAATGGATGATGAGCCCTGTGATGCCTATGTGACTCTCATTTTTTGTATTGTTTTAATATTTACAACCAACTAAAGAATAAAATTTGGATTTTATGTACT
>JAQMCX010000006.1:203724-222937 GCA_029814765.1 Acanthurus leucopareius
GAATTTGCTCCCTTTTGGAGCCTCAAGTGGTCAGTCGAGGAATTGCAAGTTTTTTTACTTCCTGGTTGGCTTCAATGTGGAAGTGGAGAGTTTGCCTCTTGAGTAAGACACGAAAGACACAATGTGAACAATGCAAATGTCTCTGGCACCAGTTCAGCGCCATCTGGTGGTAGTATTGAGAATTACGCTGAGACAGAGCAGATTTTTTTTATCACAGCATATTTACACATAATTTACACAAAATAGTTACAAAACATTATTTTGGCTGAATAATTGATGGACAAAATGACATAAAAAGTTAAAACGGTGTCCTTTTTTGAAACTTTAAAATGTTCAATCTGTGTGTTTAGTGTGAGTCAGAGGTGTGTTGGCTCCACTCATGTTTCAAAATCACAGTTTGAAGTGTGTTATGTTGGTCTGGATTATATTGTGTGATGATGTTGTTTGTTTCATTTCAGTGGAAATGACATCTCCTCTCACTCCATTGAGTCATCGGCTGTTTTCCCGGATTCAAAAAGCACAACGGACACTAAACAGTGACAGGAAGTGAATCAAGGACTCTCACACAGGATACAGGATCACCACAAACACACTGCCTCACACACACGTGAAGAGCAGAAACACACTTTATCAACCAGCAACATTTGCTTTGTTTTTTTTGATATTTGTTAAAGAATTTTGCTAAAAAATGTGACGTTTGAAAACATGAAAAATTGTATAATATTCAATGGAAAATACCATAAAATATATCCTCTTTTAATAAAAAAAGAAAAAATAAAACCCCAAAAGTGAGCTGTCGGCTGATTATTTGTTATTGTATAGAAAGTTTTAATCTCACAGCAGTGAAAACAGAGCATTTGTGTTTTAACATAACTGGCTCATTCAGCAGCTGATCAGTAACATCCAACCATGTAATGAGAGTGTAAACTGACACCTTTTTGACAGTTAAATATTCATAAAGTGAGATTGTTCTACAAACAAAATCCTTGTTCCTCCTCAGATTCGTTGATATCTAGAGAACTGAGAACTGATTGATGTGTTTGGAGTTTTTTGCGTTGGCGTCGTCAGAGTCTCGTCTCCACAGTTTCGGCCACAGTTTCCACCGTTGGTCTCATGTTCTCTTTCTGGCTCGGGTTGTGGCAGCAGGGCAGCGCCTGCATCACCTCTTTGAGCCCTTTGGTCATGAATATGTACAGGAACGGGTCCACGAGGGGGCTGAGGTAGAGCAGCAGGTGAGACAGCAGCCCCAGGTACATCACCGTGGTCTTAAAGGACAGAGCCTCCAGGAGGACGCTGAGGACGAACGGGACGTAGAGGAAGGTGTAGTTGGCTAAGATTGCACAGATCCCACACACTGCCCTCCTCCTCTCAGTTGTCCGAGGGTTCGATCTGGAGCAGATCAGAGCCCGCCAGGAGTCCACGGCAAAGAACAGCAGGATGGGAAAAGGAACGAGCAAAGAAATGGCAAAAAACAGGCTGTACTGCAGAATGGCGAGAGCCAGGATGCCGAACGGAGCAGCCCACGCCAACAGGGCGAAAGCAGGAGACCGTCTGATCCTGCTGCAGCAGCCAAGACACTGCGGGTACGCCACCACAAGATGGCGTTCGTGAGCTATGAACACCATCAGGGTGATGTTGGAAGTGACGCCAAAGTAGAAGATGAAGTCGGTGGCGTTGGAGGAGAAGAAGGTGCCATTCTCCAAATCGTTTTCTATTCGAGGACGACCGAAGAAACTGATGATATCCGAAACGAGGAGGAACATGACGTGCATGGGGATTTTGTTGTCACCTGGACAGAAAACAGAGGAGCAAAAATGATCAATGCTGACACCTGATCTCATATTTAGATAATTTATACGACTGCTTATTACTGCTGTTACTACTGCATGCATTCCTGTCAATACCAGTCATACCATCACTACTGACACCACTGATACTGATACTTTACAGTGCTGCTGATGCTGGAAGCACTGTGACGAGTGATGGACGAGCAGGAGATGAGTTATACAGCTCTCCTTACACGTGTATAGTATTTTTGGTGGGAAATGAATCTTGGCATGATGCAGTCGTCTCTGTTCGCTGTGTTTATGCTCCACGCTCCATCTAATGTTGCCTGCTTGTCCTCATGCAGCTCTGTAAACGAGCTCTTCACAGATTACAAACGCACGTGTTGTCCATTTTCACAGAGTGCTGCAGTTTTTTAATTACCCAAAACAGAAATACAACAAAGGGTACGAGAGGATTTTTATGTATTAAATGATCTCAACAAAACAATGATACTATCTGGTCGTATCAGACCAGCTGGAACGTGTGTGTGTGTGTGTGTTTTGTGTGTGTTTTGTGTGGGCAGGTGGTGGCACAGTGTGTAAGCTGCTCGCTGGCCGGTGTGTATGTTGCTGGACACAAACCTTTGGACAGATTCTTCAGGGTGTAAATAGCCAGTGCGATGGCGGGCAGCCCGATGCTGAACGTCAGCCAGCTGATCACTTGGGTTACCTGAGCAGCAGTTTGCACCGTCGTGTTTCCAGCCGGCTCGGTGACGTTGGTGAGGTCGGAGGCAGTTGCTGTCACGGTGATATTGTCAGCCATACGAGGACACACGGAGGCTATTTATGTGCTCAGCTGTTCAAATTAGCGCTGAGATCCTCAGAGCGAGTCTCTCAGCTGAGCTTATAGATGCAGTTTTCCGTAATGATGAACTCTTCAGCCCAGACGGAGTCAGAACGAAGGTGTTTCTAAGAACAAAACAAGAACTTAGCAGTTGTGTTTTCTGTGTTTTATTTTTGAATGCAGATAATTGAGGCCTGAAAACAGAGAACTCAGTCATCCATCATCTGTTACTGCAGACAAACAAACCTGTTTACAGACTTAAAGGAAACGATTACTTTAATCGCACCTGATCAGGATAAAAAAAGAAACAATCCCAAGTTATGTTGTGAATATCTGACAGGAACTGTCTGTCCTCTGAATACTATAAAAACAAATTATTTGGCAGCTCTGCGAGGAGGAAACACAGATGTGTGATGATTACATGAGGTTTTGGCTGTGAAACCGAGAGAAGGGTTTTATTCAGCAGAGGCTGTTTGAGTTTCATCTGTTTATTTTTACACAGTAAAAATGATTTTGGTTGATTTTTCCCTTTAAAGCTGCTGCACGGAGCGTTTCTGGGAGTCTGATAACAAGTCGATGGAAATAAGGTTGATGAAAGCAGCGAGATTGAAAGATTAAAACTAAAAGAGAATAAAAATAGATATAAAGAATTCTTTACAGGTGATTTTTTTATATGAAACTTAACTCCATCATTTATTCTTCTATTTAAGAGCCCCGTTTCTTTTTAACCACTTTAAAATTTCCAAAACAAATCCGTCATCATGAACCATTAACTTACCTGCAATAAAAGTTGAGTTAACCATCATCCAGCTGTCATTCCACCTCGTTTTTAAAGACGTAACTGCTGAAATTCGTGGCGTATCCAGTTCAGATCTCTTCGTTTAGACGAACCGAGTGAGAGATAAAGTGTGTCTGAACATGTTTAAGTCCAGACGTGTGTGTGTTTGCGTCAGGCCTCTTTGGAAATCATGTTATTGATGCTGCGGCGCTGAAACTTCTTATCTCCACAGAGCTCAGCTGCTTTGAATGAAGCCTGGATGTGCTGAACTCTGCTGGTCCACACGGGTCGTTCTGTGTGCTGTGTGATAATGCAGGGACTGATTATTTGCATGGAAGACTGATGTCAGTATATTGAAACAGCCTTTATCTCAACTTTACTTCTGTATGTTTGTGTGGCTGCAGACAAAAGGGGCAACTGACCCATTTTTTTAACATGCAAATCAATTTAGTTGCGATAAAGTTCCTCTGCAGCCAAGAAACTTCATCAATGACAGTTTTTAACAGGAAGACGGTGATACGAACTGGAGGTGCAGAGGAAGACGCCTTTGAGTTGCATTATGGGAACTGCACGATCCAACTTTTGTTTTTTGTTTTACACATATACATTTTCAAGAACTCAAGTGATGAAACAGTTTAAAAAGTCTCATATTTTTACCTTTTTAACCCAACGAAAACAAGGGTATCACACTGAAATAACCTTTAAAGGGACTCAGTGAATTAAAAGTGTCATAAGTCCACATTTAATAAGTTCCTGCTGATAGTTTGATGATATTCTGATGATTGACGCTGGTGTTGACATGCAAATAAAGGTAAATATGCACAAGCAAAAGCAGTAACGACTGCAAGCTCGCAAACATGCGATTGAAGCGTTAATTTGCATCACTTGTATTATACAATATAATATAATATAATGCAGTTTGATGGGAAACAGTGAGCACCTTCAAGTGTCTTTAATCAAACAGTTAAAGTGTCAGACATGCTTTATCATGCAAAGTAGAGGCAAACATATTTACACTCGCTGCCAAGTTTTACAGTCGGCATACGTTTGCGTGTGTGTGTGTGTGTGTCGCTGGGATGCTGCTTCGTAATCTACAGCACTTTGTAATCTGAAGAATGTGATACTCGGCTGACCGCTGACCCACTGATCAAGAGCAGGAAGTGTCGACTTCAGCATTCGACACCTGAATCTCTGCACGCTGTTTCCTGTGGCGGCACAGTTTTAATGATACAGATGAAGCCACACTGCAACACACACACACACACACACACACACAGAGGGTCCTTATAAAGAGTGGGAGGCAAACATACAGAGCATAGCAGACTATATTTAGATCAACAGTATCTGCAAATGCATCCGGAAAATGTATCGTTATGAAAGACGAAATATGAGATTAAACAGAATAAAAAGTTAAAACAGAAATTGAACTTTACCTCAAAAATCTTGGAGTTATTTCTTGTAACTTTGTCTTGAATATAATCTATTTAAAGTTCAGCTTAGCTACAGTTAGCACGGGCTAGATTATAAAGTGTGTAATGAGGTTGTTTCTGGAAATAAGTTTACGGACAAACTGCTTCGTGCAGACAGAAACAATGTGACCAAAATACCTGAAACATCTCAAACGACGAGCCGCAGATTCTCATGATGGTGTGAAAATCCTCCGTTACGTTCCGATCTGAGGGATTTGTTTTCTATATGAAGCTTCTGTAGGAGTCTTAAAACATTAAAACACAAGAGAAAATGTATTTTTTTCTGTAGTTATGATCAGAAACAACACAGTGAGTGAACATTTTGACTTTCTTCTGTATAATTTTTAAGGAAAACTTGAACTTTTGTCAGAACTTGTTGATCTGTGGATGAACTCTGAGTCCCTCTGAACCCTCTCAGCTCGTCTCCGCGAGTCTTCACAGACGATCCCTTCAGGTCTTCTTACAGCTGACCTGAGACCAGCAGGACGCTCAGAGATAATGTGACCGAGAGCTATTGTTTCTGGGAGAAGACCTGCGCGTGTTGCTTTGCATCATGGGAAACACAGCGTGACGTCGGTGCTGTTGATGTTGCTGCTGTTGATGTTGGTGCTGGTGGAGTTTTAACGACCTGCTGATAAAATTTATCCTGCAGATTCTGTTTCCTGCGGCGTGTTTGTGCTTCTGATCACATTTCTTTTGTTAGAAAATATTGACATAATATTTTAATTAAAATCGATGCAAAGTTTGTGTTTTGTTATCACAGTTTTCAGTTCTGTTGACTGAGTTGAAGTTTCAGCACTGAAACTCACTGATGCAGAAATAAAACAGTCTGTGTGCTGAAATTAGGAAAAACTCAGTATGAAGAGACTTTTTGAGAAAACGGAGAAATTCAACACAAATCAGCACAAAACAGAGAAAGTGACTAGTTGTTCAGGTTTTTTATGTGACACTGATGAATGAAAACATGTTTTTTAATGCTTCTCCCTAAAAATGTAAAAGCTTAATTCAAATCCAGCAGTTTATATTCACTCATATTTAAACTGAACTGTTATTTGTCACCTCTAAGTGTTCTGTATAATCACAATTAGGGTTATTAGAGAAGTTAAATGTCTTAAATTAGGTTTTATTAATAAGGGTCGATATATAAAGAATAAATGGAAAACTCGTGTTTTTCTCACATGTTCTTTCAACTTGATTCGTGCATTTTTCTCTTTGTTGTTCTTGTGTTTTTTTCTCATGACACCCTATCACACAGTCTCCTCTCAGAGCTCCATATGTGGAAGCTGGGTCACTTGAGAACAGGTGGAGGGAGGGGGGTCGTATTTCAGCACTGACCTTGGTTAAAGACTGTTTGCCTTTCCTGTGACCCCCCCATCATAGCTGCGTGCCTTCAGTGTGACGTTTTATGAACAAGAACATCAAAAAACCATCATATTAAATAGAATTATTTAAAATATTTGAAATCTAAAAGCATATTTCACGCTTTATATCTCTTTCTCTCCCGCGCGACCCTTAGAAATAAGCATATTGAAGCGCGTGCTCTCAGATGTAGTTATTGTTATATGTTTCTTGTCGGTTTTGAACACACACGTCCGTGTTGTACATGTTCCGACACACTCCCTGTGTGTGTTTCACCTTGACGGGCGCCTGCGGCCGCTTCGCCTGCAGTTCCCCGCGCGTCCGCTTCGGCTTGGTGGCGTCTGGTTATGAGCGTTCACGCAGCATCAGGGAGGGACATGCTGTATCATCCAGGCAGCCCGGCACACGCTCGGCCCGTTAGTCGGAAACCTGCAGCTCCATCATGGCGCTCAACATCCCCGGTGTGGCCGTTATGATGCTCTTCTACCTGCTGGTCCTCGGGATCGGCATCTGGGCTTCCATCAAGTCCAAGAAGGAGGCGAAGAAGGGCCAGGGGGACAAAACGGAGATGGCGCTGCTGGGAAACCGGGGCATCAACCTGGTGGTCGGCATCTTCACCATGACAGGCGAGTAAATGTACTGCGGTCAAGGAGGAGGAGAGATACACACTGTCCTCACGCTGCTTTTTGTCGTTTTTTAAACGTGATTTCTGCCTTTTATTCTCATTCTAACGCGTTTTTCTTATTTATGACGCAGCCGCCAAAACGTGGTTCGCCTCTAAAGGAAATGAAATAAAACCCAGACGCTTTCGTTTTCTTCACGATGACAGTTTCTTTTTTTCACAGGTGTTCCTTATGTAGGCCAGCTGCAGCCTCTCTGCGGGGGTTTATCACGCATGTTTTCCGCCTCGCTGGGTTATTTTTAGTGCGAACAGGTGGGGAAATCGGTGCGTTTTCGCTCCGTTCGGCTCCGCAGCGGCTCATCACGAGCGGGCTCGACCAGGAAACCGACTCACCTCTCTCAAGTGCACGTGGAGGTCATGCGTTTCAATCAGACGACAAAAAATGACTTTAAAATGAATCAAAAATATCATAAAATGTATCTTATGATTTAATCTCCCGTCGTTACCGTGATATCACGGTACCGTTCAGGGTTCAGGCTGGTTCATAAAGCTCTCAGTCATCTGCTCTGCCTTCCTCACACTCACATTAACACTGTATTTAAAAGATTTGGGCATATTTTCTGTTTTTACACTGTTATTACACAAAATATGAATATATTACAGATTTTTTATATTATATTTCACATTAAACTGCTCTTATTCATGAATTATTCATTTCTTTACTCTCATTTTTTGTCGCTCTTCTGTTTGCTCATTTTTTTGATCACTGGCAAAGATCCAAGTGATGAGGGGAGGAAGGAAGTAGCACAGATAGATGTGTGTGTGTGTGTGTGTGTGTGTGTGTCAACCAGCCTGTGTTTGAGTTACCGGGATGACAAAGCAAAACTCTCAGGGCCGATGTTCACATGAGAGGCTCTGCTTGCTGCTCTGAGCTGCTGCAGAGGTGGAGCTGAATTTACACTCAGAAACTATAGGAAGTGTTTTTAAAAAAGAGGAAATGTAATTTGATTCAAAATGAGCTGAGTAAACAGATAATAACTTCTGGGTAGTTTCACTTCGCGCGGTCACACAGCCTTCAGGGTCAGACGTCTCAGAGTGACACTGGTCATTAAATTTACAGTTAATTCCAATCTAAATTTAATAAAGGTCCGGCAGACGGCTGGTTCTTGTTATCAGGTTACAGGCTCGCTAACAGCTGCTAACAATCCAGCTAACTGTCCACAGCTTGTTATGTGAAGATCTGTGTGTGTGTGTGTGTGTGTGTGTGTGTGTGTGTGTGTGTGTTACAGCTACATGGGTTGGCGGTGGATTCATCGTGGGCACGGCGGAGGCGGTGTACAACCCCTCCATGGGGCTGATCTGGGCCGTGATGCCCATCTCAGCGACCATGTGCTTCATCATCGGTGAGTTTTCCCTTTAAAGCTCAGTGACGGAAGCAGACATCACACACACACACTGACACACACACACACACACACTCACAGAGGGGCTGAGCCATTAAAGAGAGAGTCAGTTCCCCCCCTCCCCCCCGAGGCTCTAATGCTCATCACACACCACACCGGATGGACTTAAATGGACGGATCGTTATCATCAGCAGGGAAAACATGTTAAGTTTAAAGTCTGCATCATCATCACAAACAGGATCTGATCTTAATAATTAAAATGACTCATGTTTGGCCAAAACAACAACAACAACAACAACAACAACAACAACAACAACATCAACTCAAACTTGCTGAACCTTCTGAACTCTCTTGTTTCACTCTTATTGATCAGAAGTTTTTCCCGTCTCGTCTGTGAGTCGTTTGGTAGAAAAATCTGAAATGTGACAGAAACTTTAAACCTTAACAAAAGTTCAAACTGAGATTAAATCTCAAGTCGACCTTTTGCACTAACAAATACAAATCTGTTCGTCCTGGAGGGTTTAATTTGAAGAGAAATACTGAAAACCCTCTTGAGATTTTGTGTTTACATGAAGGGAACCATCAGAGATCATAAGACACCTTCAGCCTCACCTGTCGAGACACAATAATGACTGTAACTCAGAGAACATAAAACCTTGTTATCCACAGAAAAATATACTCGTTAAACTTATAAATTCTTAAGAATTTTGCCAGTGAACAAACAGATTTGTTCAGACATCATTACCATTGTATTTAAACTGGAATGTCTGAACTCCAGAATCACAACTCAACATTCACAGAGTCTGAAATCACCTTTTCTTTCAGCTGCTGAAAGGAGAAGGGAAATGGAGGAACTGGTTCAAACCGGAAACCATTCAGATTTACAGAAACTGTTTATTTCAGCATTTTATTAAAAACCTAATGTGATTATGAATCAGTAAGCAGTGAGGAGTGAACAGGAGCAACACTGGAGGATGTTTCACCCTTTCAAACCTTCATGTTGTGTTTTATCTTTTCATGGGATGGAAACACAGTTGTGTAATCTCAGAGATTAGCAGAGAAAAATCAACATTCCTGTTTCACATGAAAATCACATGAGAGGAAAGATTTATCCTCTTAAACCCTGATGGACGTAAGCCGGCATTACACGTCACACGGGCGCCGTCCTCACGCTCTGAGTGCACGTTCAGGGCGTTGACATCATTTCCTGGGTTTCCTGCAGCGCGTCGAAGGAGAGGCAACGTGGGATTTTTGTGCTTTATAACTCTAAACATTTATTGTTTAAGCTGTCAGATTATGACGCATCAGGAGCTCAGAGCTTTGTCACATTCGCCAAACGGTTTCCCAAAATATTTTGTCAAACTCTGAAGCTGCAGAAAGAAAAATAAGGGAGAATAATAAGAATATATTCTGGGATAATTTACTTGTTATGCTAAAAAACTGATCACTGTTTCTGTAATTCAGAAGCTAAAAGTTGACTTTAATGTCTGTCGTTCATTTAAAAACCCAGAGTCTTGTCATCATTTTTATCAGGATTTTATATTTAAAATCTTTTGGTTTATTCTGATTCCGTCACTCTTTCATCATATTTTTACATTTTACTTCTATGAAAGGTGATTTTTTTGTTGTTTTCAGCTTTGAATCGGGTTGTTTTAACTTCCCCGCGGCGTCTTGAATCCACCTCTGTGCTCGACGGGCTCTATAAATAAAACTGCTTCATCTGATGCGTTCGGTCAATAAATCTAAATCTGTGTTTCCCTCTTTCATCGTTGAGGTGGACTGTTCTTCGCCGAGCCAATGAGGAACAACAAGTACGTCACCATGATGGATCCTTTCCAGAACAAATATGGAAAAGTGGCGACGGCGGCTCTCTCTCTGGCTTGTCTCGTATCAGAGATAATGTGGGTGACAGGAACACTCATAGGATTAGGTAAGAATGTCGCCCTGTGTTTGTGTGTTGCATCGGATACGAGTGTGTGTGGATCCTGGCAGCGGAGCAGCTGTTGATCGCGGCTCCTCTCCGAGGTGTTGAGTGAAACACGAGCTTTCGTCTAATTGCACAGTTGGTCTGAAAAACTCCATCGAGGAACTTTAATCACATCAGTAATCACGGCGGCGATCCGTCTGAAGCAGCAGCTCGGTGCCAAACGGACAGAGTGCAGTGTGATAATCAACTTCTGAGGTTAGAAGAAAGGCACATTAATTCTGGGTTTTATCATCACCTTTTGTCTTCTGCAACAAATCAAGTCTCATACAATCGTCTGTCACAATATTAGAACAGCTGAGAGGTGAAGCAGCATTGATCATCACGTTGAAGTGCAATGAAAAAAACTCATGTTGCATTTATCGAATAAACTCGATGTATCTCTGTGCTCTGCGTCAGATGTATGAAACGATTTTACAGCGACAAACGAGTACAAATTGTCCCGTAAATGTTTGAAGCCGTCGGCTGTAATTCTCTTTGAGTTTTGCTTCGTTCACTCTCTCAGCACGCAGCACACTCCCCCCCCCATCCAGAAAACTCCCCTTCGCATGCATGTTTTTGTATCAGGTGAGGAGGCGAGAGAGCGAAAAGAGTGAAGAGCCTCAGTGAGTTAAGAGTGAAGATGGAGACGGTTTGCTAAAGTTAATTTGATGTGATTTTCCCCTTTTTGCATTCAAAAAGGTCGACTTTAATCATCACACTGATGTCATTTTATGCATAAAAGGGTTGAATTTAACGTTTATATTGTGATTTACAGGAGAAATAAAAAAATCGAGATATAGATCGTGTATCGCGATAAAGCCTAAAAATATCCAGATATTAGTTTAAAGCCACACCGTGCAGCCTTAGTTACAGTCTACACACACCTCCTCATGGCACCTGGTTTAGTTTAAGAAAAGATGGAGTTTTTGTTATTATATCTAGATTTGTCCCGAGTGCAGAATCCGACGGAGAAGCTGCAGGTGGAGGTAAGGAGGATGCAGGACTGGCTGTGATCAGCAGGGGGAGGTTGGTTTGAAGGTTTGTTTAAGAGAGACAAAGTTTGGCAGAAAGTGACCACAAATCTCCAGACTGGACACGTGAAACGTCCTGAAGCTCGGCAAAGAGCAGCCGAAGAACCAGGGTTGATGTTCTGCAGGTTGATGAGCTGAGGGGTCACAGGTGAGCTGCTGGGATCAGGTGTGATAGAGGAGTGCCACTGTGTCTGAACTGTGTGAATGAGTGTATTCAGACTGTGTTTAAAGCACCCATGTGTGTGTTTTGAACAGGTGTAACCATGAGTGTGATCCTGGATCTGTCCTACACTGTGAGCATCTGGATCTCTGCTGCTGTGGCCATCACATACACACTGCTGGGGGGTCTCTACTCTGTGGCTTACACTGACATCATCCAGCTCATCCTCATATTCCTCAGTCTGGTGAGTTACTGTTTTTCTGCACTCTTCTTCCTTTCATGTCTGTGTGTTGAGCAAGCAGGTGTTTAGCTTAGCTTAGCTTAGCTTAGCTTAGCTTAGCTTAGCTTAGCATGAGACTGAAAGCAGGTGAAAAAAAATCAGCCTTTTCAGAAACGGGACTGTCAACAGTTTAAACACTAATTATTTAACATGTTGTGACTTGGTTTTACTAAAACAATTAGTGTTTTCCATGCAGGCCGTGCAGCCGCTGTCAGACGTTTCTGCTGGTGCACAGCAGACGTGTTAAGTCCAAAGCATCTGATTCACGATGTTCTTATTTTTGAACCATGCAGAGTCACGCTGCAGCTGTTTGCATTGCTTCCACTCCTTATGCAAACATAAGCTTGAAGGCACAACCCAACACTTACAGTGTGTAACTTTACAAGTACAAATAACACTTTCCTGATTTGAAAAGTTGAATTCACGCAGCGTACAAACACACCTCTGCTCACTCACATCCGCTCATAGATTCTGATGCTGCGGCCTGAAATCTGCAGATTCAAAGGTATTTTTTAAACGTATATTTAGGCTCATTGTCAAACACACAAGATGACTGAAGGGTCATTTTACAGTCTGACACTCCCACAAAACCACGCTGCTGCTTTGGATGAGAACTGGTCGAACCTCCAGCTGCAGTTTGCTTAACAGTCTTAGATTAAAGTCAGATTTTTGATTGATAAGATTGTGTCGATGCCTCACGCACAGACATGAAAGCATGGTTGATCTTCTCGTGTGACTCTGGGAAAGAAAAGCTAAAGTGATTTACTTTTCTTTCCGTTTTGTGCAAACTTTACTGTGAATGAAGGTTTCTTTCTTTTTAAAAACAACCTTATTTTTTTGAGTAAAAAACTGCTCTGTTGTTTATCCATTGTGTGCCCGGATGATGTCATCTTTAGGTGTCCAGTGGTTAGCACTGTCCAGTCCAAGCACATGCCAGTCAGGTGAACTGGAAACTGAAGTGTGAATGTGAGTGTGTTCATCTGTCTCTATGTGGTCAGGGAACCTGCACAGGTACCTGCCTCTTGCATAATGCCTGCTTGGATAGATCTCAACCACTGTGTCCTTAAAGAATATCAGTAAATAAAATCAGTGTTTGAATTAAAATTAAATGGGAATTCCTATTGCAGAGTAAAATGACATGTTGCTGTAATTTTAACTTTAAAGGCACTTTTTAGTCTCACATGAGGTCCTTTGTGAACCTTGTTTTACATCCCAGCTAACGTTCCTCCTGTGCTGACAGTCACAAGGGCTGGTTATGGTCCAACTCTTCCGTGTTGTGCTGAAGTTCTTCGCTTTCTTTCTTAGTGGCTGTGCGTCCCCTTCGCCCTGATGAGCCCCGCCGTGTCGGACATCGCCGAGACCGCCTACAACAACACCTTCCAGTCTCCGTGGGTTGGTACTCTGGAGGCCGACAGAGTCTGGAAGTGGATCGATAACTTTCTACTTCTGGTAAGGCTGGAGGGGTTTTTTCTGGAAGATTCAGTGTGTGTTTGAAAGTGAAGCTTTTTTTAAAAAACAGAGAAGATTCATCCGAGGGTGCTGCTCACTCTTATGAAACCACGGACAACATATCAGGTTTTAGGTTTTCGGTTTGGACTGGAGGAAATCCAAACAGGACAGAGGTTTTTTTTAATCCACTGTGATCCGTATTGTGCAACGCAGCGGAGGTTTCTGCATGTTCTGCACAACCACTTCCCTCAGGTTTCATGTTTCAGTATTATTAAGCAGAGACAGATTTATGGTGTGTCTGCAGAGCATTCTGGGATAGCACATCCAGCTAGTCTTTTAAGTCTTTAATGAGGCAGAATTAATCCAAATGCGTTCAGCGTACCATCAAAATGACTGATGCTTTTATTTTAAGGTAAAATAGTCACTTAACGTTGCTAAATACGAGTAAGGGAAGTTTTTGATTCATTTCTTCTGCAATAAATCAATATATTCGGATCTACCTCCACTTCTTGACCTCTTCCCTCTCTGTTCTCCAAGGGTTTGGGAAACTTGGGTCTCCAGAACTTCCACCAGAGGACGCTGTCTGCTGCGTCATCAGCTACAGCCAAGATCACCTGCTTCGCCGCCGCGTTCATCGTCCCCACGTTGGGGATCCCTCCCATCCTCATCGGAGCTGTGGCTGCTTCAACAAGTACGGCTTTCTTCTCTTATTTTCATTGTATTTTATTTTGACACTTAGTTAGAAGTTAGTTGCTGTAGATGTGAAAAGAAAAAGATGTTGTTTTAAACATCTAACTTTTGCTCTTTGGCTCAGTTTTCTCTTTTAACCAGTTTCAGAAGCTGTCAAACTGAAAAATTCTATCTTTACGTATCTTTACTGAATCACGTTGAACTTTGTGGCCGTTCAGGAAGTTTGTCTGACTGTCCTCATGTTCCTCAGACTGGAACATGACTTCTTACGGATCTCCGTCTCCGTCCGACCGCGGCGAGACCGGACTCGTCCTGCCCATCGTCCTGCAGCATCTCACCCCGACATACATCTCCATCGTCGGCATAGGGGCGGTGGCCGCTGCCGTGATGTCGTCCACTGACTCGGCTTTACTGTCAGCTGCCTCCATCTTCACCTCCAACATCTACAGGAACATCCTGAGGACACAGGTGAGGAGGAGGAGGAGGAGGAGCAGAGTGACACCTCGGGACTAAAGTCATTATATCAGAAAACGGAATGAAATTGTTTATTTTTTTCTCCTCCAGGCTTCGGAGCAGGAGATCCAGTGGGTGATCCGGGTCTCCGTGGTGGTGGTGGGCTTGGCCGGAACGTCTCTCACCTTCATGGACAACAGCGTCCTGATGATCTGGCTGCTTCGGTCCGACCTCACATACACACTCATGCTGCCGCAGCTCGTCTGCGTCCTCTTCTTCAGCATCTCCAACGGCTACGGCGCCGTCCTGGGCTGTGCCACGGGCATGCTGCTGAGGGTGTTGTGCGGGGAGCCGCAGCTCGGGATACCGGCTATTATCAAATTCCCAGGATGCACTCTGGTAAATGGTGTTTACATCCAGCGCTCTCCAATCAGAACCATCTGCATGCTTTCCTCTGTGGTGTCCATCCTGTTGTTCTCCTATCTGGCATCGCTTCTCTTCAACAGAGGCCTGATTCCTGAGAAATGGGATATTTTTAATGTAAAAGCTCAATACTCAATACAAACACAGGGTGGCGCCAAATCCAGCATGGTGGACAAGAACTTGAAAGAACCAAATGAGAACAACGAAGCATGTGAACCGATGTTAGAATCCGCATGTTAACCAAGAACCAAGAACAAAATGTTGTTTAAAAAACATATTTTAAATAGTACAGTATATTTTTAATTTTTTGTATTCTTTTATATAGAGAATAAATGAAAAAAAACAACAAAAAAAACGTCACAAGTATATACATATAAGCCTCTCTGGTGGACTGTAAGTGGGTAGAGTCCTGAGCACACACATGTAAACCTCTCACTCGCTCTGACTGGGAACACGATGCTCACAACTGTCTCACAGCTTTTTTGCAACGTTTTGCACATTAATCAAAACTCCAACACGCTTGGATTTAAATTAAAACTTCAGTTTCTTCTTCTCGGAGATGAAACATGAATGTTTAAGCTCTCACAAATTATGTAAAATACTATAGGCACAAAAGAATTTTATAGGAAAACGTAACAGTTAAAAACAAAAAAAAACTTGTGGTGAACGTCTTATGTTCTCGATACAGAGCTATGCAGCTGAAACGTTGATGTTGGCTTATAATTTTTTTATTTTTGAAAAAAATTACAGTGATGTATCAGATTAGAGTGTGTGCACAAAAAAAAAAAAAAAAAAAAGCAACTTAACAAAAGTCGGACTGAGACCAGAAGCAAATAAAAAAAGAGAAATTCAGTCGCTGGTCCAGACTTCGTTCACGGCTCCTCCGGAGGATCCTGAGGCGTTCGGCAGCCAGATGAGAAATGTAATACCTCCAGTGTGTTCAGGGTCCTGCCTCGGTCTCCCACCAGTTTGATGTACCCAGAAAAACCTCAGTGGGAAGGAGTCCAGGAGGATCCTGGTCACATGTCTGAATCACCTCATCTGGCTCCTTGTGATGCTGAAGAGCAGTGGGACTCCTCTGACCTCCAGATATCAGACTTTGTTTTCCCATCTGTAAGGGTGAAGCAAGCCGCCCGGTGGAGGAGACTCATCTTGGCAAAGACAGATGTGAAAGTCACTTAACAGAGACACTCAGGTGAGCGCAGGTACGTGTTTCCTCCCGTCGGTGCTCCTGACCAAAGCACTGAGGTGGAGCTGCAGTTGGAGTCTGTCGTGGCCTCCTGCTGCTCCTCAGGTTTGAGTTCAAGCAAAGAACAAGTTTCATGATGTTGTACTGAATGTGATCGAATGTGCCAATAAAGAATCGTCCTCCCCTTCAAAGGGGCTCGACTGACCTCTCGTGTCTGTGAGCTGAAGGTCTTTTTTTAAATCTTTGTATTCTGTTTTCATCGTTATTTTCAATCATATTTCTACTTGTATTATCAAGTGGTTTATATTCTCCATTTTATTTCTATCATCACATTCTGTCCTTGTTTGCATTTTATTTGAACTGTTATTAAGTAGGTTCTTATTTTCCATTTATACGATCACTTTCCTCTTTGTTTTACTTGCTGCTTGTAGTTTCTTTTAGCTGCATTTCTTTCATGGAAATAAAGTTTAGCATTGTTATGAGGAAGGAGGAGCCTCGGGCATTTCTCCTAAAGAGTTTTTTTGCTTGTGAATGTGATCATCAACATCATTTTAGTTGAAATCTGCCTTCAAATAAGTTCATGATGAATTTAGATGATTGAAAAAGAGTAATATAGTGATCCTAGATTTAAGTATTAGAATGAGACTCAAGTTAATAAATGCCAGAATTTCCCTTTAGGACCTTCTACATTTGGTGCTTTAAAGACAGAAGATCTCATTTATACTAGATCCAGATATCCACTTTAAAAATCTGACTGTTGGCATTAATAAACACTTAATTGTTGAATCTTAAAGTCTGATGTAATTAAGACAGAGGCATTGTTCTTTTAAAAATGTAGGAATCTGTTTAGAAATGTGACCAAACATGGATGCAGTTAGTTCTGGAATTTAATTCCATGTGTCCTACAATTTTCCAGTGAAAATAAAAATAACCCCCCTCTGCTGCTGGATAACGAACACGGGACCGTGTGGCATGTCGGGTCAGTGACAGATGTCCACACTGTCCTCTGCCGTTCGCGTCCCTCTAAGTCGAGCAGCTACATATCAGTGTGGAGTTACATGAGGTGACGTCTCCCTCCTGACTCGTCTGAGTGCCAGCAGCTCTGATGGAACAATTGGCCGATAGGACGCAGCAACGCAGACTGAGATAAAGGTCTTCTATAATAAGACCGCACGGTCAAGTGCTGCTGTCAGGAGGGAGGACGCTGCTCTGGCTGCTTCCTGTGTCCCAAAAAGTGTTTTTTTTTTTTTTTATCTCACTATACTCAAGTGTTTTATGCTTTAAACTAACCAAAGCTTAAGCACAGAAATGTAAAGTTGTAAAGTTGTTGTACAGTGTTACGCATGGATCTGAAACATTTCCTTTTCAAACATGCAAAAGCTTCTGTCAAACTGAAGATCTGCTCTGAAGACGAAGCCAATCAGAGACAAGAGTGCAGAAATTCACTTTGTGCACTAAAAAGGCTTGTAAAAGGGGAAAATCTATCAGAATACACTTTGAAAAGTGAAACAAATCGGCTCTGCAATCATTAAAAAATTAACTTTGTTAAAACTGACTTTTGTTTTTGCTTCGGACCAGACTGAACTTACATCTTAATACAGATGGCTTGATGCGATCAGCCTCATTAAGGTTTCTTCAGCTGGTTCTTGCATGCAATTGAACTCCCAGTGCAGGTCTTGATGCTTGAGGAGGCAGCGGAGCAACCAGAGCAACCAGAGGAGGGACATAGTGACACCTGCTGGTCACCTGATTGCATAACATCACACAAAACCAAAGAACTGAGCAAAGACATCCATCAAGAGTAAGTTACAATAATATCTGTTTATAGTTCCACATCTTTAACATCACATGTCATTATACAGAGTCAAAGAGGTTAATGCAGAGCCTCCAAACAGCAGAGTGATGTGCACAGAAATTACTTTAACAGTTTTACAAAACACATAGTTGCTTGCACATAACAAATAACAACAACAGTCCCGGTTAAAGTCCAGCCAGAAGCTCTTGCTGCATGTCTTCCCTTTCTGAAAAGACTTAACACAACTTGGTGATTTGATTGTTTAGCAGAAAGAAAATCACTAAAATCACAGCATGCATCACAGAGTTTCAGGGAGTGTGAATTTTACCGGCAGATTTGCTGAGTCGGTGGTCAACAAAATATTAGATTTAAATGTATTCTAGAATATAATCATGTACAGGTTTCTCTTCAGTTAAAAGTCTGTGTTTGCGGGTCGTGAAAACACTTTGGGTTCAGTGTATTCCAACTGTCAGACAAACAACAGAAACATGTCTAATTCCTTTCGCCAACAACAGCAACAAAAACAGAAAACCTTGGACATCCAGTCTTCCCAGCCCTCACAGATCGGGGGGTTCAGTTGGTGGAGGTCATGAGGGCCCTGATGGAGTTTCTGCTGTAGGTTTCTTTGTGGGATCTAGAGCAGTTCCTTCATACACCACCTTGTTCTTGATGCCATCCTGGATTATTCTCTGCTGCACACGGAGCTTAGCGTTGCTCATCCTGCAGTAAAACCTGGAGGACGACAGCAGGGTTCCTGTTACAAACTGGAGCAACTAGACAGGAAACTGCAGCAAGAAGTGAACTCATACTGGAAGAGAAATGTATTAAATATTGGTTGAGGTGTCTGCAAAGAACGAAAGTTTTTCTTTAACGTTACCTCGGCCAAAAATGCAATCAAGCATTTCTCAGAAACTACAAGTCAGATGAGGAAAGAACGGTGATTCAGCCAACATGAAGACCTACCAGGACCCGAGTGTGGTCACCATAAAGCCTGCAAATCCCACGTCAAAAGACCTCCTCACCCGACCTGAGGACAGCAGGACAGACTGAGTTCAGACCAAATTTTCTCTTCAGATATGAAACAACCTCTGTCATTGTCAGAAAAGGGATAAATGTGAACTTCAGGTGCTGTACTTTATAAAGGTAGGATGCATCAAAACATACCATTATGACTGCAGCACTGTTGTGCTACAGGGGGAACCTAGCTTACATGTCTTATCCTCCAAACTTAAAGACGCATGCTTGTTTTGTACAAATTACCACTGCCACCAAAACTAAGAATCACAATATGATTATTTTTCCATAAGTTCAGCTTCAGCTCAGACTCAAATAAGACTCACTAGTGGCCAAAAAGTGCAGCAGGCCAGCAGCTAGTGATCCTCCAGCTCCGTGCAGGACGGCGTCTCTGGCACAGGGAGTGTTCTGGACATCCAGGATCCCCAGCAGCCTGAAACCCTGAAGGACAGACGATAAACACAAAGAAACTGGAGAAGATCGAAAATGTGACTTTCTGCTAAATAGTCATGATTAAAGGCA
>JAQMCX010000006.1:243168-263962 GCA_029814765.1 Acanthurus leucopareius
ATGAGCTGTATGATGTCAGTGTAAGCCACAGAGTAGAGACCTCCCAGCAGTGTGTATGTGATGGCCACAGCAGCAGAGATCCAGATGCACACAGCGTAGGAGAGATCCAGGATCACACTCATGGTGACTCCTGTTAAAAACACACATTCAGACGCCGTGCAAACTTAAAAACACACAAAAACATGACTGCAGAACCTAAACATAGCAGATATCAGGATCGTTTGCAGGAATGATTCATTCATTGCATTGATGTATCAATATAAAGAGCCAAATGCATCAATCCAGAATAGATATGAAATCCTTTAAACAAGCTTACTGTGATCTTTAAAAGTGATGCAACAATTTTTTTTCTGAAATGCAGCTGAGTACTTTCCAGGTTTCACTAAAATCTGCTCACGCTACTTTACATAAACAAAGATAATTCTGCAGTATTTTGTCTTAAACACCACACAACAAGCAAATGCTGGAATGGTACACACACACACACACTCAGCAGGAGCACGATGCACATTGAGTGTTCATACAGATCAAGATGCAGTTTGACAAATTGTTACCCAAACTTATTAGTGTTGACGTCACCCAGATGATCTCAGACATGAGCGGAGCCACAGACAAAAGTCCACTCAGCTTGTCTCCATATTTGATGTTAAATGGGTCCATCATGGTCACGTACTTCCTGTCTCTCATCGGTTCAGCGAAGAAAAAACCACCTGGAAAAGATTCCACAGGTAAGATATTTCCTATTTATCTCTCGATCACACGAACATGAATCCTGTTCTGATGTTAATGAGGAAACTAAAAACGGACCTTTATTCTGAAGGGGCTTGACCAACAATCTCTGTAAAGTTTGACTGAATCAAACTAATAAGCCTTTTGGGACACACTCAGGGTTAATTGAAAAATGTTCTTGAACCATTAGGAGTAAATACACAGTCCTGATCTTTTTTCTTTTTTTTGCATGAAAAAAAATCAAATGTTATTCCTCATTAGTCAGAATCACTGTACGTGTCACTCACATTAAGTTAAGCCACCTGTTAGAGTGGAAAAATGGAAAAACAAAGAGAACAGCAACAGCAGCAGGTGCAGCTGTTTGCAGATGTTAAAAATGTCTTTAGGGATAAATATTTTACTGTATTTGATTTTTACATTTTCCAGTGTATCAGGAGCATTTTTCAGGATTGTTATGAATGAGTGAAACACTTTGAACCTTCTTCTGTCTGTGAGAGTTGATGATTGGAGCGGGTGTTTTGATGTTTTTTAAAGGATGTGCATCAACTGAATCAACTGAAGTTTAAGTTTAAAGTGTTACGTGAATGTCAGTCTGTACGTTGACAGAAAGCTAAACGCACAAAAACAGAGCAAGACTTTAAAATGCTGATTATTTGTAACCCTGAAAAGAAAATTATATGAAATCCACAATATCAGTGCAGCAAGTTAAGATGTTAAAAGAATGAAAGCGTGAGATGAAATGAAGCAATGAAAGCAGCTGAAGTGTTGGTTAGAACATTAAAAGGTCGCAAGTTTGAGAAAAATGACTCGTACCAGCAGTGAAGGCCAACGTGGCTGCTAACGGCATCACAGCCCAGACGAGTCCGAACTTTGGATCATAAACTGTCTCAGCAGTGCCGATGATGAAGGTCCCACCAACCCAGGTAGCTGTATGGTGCACACACACACACACACACACACACACACACACACACACACACACACACACACACAGATGTTAGTTATATCATTAGCAGGAATAAATACAAAAAAATGAGTGAATGCTTTCAGTTTTTGTCTGATCATTTACATTTAACCCTCTTTACTGTAATAACTCAGACACACTCATCAGATCCAAAACCAAACCAAAAGCATTTCCCTGTTAAAGCACCATTTTCTGAGCCTCTGCACAAAAAGAACAAACTCACCGGTTGTGGTGAAGATGCCCACCACCAAGCTGATCTTTCTGTCCCCCAGCAGGGCCATGTCTGCATGGCTCGCCTGAGTCCTGCTCTCATCCTTCTTGGATTTAAAGGAAGCCCAGATGCCGATCCCCAGCACCAGCAGGTAGAAAACGATGGTGGCTATCAGTCCCGGGACGTTGAGAGCCATGCTGACTGGCCCTGAGCAGCACAGAGTGAGAACACAGAGCGCAGACGGGCTGCATGCACACACTCGCTCAACCTGAATGACTGACTGACACACAGACAGAGTGTGTGTGCAGTGTGTGTGCAGTGAGCTGATGCTGGGTGTGGCCACCAGAAAGGCCTCAAGCAGTTCACTGATGAGCTAAGAAGCTTTTTCAATGCATATTATCCGGTAAACTGTGAAACCAGTGAACAAGGGGACAGTTAGCAGCCTGATCAGTCAGTGTTCTACAGTTCTGCTGAGTCAGGTCGCTGCAGCACTGCAGCCGCTGGCAGCAGCGCAGCTGTGCAGAGTGTCACAGCCCGACTGGAATGACTGAAATGTGGCCTGCACGTTTACAGTCATCAAATCTCTTCAATTAATTTTTTTTTGCAGTGTTAGGTTCTTTCAGTGTGTGAGGGCCACTGGTTTCCAGTTTCACTGTTTTGTAACTGTATGAGTGGTGAGAGGAGGGGTTTGAAGGGAGGAGCACAGAGTGTGATTTGCATATTTCCATTCTCCTCCGGATCAGCCTGAAGCCACTGACAAGACCCACAGATAGTATACTGTATCAGCTTTACCGGGCTGAAATTCCCCACTGGTAAATATATTAAGTTAAAAAGGAATCTGTGAATATTCTCATTCATCCAGGTCAAATTCAGATCTGGGCAATTAAATGGAACGCAACTGGACTTTGACAAAGTCAAAATGTTGCATTCAAATGACAAAGTCCAGTTGCGTTCCATTTAATTGCCCGGTTATGTAAAGGAAATGTCATAAAATGATTATTTAAAAGAACTCTGCAGCCTTGTTGTTGCATTCCTCTCCTAAACGGGTTAAACTGCAGCCAGCAAACCTGAAACCAGCAGCATTCAGGCAGCAAGCCGCCACTCGTTGCTCCAGTTTGGGTCGAGGCCCTCGGGGATCCCCTTCCTCTTTTACATGGAAGTGTTACTGTTCTCCTCCGAAGCACTTGGAGAAATGAAAGTCACACCGTTTCACTTTAAAAAGATATTTTGACAACAGCTTGGTTCAGACTTGTAACAGCAGCAGCCACACAAACTCAAAAAAGCTGCAACCAAACCATCTGCTTGTGTGGAGAGACGGCTGCAGTCTGCGGTGCAACATGTGGATGCATGAAGTGTGTGTGTGTGTGTGTGTGTCATAACCAACGCAGACTTAAACCCAAAGAGCTGCAGAGGACATGAGGATAAGTCCAGGCTGCAGCAGCAGCAGAGTTCAGACTGGGAGAGCAGTCGTGCCGTTGGCTCCTCCCACCTCTCAGGTGCAGGTTGTCACCTTAACGACTCACTCAGTGTCCTTAAAGTGAACAGAGCAGCACAGGAAGCCAGACAGGGGGGTCATCACAATATTCAGATTAATTACGATTGGTATTTACTCTATTTATCATGCATCTACAGTTTGACAACCAATCAGAGTGTCTGACAGGTTTGCAAAGCTGTTTTTAACCGTATTTACTGATTTTTAGCTTCAGTAGCTTTGGTGAAGAGAACATGCATCCCTCATATGATTCTTATATGCATCTTTCTGCCATGAATAAGGGCTTAATTAGACCTGATCAGATCACCTGCTCTGTGTCTGGGAGGCTGTGTGGACTGTGATTGGTGGAAGGATCTTCTGCAGCACCTGAGGAAGGTTTAAGGATCCAGATCAGCTGCTCCAGAGTTGATTCAAGACAAAGCTGTGACTCTAGTTAGCTATTGATCTGTTATAATTTGTGTAGAAATCTTGCAGAAATACTTGTTACACCCTAAAAATAAGCCGAACTGTTAATGACTGACTGGAAATGAGCCTCTTTAAAGGAGGAAACTTTTTTCCTCCGTCGACTATGAAGACAAACCAGACAGACCTGATTCATAGATCGACTCTGCAGGATGAAGCACAGGTTCGATTATGAATGTTCATAATGAAAAAAATGGGAACGGCCCCTCCTCCTGCTAATTATAGGTTGAGGGGGAACTCAAGATCAAATCCATTTTACGTTATGTATGAAAATCCTCAAACCTAAATTGCAAAAATAGACTCACAATGACTCGGCTGCTTTCTGTTCTGCCATCTGTGATTATGGTTCAGTTGAATTAATACACTTAAGCCACCTGGTTACAGTTACACCAGAAAACCTGATGCCACTGAGGTTAAATAAACAAGAGTCTGTCAGTCAGTTAAGAAATTAAACTTCGGTCACATGTTTCACCTCCTTCCCTGTCACTGTGTGCTGACTCCATGCTACTTCCTGTATTTGCACATAAAGAAGAGTTTTTGTTGGCAAAGTTGTCATTTTCAAATGGATAAACATTGGTTTTTGTTGTTCTGGTGACATATGAAGCATACATTACCACAGAAATACTGTAAAACATTTAACAAAGACAGTTTTTAAACCAGAATTCTGTTTTATTGTCAGTCATTGAATCCAGAGGTCAAAGAATGACACAAAAAATGAATGAACTGTGAATATCACAAAGCAAAAAAAAGCAAAAATGGTACAAATATCAGTATGAAAAAATAAATGCTTTTCCGTTTCCATGACAAAGTGTAAATCTGATCATCATCAGATCATAAATGAGACGATACGACTCTAAACCGAAGCTACAGCTGTTACAGATAACAAGATTTTAATACACATGTACGACTTTAAAATCACAAGAGAACAAAACAAGCAAACGAGCGACACCGTCACGTGTGTGAGGGATGATTTACACTGTAAAAAATGACATCAAGTCCACTCAGATGATTCTGTACCTTTTTTCAGTCATCATCGTTCTGTTCTTCCTGCCGGTCGGTGCTGAGTCAGCAGGGTGCAGAAATCAGAAAGAGTAATCAGAGTAAATCTGTTAGAAGGAGAATCATCCAGTGGGAAGTTTGAAAACAGTCGTGTCGATCAAACAAATCCAAAATCTATACGAGATGCACAAAGAGGTGCAGCAGGGCGGAGTCAGGTGATGGAGGTCTCTTCTAACTTTTGTCTGTTTTCATTTGTTTTGCTTCTCGAGTTCAGTCGAGTCTTGCTGGTTAAACAGTTTGTGGATGTTTTTCCTCATCAGGAAAAGTGTTGGATCTGTTTCCATCCTTCCCTTCTCTCCTTCACGTGTTCTGCTTTTGTTCAGTCTTGGACTTCTTTCTCCAGAACCACCTTGTCCTTCTCTCTTCCCCACTCCTCCTCGTCCCTGCTGCTCGTCTCTCGACTGGGACTCGGCGGCAGCAGCTCCACGTCTTTGGAGCTGCTCGTGCTCGCGGCTCTCGCAATCCTGGTGAGCGTCTGCTCGTATGGTGAGGGCAGGTAGACCATGAGGAACACGCCGTCCGTCGCATCCTGCTCAGAGCTGACGCTGGGCAGCTGGTGCTCCCTCCGGCTGCGTCTGATGGAGGACAGCAGCTCACAGTTCCTCTCGGGGTCCTGAAGGTCCTCCAGGGCGATCACGTTGGCGAGGCCCAGCTTTCCGTCGAGGCTGAAACCTCGCCTGCGGCGCCACATGAGGAAGGCGAGGATGCTGAGGAGGAGCAGGAGGAAGGAGGCGGTCGCAATGCTGATGTAGGTGATGGCTCCTGCGTTAACGATGGCCTCGCCTGAGCTTTGACCCTGTAAACCGGATTAGATTAGACGGATTAGATGATATTTCATGTAGATTTATCAAGAATCACTGAACAGTCCGGATGCAAGACAGAAAACGTTTATATGTTTCTATAAAAACAAAAATCAAGTAGATTTTGTACTTTTCATTCACATTATTGTGTCTATAGAACAAATCAGAGTGATGCAGTTCACATTTCATATAAATGATCCGGCTTCTCTCATCCAAGATCACAGGAACGATGGCGGCTCGACGGAGAGGTTTAATGTTAAACAGCAGAGCAGAAGTCCGAACCACTTTGAGGTTGAGAGTGAAAACGGGTCATTTCAACATTTTTACATTTTCTAGGCGAGTTTGCAGGAAAAAAACAGATGTTTAAAACTAAAACATGAACTTTTCCTCAGATAAAGTTACTGAGAGGTTTGTTTTTCTACTAATCAGACTTCAACTAGAGCTTCTTTTTTTTTACAACACAAGTCATCGAGTTCTTTAATTCTCAAAAGATAAAGATTGAATGCTCACATTTTTTTTACCTAAATTTTTCAGTTATATATAGAAGTTTTTTTTTGGCACAGTCGCCCTCAAAAGTGAAGTTAAATGTAAGAACAAGCCAAATATTTATTTCACATGAAACATCTAAAAAACATGAAGTCATGAAGTTTTAACTGAAAACGGAGAAAAAAAGATAAACATTTTATTTTGTGCTTTAAGTAAAATATAAAGCCTTTAAAATTTATTCTATAAGACTGAAATATTTTGATTTATTGAAAAATCCAGAAGCTACTCATGCTTTTGTTGCACAACTTTTATAATCTTATGCAGTAAAATGTTAAAAAGAAGTTTTTTGTTTCGTTATTTTAAAATGTTGGATAAATTCACATGAGAGCTGTGAGCATCTGAAGAAACATTTTGCTCGATCGCGTCTCTGCTGCATTCATTCTCACATTTTTTGACATTTTATATACTAAATGATTTTTCTTAATTTCTTATTATCAATAGATTTATTATAAAAAAAGATGATAATGAAAATAATCCTGAGTCTCAGCTCATATTTTGGATAAACTCACCGTAGCCTGTCTGTCAGTGGAGGGCAGAGCCGAAGGTCCGGGCGACCAGTCCAAAGAGTCCCGGCCGGCCGGTCCAAACTTCATCCAGCTGCTCTCCATCAGGGACCGCATGGTGGACGGGTTGGAGGATCTGAAGCCCAGCCGGAGCCAGGGGAGCCGGGGGGGCCACGGGGACGCTCGGCGCTCAGAGGAGGAACGCTGGATAGAGAGACGAAGAGTCGGCTGTGAGCTCAGAGGGACACTGACTGCAGAGCCGAAGTGATCAGCCTGAATTAATAAATGAGAGGGGGAGGAGGGTCGAAGAAATGAGGCCAGCAGACAGTCGGTGCGTCCAGCTGAGAGGAGACACGTCACTGGTCCTGATGGGAGGATTTACAGCTGCTGGAAAACTGGACAGCAGCAGCAAAACACGAGTGTGTGTGTGTTTACAAAGACAAGGATGGAGGGAGTGTGTGACCTCTCAGCGAAGCAGGAAAAAAACATCCGGATATTCAGTTTCTGCAACCATTTGTCAAAAATCACAGACAGATGTTCAAAATATCCACTTTGTCCAACAAAGAACTTAATCTCACGTGGACCAAGAAGGTGTAAAAACACACGACACAACAGGTGTGTGTCATTCTGAAAGACATTAAAATCTACAAATATATGGTTTGGTCCATTTGTGCATTGATGGAAAAGTATTCAGATACTTAAACAAAAGTAATATTACCACAGTATGAAGATACTCCACAATTAAAACCTTAAAAGTCTGCAAGTTTTATCATCAAAATGAACTTGAACTTAAAGTAAAGGTACTAATAGTTGTCAGTGTTTTACATCTGATGTTTCTGGATTAATATTAATGCTAGAATAATATGTGGCACATTTATTGTGATATAGATGTTAAAGGTCAAAGGTCATCTAGCTGCATAACCTCCAAATTAGTTTCATTACAGTTTTTCCTGTGTTCCATGAATGCAGCTTTCTCTGACCTCGACCTCGTTTTTCCAGATAAGTCAAAGTGACGTGTGAGAGCTTTGACTCTTATCACAGAGGTGAAGATGTGAAGCAGCTGAAACACGAAGACAAACACATGAGAGAAACTGCTTTTATTGTACAACACACAGAGCAAACAGGCGGCTACACGACTGTAAGACCAAGCTCAGACGGAAAGAGGGAAGCCAGAGCAGGTTAGAAACATCAGGAGGGCAGATTACAGGAGCGTTTCTTTCATATCAAAAGCAGAGAAAAAATACAGTTTTAGAAATCAGTCACATCATCAGCCGACCTGCTGACGGTCGGTTCAGGTCGGCGAAGGAAGCAGACACACATCACATCAGGAACCTTCTGCACGCTCGTCTGCAGGGACGCCGACTGCTGCGTCGCTCAAAAAACAGCCTGAAGGCCACGAACAGTCTCACACACAGCCGTGTTTGCATTAAACAACCAGGCGCCATCTCATCTGAAGTCCTGTCTCATGGTCACCACCCTTCACACACACACACACACACACACACATCAGCACTTTGTCTTTGGAGCGAAGAACGCAGTCACACACACACACACACACACACACACACACACTTCGGTGAATAAAGGTCAACAATCTTGTCACTGTCAGCGGTTCAAGTTCAGGTGCAGCGAACCGAGTTTAAGAGCCAGTTTTTCTGGCTCAGAAACTTTAAGTTGAAATGCAGATAAAAAGAAAAAACAAGGCAACAAAAGATGCTGAGAAGCAAAAAATTCCACTGAGTTCTATGTTGTAACTTAAATAGCACGTTTCTCTTAACTAAACTGTAAATTTAAGTAATTAACTACTAAATTTTTCCTGGTATGTTCAATCAGAGTTCAATTTAAAGGGATGAATCCACTTTCTTCAGCTCAGTAAAACTCCAGAGCCTCAGAAGCTGTTTTCTCAGTTAAACTTCTCATGATGAGTAAATGAACTTTAATGTGTCGTTTCAATGATGACGTGTTGACACAGACATCCCACAACGACAGCAACATCCATCTTGACAAAAGACAAAAGGGCAGCACGATGACAAGCAGCAGCATGTTAAACAAAAGATCCGCCACAGACGAAGATCACATGAAACATACCCAACATGCAACAGCACTTCGATTAAACAGGATCTAATAACACTGAAATCTCATCAGCTGGTGTCTGTAAAATGCATGGACACAAAGTCTACAGGCAGAAATGTTTCTGCAAACACTTCAAACATCAGACTCCCCTGTAACTTGATGATTGTGTGACACGGTCGCTCGTGTCAGAAACTGTGTCAGATGTCTGGGTCACGCAGACTTTGTCCCTGTGTGTCAGACAACAGGACGACGCGGTCAAAGCTGCTTTGCTTCCACCTCCTACGCACTCAGACGGCCGCTCGGCCTCTCTGGAAACTAAACTGCCACAACTTTAACAAAGCAGCCAGTCAGTCAGTCAGTCAGTCAGTCAGCCGACCAGACAGCCAAATCTCTCCTCCTCCGCCTGCAGACGGCTGCAGAACTAGTTCACTGGTTTTCAAGCAAAAATCTTTTTAACAATGCAGATTTTTTTACACTTAAAGCTGTTTTTTGTCTTTCTGTCTGAACACGTACTGGGTCACTGCCTCCTCAGTCTGTTCAGTGTCCTAATAATCCCTGAACTGCACAATAAAACACTTAACTTCACATGATTTTACTGTGAATTAGGAGCAGAAATGCGATTAGAGATTCCCAGCAGGGAGGACAGAAGAAAGAGCCGTTCAAACCAATCAGAAAGCAATAAGAGCTTAAAATCTGGCAAAGACTGTCAGAAAATCTTTCTGGTGATGAAACACACGACAATGGACGGATTTGGAGCTTCTCTTTAGGATTGAAATATACCCAAGTGCATCAAATCTGCTTAGAGTGCAGATGTGGTTTGTGCTCATGTTGCTCTTCAACATGCGACAGAATCTACAGTCGAGTTTTAATCTCAGCACTTTTACGGTAAAACTCTACAAAAGAAGTGCAAACAAACGAATCATTCGTCTCATCTTTGGAGGTTAATAGAAGAAACTTTGCCACACAAACGTTTCATTCAGACTGAAGCAGGATCGTCGTCAGAGTGATAAAAAGTGAATGAAGAGCAGAAATGAAGACAAAGTGCTGGTGGAGAGCTGATTCATGAGGCCGACACGTTCTGATGGAAACGCCGTCAGGGACTTAACACCAGCTAAATCCTTCCCTCCACCGCTGATCACACTGCCGGCCGACAACATCTGTCCACCCGCTGCTCGGCCCAAACAGCAGCGAACGGGGACAAATTGGGACGGGTCAGGGACGCTTGGGACGGGGGGGCTGAGAGACGAGACATGCTGATGCTTTTTGTCTTTACTGGACAGACAAAGTGACTAAAACAGAACAAAAGTGCAAAGACAGGAAGTGGAGCGAGTTTTCTCAGACTTTGTGGCCCAAATGTGGCGTCAGTGATGACGTCACTCGATGGGGGAGGTTTGATCTCGTCATGGTCGCTAACGTAAAACACCTGAGATGTAAAAATGTATCATGATAGTTGTGATAGAACAGTTTGAAGACACTACAGAACAGTCAAAGAACAGACTGGCTGAAGATGCCAGATGGAGCAGATGGAGCAGATTTCACCACCATCCTGACGGCAGGAGGTCGTATCACACAGGTGGAAAAGAGAGTCCGGTTCTGTTGCTGCAGGTAAGTCACACCTGCACACAACGAAGACAGGTTCCTCAGGTTCTTACAAAGTAAATGTGGAGCAGGAATTTGAAACACAAAATGTTCCAAGTATTAAAAGGCGATACAAAAAGGAAAATCAGGATGTAAAAAGAACAAATTTCCTCTTGTATATTTTTAAAATGTGTGTGTTTGGTATCAACATGTTTTCCTGGATGGAGGTTCAGTGTGTGAGCCGCCATGTCGCCCCAACATCCACCTCCGCAGGGAGTCGACTTAGCTGAGTTAGCTGAAAGCTGCTGAAGGAAACCACATGTATCTGTCTGAGGTGCTCAAAAGCTCAGAGGTTTAGTGTAAATTTCCTCAGGTGCTTAAACGCCTCACCTGTGCCATCAGTATCATCCAGCAGGTGAATCAGTTCAAAAGCTCATGTTCATTCAGACGTTCATGAAGTCATAATCTGCTCTGTTTTGGTCAATTATATCTGTTAAAATGTGATTGTTTTTGTTAATTTAATACATTTCAGTCAACAGGACGGACAGTTTATTAATACTTTTCTAGTTTTATTAGATTTTAAATACTAGGGCTTAAAATCCAAAGTGTGGTGCTGGATGAAAGGCCATGTGCTCACTGAAATCTACAGGTTCATCCTCTGTGGGGCATGAATTAGTTCAGTAAATAACTGATCACTTATTAAGTCATTTATCAAGTAAAAATATAAAAATTCTCCTCTCAAATCTAATAATGTGTTTCTTTTGTCTTAAGACGTTATGAATGTTTTCTTTGGACTGCAGGTTGAACTGAAGAACTCTGAGGGAATCACCTTCAGCTCCTCGTGTCTCTGCTGGAAACGTCTTTGCTGCAGCTTGCAGACTTGATTCTGATGTTAAACATTATCAGTGTCAACAGACAAATCTTAACCCAGAACTATATTTAGCATCTGAACCGTCTGTGGGGTCGAACCCGACAGTGTCAGCGGCGTTTTCAGGGTTAAATCTCACAGCAAAGCAAAGGACACGACTCCAGATCCTGACTGAACTGTGTTCAAGAACATGGTGCAGAAAAAAAACAGCTCACGGAAAAATAAATGCTAAATATGATCCATTCAAATATATTACTTATTAATAAATAAAGCATTTACATAAATACAAGTAAACACATTAAGCAAAAATAATGTGAAGCGTATCACAGGCTTTAAACGTTAAAATACACAAACTGAATGTGATTTTTGGTCAAATAAATACTTGATTATCATTCCAGGATTCGAAGAAAAAACAAAGACTTTCAGCTGAAAGAAAAACTAAAGTGCACAGATTTTTAAAGCTGGATAAAGAAAATGCATGGCAGCAGAAAACATTCATGTACAATCAGATGAACCGAGCGTACAGCAGATGTGATGTGGCCTCACTCTGAAAGGATGCAAGAAATAAATACAACAGTAAGTCGAGGTCACATGTTTAACTTTGACGATGGGACCTGATCTTAGCTGGATTCTTAAAGCTTCTTATCCATAACCAGCTGTAATAATGACCCCAGTGTTCCTCTAAAGACCCCCTGTGGAGCTTTCAACCACTTGTGGAGTTATGGAGCAACATTTTAATGAGTCATTCTGTGTTTTATGTGAATCTTCTGCTCTTCAGTCCTGCCACAGTTTGCACACATGCACAAGGATGCACAGACCTGCTGCCTGCAGGAGGCGGCGATGCAGGTGTTCAGTGGAAGGAAGCTGAAACATATCGAACAGGTGAAGAATCAAACAAACAAACAGCTGGAAAAAAAAAATCTCATTTCATGTGTCGAAAGAACCAACAGCTGCTGACTGAGAGAGTTAGCAAAGCTCTGCATGTAAAGAAACCAAAACACGGTTTGTTTTAAGGAAAATCCCACAGGATGCTGAAGTGTTGATGCAGTGTTATATTCAAAAGCTATGATGTGTGTGTGAGTGTGTGTGTGTGTGTGTGTGTGGACATGAACAACTCTAACTGCAGAAAAAGAGGCAAAAATGGCAGATCCATCATCAGAAATCCTTAACAAACATTCTCATCACATCACATCAGCCAATCAAATCGCCCAAATACGTCACATGACGTTCAATAAACATCCTGTTCTTCAAAGGTGCCAGAAATCCGGATCATCCGTAACTCATTTTCCTCGTCACATGGTTCAGTCGACCAATCAGCACCCTGCACATTTCATCACCAGCCAATCAAACTCTTCATCAATCTGCCACATATCAGCACAGTCACATTGCATCGAACCAATCAGAGTCATCCTTCCTTCACTGTGTGACTGCGCTCTTCGTCAGGGGGTTTTGTGTTTCTTCGCCGCCGCGGTGTCACAGGATGATGTCATAGAGTCGGCCGATGCGGTCCAGCCACTCACGCAGGGCCTGGCGGACGCGGGCGTCAGTCACATGACAGGAAAGCTGGCTGAGGCAGGGGTAGAGCGCCGGCTGAAGCGCCAGGAACGAGGGGTCTGACAGGAGGAGGACCTGATTGAGGAGAGTCAGGACCATGTTGGTCCATGCCTGCAAACACGGAGAGACGATGTCAGCAAAAACAGGACGTCTGTCTTAAACATGCTGTCATGTGATTGGCTGTTGTTTCTTTTTTTAATCATCTAAGTTTACTTATAAAATGAACCAAAAACGATGTTTAAACGAGTGTGACAGTAAAAACCTCCGTTCAGTACCTGAATCTGAGCCTCCGAGTCCCTCAGCGAGATGCTGTGGGAGCTGATGGTGGATCCGGACCGTGGCCTCTTCTCCTGCCTCAGGACTTCAGGTCCAGCACTGACCGAGTGCCTTAAGGGGGGGGCCTGCTGATCCACCAGATGCTGTGGCCTCTGCGGGGGCCTCTGCGGCTCCACGGGGCCCCTCCTCTCGCCGACACCTCCTCCCCCTGCCGCCGCCGCTGCCCGGCCCTGCTCCTTCATGAACAGGTTGACGTGGCTCTGCTGCGGCTGCTGCTGCTGCTGTTTCCTGCGTTTGTACTCCATCATCAGCTTGCTGATGGTTTTGTCCGTGGCGATGGTGTACAGTTTGTTCCCGGCGCTTTCCCACCATTCCTTTCTCTTTCCTGGTCCAACACTGCTCGGCGTTCCTCCTACTGAGCTCCCAGTGATGCCGGAGTCCCTCCTCTCGCCTCCAATCCGGAAGTGATGAGGCAGACTTCCTGTGCAGCTGCAGAGAGAGAGAGGACAGGGAAAATGGCTGCTTTACCTGGACAGGTGACTGAACTGACTGTGAGTCATCAAGCATTTAACAAGAGGCAGCAGGTAAAATGTACAACAAACATCTGCAGTAACTGTTTTCTCTCAGGCATTAAACTCTGACATCATAAACTCCAGTTCTCAAGTCAGACCTGAACCCGGGGCTGGGTGTGGGCGTGTCCCCAGGTGATGCTGTGCTCGTGTCCGTCGTCTGACACCTGTACCCGCCTTCCTCAGACGGCGTCCCCCTTGCCGAAAGCCCGCCCGCTGACGTTGGGGTGGAAGTCTCGGACTGGAAAAGAGGCAGGAAGAAGACATGGTCTCCTCCGACCGCTCCTGCTCTCTGCAGCGCCGCCTCCTCCAGCGTGCTCTCCAGGTCGCGGTGCATCTGGATGTAACTGTTGCACAGATCCATGCACAGCTTGTAGAGGCGTTTGACCAGCCAGGCCCAGTCCGCGCTGCCCAGCGGCTGCACGCTCAGAGACGGGATGGGGGCTCGCCAGTGATGGCGTTTATCCCGACCGCGAGGGGGGCTGACCTGAGGGGGAAACACAGAGCGAAGTCACATTACATTTGGAGGGTGAAAAGTTCAGGAAACCCTCGATAAGCTGGAACACAAACAGAGCAGCAGGAATAATCCAGACAAATCTTTTGTTTTTGTTGTTTCTTTGGTGCATTCAGAGGTCAGAGGTCACCTGTCAATCACTGTCACCTCTGAGTGCACCTGAACTGTTTTTCTTTATCACAGTGCTTTCACTTTTAGTAAAACATCACTTCCTGTGCTCAACATTTTTCCTCATCTTTTCCATCAAATCTGAGAAAAATTTCACACATAATCAGCGATATTTAAAAGATCAATATTCTCTGTACACCCATCATTATTGCAAAAACAGGAGCTCGGTTTGTGACCTGTGCTGTTTCTTCAAAGATGTCTTCGTCCTCTGAGGAGGCGGAGCCGGCATGAGAGGAGTCAGAGCTCCCCTCCTCTTCCTCATACAGGATCCTCTTCACCTGAACACGATTAAAAGTTTAGATGTGAAGCAGTTTTGATTGTGTATGAGTTATTAGTGTTTGTTTTCCAGCTCTGGAGTGGTTACTAAAGTGTAATTACATGTTTTTACAATGTTTTCTTATGTAACGATTGTTGTGTCTTAAGTAAATGGATGTCAAAATGTGTGCATATTCTTAGAAAAGAAATTCACACATTAGCCAGTTTTTATGCATTTATTTTATATATAAAAATACCTGGACTGATTTTCTTCTATCACACCTACCAAAAATACAAACATAAAAACTGAAAAATAAATAAATAAACTGCAACTAAACACTTATTAAACAAACACAGTGAAAACAAATACGGGAAAAGAAAACTGAAAACAGTCTCATGATGATTGGTGTGTACCTGCTGCGCCGTCATGCTGTCGGCTTGGCTCAGCGTGGCACACAGCAGGGCCTGGAAGTAAAGGTTGAAGCTCATGGCAGACTGGCGGTAGAGATTAGCTGCTCCGCACACACCTGACACCTTCATCAGCAGGTACTTCAGACCCGGCCGAGTGTCGAAGTCTCGCGCCGTCCTGCAGAGAAAGAGGCCAATGATTAATGAGCTGAGTGTAAAGATAATCAATTATATAATTATCAGTTAACTACTCCGACCAGCTCCATTGGAACCAGCAGGATCAATAGAACAGTGTCATCTGCATATATGTGTAACTTTCTGTCGGAGTCACCTGTAAGAATCCAGCAGCAGATCCAGGATTATAGCTAAGTTAGTCATGGAGATGTAGCGCAAGAAGCCTGCAGAGGTTCTGCTGGGGTCAGAGGTCACAGGCGTGACCCTTTCGTGACCTTCAGGCTGCTTGAAGAACTCCTCCAGCAGGATGTCGTAGAGGTTTTGGAGCAGGACCTGATGGGACAGCAGACTCACCACGATGGTCCTGAACGGGATCCTGCAGGATTCAGAAACCAGGATGTTGTTAAAATGCAGAAATAGAAATTCAGACCAAATATTCGGGATAATTCTTCATTGTTCCTGCAGCTGCTTCAGCTACAAAACATGAGACATCAGATCGTCTTCAGGAAAAACAGCAGCTTAAGTTTAACGTCTGTGGCCACAAAACAGTCAGTTCAAATCTATTTTTTACAGTTTTACAGGTCATTGTCTGAGAGTATTTGGGTATTTTTCTACTGTTAAATTAAATTAGACAAACACAATGCCACATAAAACAGTCTTACCCGATTTTCCTGTAACAATGGCAGCAGAAATAAAAGCAGAGAAAGTCAGTGAGAGTTACAATTACACTTCATTTCTGCTTCTGTTTTATGTTCTCCAAACAAAAGACAATTTGCATTTCAGTTGGTTTGTTCTGCAATTTGAGTTTAAGAATGAAACCAAGTCTGCATGTAAATTATCAACAAGTGCGGAGTAAAACATGCTTCTGTGTGTGTGTGTGTGTGTGTGTGTTGTCCACCTCTTCTGTGTGTGTCCGTTGGACTGCTGGTCAGACGGCAGCTCGATGATGAGAACGCAGGACTGAGCGTGCTCGAAGCCCTCCTTGTTGTTGGGCGTCTTCGGGGAGCACTGGGTGTCCAACATAAAGACCTGGGACACAAAGAGGACGCGTCAATCAGCTCCTCTGGACCAGCAACAGCTGTACTGGCAGTAATAATACTGCAGTGTAGTAACAGTAACATTACTGCTTTGCAGGTTGTCACTGCTCTGAACAGTTTTAGTTACCTATTTGACACATTTTCTTAAATTTTATTTGACCTTTTCTTTGCCAGATTGAAATCTTGAGCTCATAAATTAATTTTCTGTCATAGCTGTGGATTAAAATTTGCTCCACAACACATTTGAACACAAGAGTAAAACTGTTACATCTGTACGATGGAGCTGAGGTGGAAGAAACTGTGAAGGAGCATCACCAAGGTTCTTCACCGTCCACTTCTGTAACACATTTTCATGCAGCGCTGAAGTGGAACTGACCTGCTGAGCCATCGCTTTGATCCTCCAGTACTCAGCCTCAGCTGATGGAGAGTGTGACGGAGCCGCCACCTTCACCTCACAGGCGTCTCCAGAAAAACTGTCTGAGCCGCTGTGGAAACAGGCGAGAAGGTTCTGCAGAGACACAGAGATGTTCACAGTGATCAGAAGCAAGTACAGAAACTGGAAGCATGTTTGCTGGAGCAGCTCAGGTCAGTTTTAAACTGCAGTCAACACAAAACAAAGGTAAAGTCAGGCTAATATTAAGCTTTAAGAGTTTCTCTCAGGATTACAGACAAGCAGCAGATGGTTAAATGCGAGCAAATTTGACAATGTGTGCAAAAGCAACACTGACAAACAGGAGCAACGCAAGCTGTTAGCTACATGGTTCATTTTAATTTTGATTAAAAAAACACAATCCTAAACATTTCTGCTTGTGAAGGTTCTCGTTTGGGTTTACAAGAGAACGAGATGCATGTTTTAAGTGCTGGAGGTGATGATGAGACTCATTTAAAGATTCATCCTCTGAGTTTACAACAAAAAAAACATCTAAAAGCAATAAACTAGAAGTGAAACACAGACCATCACACACGATCAGTACACAGTTTGAACTAAAACAAACTCCTGATCTAAAAATACACAATCCATTTTCTATCACGTCTCTGCCGATGAATCCGTCACAAAACTACACGAACGGTCAGCAGATTAAATGTGTTTTACATCCTGATGAGCTGCAAATATTCCTCAGTTTAATACAGCATATACATTAAAACGGATTTGACCTGAATGCATCACTTATAGAAAATCAGCTTTTCTATAAACCCAGTCAGAGGCCATGTGTTTATTGGAGTGAAAGCATAAGCTTCATGTTAAGGACGGTCAGTGTCCCACAAACACCACATCACATTATGTGATACATTATTTCTAATACACACACATGTTTTTGTAATATTTTTCCAAAGATATTTAAAAGCATGAGTCCATATTTACATGTTTTTTCAAACACAGCATCTCTGAGGAGTAAAAAACTGTCCTGAAAGAAAAACTTTGTTTGATTATTTTGTGCAAAATTGCCAACAAATCAGACACAAGTCTTTGTTTTTCTATGAGGCTTCTGAAGCATCGTGCAATCAAATAAACATCTGATTCTTTATTCATGTTCATTATTGCAAATAAAACTCTGACCCTGAAGTTCAGAAAGCTGCTAACAGGAAATGATAAAAAAATAACAAGAACAGCATCAAAAGCAGTTAGAAAAATGACTAAACTGCTTCAATATGTTCAATTTTACATGTTAAAGACTGTTTTTGTATCCATGTGTATGAAAACATAAAAAAAAAAAACTGTCCAACATGTGATTTAAATGCGACAGCTGCAACATTCCAGTGGGAAACAGCAGCTCTTATATAAATGACCAAAAACTGAAATACATATGTTGAGCCACATAAAACAATAAGTTCAGTCCCAACATGCAACAGTCACAAAAGCTGTTACATAAAGAAAATCACATGTGTGCCAGCGTGGCTGAGAGCATGTTAAGCTGTATGTTGTGATCTTATATTAAACTCAGATGCTTTTTTTAAGCCCTAAAAACTCATGATACATTGTGGAGATGAACTCATGTAGGATTTTCTTCAATCACCTTTGGTGCAGTTGCTCATCTGTTGGATAAATCCCATAACACACTGCTCCAACAACAAGAACAAAACACCACATCTCATCTCTCTTCTTCACTCTGCTGAGGATTTTAAGGAAAATGTGGCTCAGAAAGTAACAACAACTCGTTTAGTCCTTAAGTCATATTTTCTGGAAAAGAAAATCTGCTAGTGGATGTAAGATCGTCATCATGTCCCTCTCTCTCTGAGACACACACTGAGTTATGTTTTCATCACTTCTGAGGACTTTACATTGACTTACATTCATTATTTGAAGCCTATTTTAACTTAAACCAAAACCGCAGCTCCAAAAAACCTTAAACTCAACCCGAGTTTCACCCTGAAACTTACAGATTTATGCTACAGCGACTTTAACTCTGTCCCCAAAATGTGGCTGAGCGAAGAGAGTTATGTCCCCACAACATGAGTAACACACTCACACACACTCACACACACACTCACTCACACACACACACACAGATGTGGCTGTAAGCTGTAAAGCAGCTTAGCTGCAGTCAGTCAGGCGACTGTAGGAAACACACAATACCAGCAAAAAAATGCCCGGCCATGTCACCTTCACTGAATGTACACACAAATACAAACACACATGTACACTAAATATATACACACACATAATAATTACACACAGGTGTCCTCATTTCTCATGAAGCTGAGCAGCCAGGAAGTTGTCTCATGTGTGTGAGGATTTTAATCACAGCTCAAGTTTTGAGACGTTATGAGAAAAGAGACAAACACTTAAAAAGTCTGTAACACCTGAGATCACCTGAGGTGGATGACACATATTTTACCCCTAAAAAGCCAATTATCTGCATAACAACAGTCAAACTGGGAAACCCATCTAAGCAGAAGTGTTGGCACTTTGGATTGAGCTGTAAAGGAGTTCATGTTGAGTGTTTAAACCTTATTTCAGAGCCAAACTTTCACCAAACTTTCTTTTTGATGAGTTTTTGGTTTCCGACATTCGTTGGTGTTTGTGCAGATTTTTCATTCAGACTCCTTTCTCATTCATTTGGATCTGGTCTTGTAGGCCTGAAATAACTGCCTGTAGACTGAACACCATGATGCTGTGACGAGTTACATGACTGCCTAGAAAGAATATGATTTTTAATTTAATCAAACACAAGTGTACAAATTTGATGTTCAGTTTTACTGACTGTATTAAGTTCTTTGTTCGAACAGATGATCAGAGTGATAATTCTGCTCATTTCAGACTAAATGTTCTTATTTAAATCTGAATAAATCTCTGGCATCATCTCCTGCATGTCTCAGTTTCAGCTGCAGTCGTCAGACTTCAGTTCAACACAGAAGGTGAGAAACTGTGAAGCAGCTTCTTTTTCTTCCTCCTTCCTGTTAAATCAGTTTATCAGAGATGAAACAGAATAAAACTGATGCAGTCGGGAAACAAACAGCTGCAGGACTTGGTGTGTATATGTGTGTGTGTGAGAGGTGAGAGAGAGGTGTGTGCATATGTGTGTGTGAGGGGTTAACTGGGGTGATCGAGCTTACCGTGCAGTGTCAGCATGTTGACAGTATTAACAGCAGAGGCTTTTAGATTACTTCGGTCCCGACCAGCAGCTTCAGATTGGGATGGATTATGTGTTTTATGACAGTGAACTGGCCTGATGAGTGTGTGTGTGTGTGTGTGTGTGTGTGTGTGTGTGTGAGAGCGTTTCTGTTTGTGTATTTGTTCCGTGTTTCTGCAGATTTCTCCTTTGTGTATCTATGAACATGTGACATTTCATCCTCACACACCACTTGATATTTGCATGTAACTGTGTGTTTGCTCGTCTTTACCTTGACAGGCTCTAACGTGGCGGAGAAAGCGTCCTGCAGAGCGCAGCACGCCAACCGCCACATCTCCTCTGTGAACACCGGACCGACTGTGACCAGGACGTATCTGAGGAAAGAGAGCGACACGAGCACAAACAGAGGTTTTATTAGACGGAAACAATAAATATGAACCAGTTTGAAACAAAAAAACCCAGATTTGAAACCCTCACACACACAATCCACAATATCACAAGGTAATATTAGTGCTGGGACTTTATCGCATTAATTATGATTAATTAACTACAGAAAAAATAACGTGACAAAAAAATAACGCATTTAATCGCAATTTATTTTTGCATTGCAAACAGCGCGGAACGTTTCTCATTGCAGGAGTTCCCGGAGTAGTTCAGTCGGTAGGGCGGGCGTCCTGTGTGCAGCGAGTTCGACTCCGGCTCCGATCATTTGCTGCGTGTCTATGAAATATAACGTTAAATTAAAAAAAAAAAAAAAAGAAAGACTGGAAGTCGTTCCTGGGTTTGTTGGAAAACAACTACCGGGTGGAAATCTGGATGTGTGCACATATTGTGTAAGAAAGAATTTTCCTGTCCGGAGCTCTTCCAACCTCAATGCCAAACATGTTGCAGCTAGCACAGACAACATGACAAAAAATGTTGCTTCTCATGTCAAATATTGATATGCGATTAATTGAGATTAATTAATTACAAAGCCTCTAAT
>JAQMCX010000006.1:271904-285025 GCA_029814765.1 Acanthurus leucopareius
TCGACACACACACACACACACACACACACACACACAAACACACACACACACACACACACACACACACACAGATGATGACATGCACATAAAGAGGAATAACACACTGAACTTTATATCTGAAACATAAAAAAGGGTTGAAGAGGAGAGTTTGTGTATGTGGCTGTAGTTCCCCACTTTTTACACTAGGTGTCACTAGAGGCTCATTTCTTTAATTTCAGCATCTTTATGGAGAATTCTAGATCAGAGTCACTGCAACTAAAAAAACCTGATACTTAGAAAAGGTTGGAAGGCTGTTAAAACATAAATAAAACAAACTATCCAATAAAAACTAATCATTTTTGACATGTATTTAATTAAATACACTACAGATATGAAATACTTCATGTTTGGACTCATTGATTATTCATCAGCTGACACATCGTCTCATTGTTCTCACTCAGACGCCATCTTGGTTTTATTTGCACGGACGTGATAATAAAACAGTGTGTGTTCTCACTACCTTGTGTGATGGCGTCTCCCGTCTCTCCCACCTCCTTCTCCTCCTTCTCCTCCTGCACACAGGAGGCTGCAGCCATCTGCGCTAAAGCTGAGGCACAGTTGGCAGCCACACCTGATGGACACACACACACACACACACACACACACACACACACACACACACACCGTGTAAAGACAAGCTGCTGAGATTCATTCACTTCCTGAAACCATCAGATCTCCATTGAAACGCCGTACATGCACATGTTGTTTGTCTGGTTATTTTCCTCACAGTGTGTTCACATCCAAACACACTCCGTCCCTCCTCACACACACACACACACACACCGTCTTCCCTCTGCCGCCGCCGAGGTTGTTCGCCATGTGTTCATTCATATTCATCGGTGCTTCTGGGCTGATAATTCCAATCAGGTTTGATCAGCGGCTGACTGTGCAGTTGTGCCAGTGACTCTTCATAACTTATACATTCAGATTGTGAAAAACAAGGAGGCTGCTGATAAAAATGTTTGTCCCCTGATATTTTCCTTCAGCCGTTTGACTGACAGCTTCAACCTCTCTGTTCACCTCCCTGTTAAACTGCTGAGTCGTCAGGTCGTCACCCGGCAGCGTCTGTCAGTCATGAAGGTGATTAAATATTATTATTGTGAGGATGAAGACGAGGCAGAACGTCGACGCTCTGCAGAACCTTCACTGGATTTTAACATTTTAGAGCAAATCTGTTGATTTTACGGCCCAAGCCAAAGAAAAATCTGTATTTTAACCTCTCACTATCTGCTCATCCGAATAGATTGTTTAAGCATCACTCAGCTTTTTCATTTTATTTCAGCACTTATCTTCTTGGTTACAAGAAAACTTCTCATCATACCTGAAGTGATTATGCAGCGATTACTTTGCTTTTTGTGCTGCTTTTATTCCCACAATAAGGATCAAACATTCACGACTTTATTTATTTTAAGTGTTTCAGGTTTATAATAAAAAAGATTTAATGGAAGTTGATTGAAATTCTGCATGTTGTTTGATGAAAAGTTGGTTTTAAAACCCAGAAAACTTGGTCCTTGTGGAGAACAGGTGAGTTAACACTCGACCTCTGACATCTGCACGTCTGTGTGACTGTTAATGTGTTTTACTGAGACTTGACAAACTTCCACTAACACACATTTAACGTTAATTAAAGCTCCTGTACACTTGCACAGGTGCTTTCAATTATTCTGGCTAATTAGCTCTCAGCTCGGGTTGAAACTGGGTGGAAGTGTTCTGGAAATCACATGAGGTTAGAAAACTGTGTGTTAATGAGAATAACAGCAGGGTTCAATGTCACGACGGCTCCTCACTTTCATTCCACCTCCATCTGTGCTTCAACGCACACACACAACCAGGCGGTGTGACTGAGAATTAACAATAAAACCTGCGTGGTTGCAGAATAAGACGGGAAACAGGATTAAAAAAAACACTGATTCACAAGTGTGTGGATTAAAGTTACACGTGCAAGTGCAGCTTAACTCTTTGGGTGATTATGCAGAAAGTTTGAGGTTAATAACTTTTGTGGTTTTTCTATTTTGGTAACGAGAAACTGCACGTTAGCACCACCTGAGAAAGTGGACTTTGCAGTGATTTAAAAATACAGATTAGAGTTTTGTCAAACAGCAGCTCTTTTCACTTATTTTGCACCTTCAGAATGCGACCTCTAACTCCAGATGAAGAAGATCACTGACTGATTTCAACATGATCAGTTCTGTTGATCTCGTTATTGGAGGTCCGAGACGTCTGCTTCTACAAAAACTAAATCAGAGTGTAAAGTTTGTAAATGCAGGAGGTGAATATGTTACAAAATAAATGTGCAACGTTTCCTGAATCTGCTGAAAACAAAAGGTGCAACTGGAAGCAAACGTGCCTCTGATTCAAACTGTGGCTGGAGTCTGTTCCAGCTGCAGAGCTGCTGCAGAGCATCTGACCCTGATCTTTCATCTCTTTGTGTTCCAGGACAGAAGAACAGAGGATCCCTGCAGGGTTCAGCGCTGTTCCTCATCTCTCTCATTAACACAGACACACATTCACATGTCCCACCCACCCAGAGAGCAGCTGAGAGCAGCAGCTTTGCGCAGGCCGTCCAGACTCAGACAGATGGTGTCCCTCTCCCTCTGGCTCTGCTCTTTGACTCCCTCTGCTCCCAGGATGAAGGCCAGGCCCTTGGAGCTGCCCGCCATCCGGCCCGTCAGCGGCGTGGACAGCACATCAATCAGGTTCTTCCAAACGCCGGTGAGGATAAAACGGGAGAACACGGCTCCTGCAAAACACACACGAGTCCAACGGAGGAAAGTCAAAGAGGAGAGACGGAATAAACATCTGGATGTTGATGTTACACATCTGTCGCCATTTTTTTAAGCTCTGGACATTCATCAGGATTTTATCAGCAAAGCAAATCAGTGTCAGAGCAGTGAGGAGTGTTTGCACAGCAGGCGGCTGCAGAAAGCGAAGATGCTGACGAGCAAACAAAAGCATCAGAGCTGCAAAACAAACACACACACACACACCCACGAAGGCAAACACACACAAACAGTGTGACTGTCATCAGAGGTGAGTCAGCCGCCGTTTCCATGGCGAAGCCAGCCCATCCTTCAGTCCTGCAGGGACGCAGAGGAGCTCAGCTTCTCCATCAAACTCATCTGCCCTAATCAATTCCCAATCAATGTCTTTGAAACCTTTTAAAAACTTTTAGATATCAAACAGGCTCAAAACGGATCAATGAAGTCATGAATAAAAGAAAAACTGATGCAGAACTCTGATTATTTTCTGTCGTTCTGGGTTAAATTGATTTGCTTTCAGCTGTGAGACTCTGAACATCTGCTTCACCTGATCTGCTGCTCCACTTCTCCTCCATTTGCTGGCAGAAATGAACTGGTGATCCATTTTTGTAAAAAGCAATTACATCCTGTTCCCCTTTACAGACTCACAGAGCAGCAGAACATAAAATATCCCAAAATTCATCTGCTGGTCTCTCTCGGCTCAGCTGTGTCCTCTGATGTTCAAGGTCGGATCTCATGAACGTTACAGCAGCAGTTCAGCCGGACAATAAAAAAAAAAAACTCAGAGGGCCTCATCACATCAAAAAAGCCCTCGAACGATCATTTCTCCAAACATTTTTCCAATCATGGAAAATATTTCCATCTGCACAGAAACGCCGCTGATGACGGAGGAGAAATGATGTTCTTTACTTTCTGATCATCACAGTGAAACCAGAGAAACATCTGCACATCAAAGCACAAAAAACCCCAAACCAATCGATCTTTTAAAGTGATGTGGGTCTAGTAAATGATTAGCTGAGTGAATGAACTGATCAAGACATTTCTGTGGCTTGATGTGAAGCGACTGACCTGCCATCACCGTGTCGCTGCCGGCCTTGTCACAGCTGAGCGGCAAGCGGCTGGACGCCCTCCTGATCAGCTGACCGCCGATCGCACTGCTGCCCAGACCGTCAATATCTGATCAGAGGAGAGAGGGAGGATGTGATCAGGTTGTCGATGGTTGTGATCATTACAGAGGATGTCTGTGAATCTTCAGAGTCTGTTCAGACACATTTCAACCAACACTGACGTTGAATACGTCTGTTTATGCTTCTTCAGGGACACAAATGACAAAACCTGAGGTGGAAAACTTTGCTTTTAGTTTGATGAACTTGACTCTGATCAATAAGACTGTTGGTTTTTAAAATCCTGTAAGTTCTCCAGCTGATTCCAGAGAGAAAACAGCCTTCAGTGTGTTAGAGCCTGCAGATACAAACATGGTGGTGCATTCATGGTCACCTGTCAGCATGGTGATGAGCGGCAGCGTGTGGTCCTCCGGCGAGCCCCAGAAACCCGCCTCAGCCAGCAGGTTGCGCTCTAACACCTGGTGGTAGAGCTCTTCGATCCAGGCCTGAGAGAGGACGACGAGGACGCCGCTGCTCTGGATCAGACGCACAAACTCCTTCTGCAAAACACACGAAGAAGAATCTGTTTCATCCCAGTCAAACAAAAATACTTTACATTTTTCTCTTCTTCTTCTTCTACATCAAAAACTCGGTCAGAAACCCTGCTGCAGGTCTGCAGGTGCTTGTGTTTGAACGTTTGTCGTCGTGTTTAACACCTGACGAACCCGACGGCGCTCTGCTCACCAGGCTGAGGACGGGCGCCAGCGTTCGCCGCCTGTAGTAATCACAGCAGCAGAGCTTGAGGTTGAGCAGGAGAGCGTAATACGACACCAGGTAGAGACCGTCAGCGTTCATCAGAGACTGACAGCTCAGAGTGTCACCTGTCTCAAAGCCCGGAGAGTGAATCCCACCTGGAGAGAGAGACAGACAGACAGGGAGAGTGACAGAGAGAGAGAGAGACAGGTTGCTCATCACATTCATTCACGTCATTAAACAATAAAAACAGTCAGAAACTTCAGCAGTGAAACAGAATCAGAGCATCAGAAATGAAGCAGCGTGTTTTCTAATCAGAGTCTTTAATTCTCCAAAAGCTCCTGAACGCATCAAACTGTTGTTCGGTTTAAAGAAAGTTCACCCTGATGAAGCTGCATCATCTTATTGTTCATAAGACAGGAAGAGGAGGTAAAAAGATGGAGGGAGAAATGAGTAAAAAAACAAGAGGAGGGAGAGAAAAAATTGGCAAAAGTAAACACCATTAAAGCTTATTTGATTTGATGTGAGCATAAGAGAGGGGGATGCTCCGAGGTTAATGAAGAGACGGAGAGAAAACGCGAGTCTGGAGGAAAGAAAAGTGGGTGGTAATTTAGAGAAACGTGTGAATGAAGGGAGGAGGGTAAAAAAGACGGAGAGAGAGAGAAGGAAAGTGAGAAATGAGAGGAACAAAGAGAGTAAAGGAGGATGAAGTGATATAAAGCAGAAAGACGGGAAAAAAAGATGGAGAGAATAATCTGCAAGCTGATGAAAAGTAAAGTGTTCTAAGCAGAAACTCACTCTGGGGGTTTGCAGCTGCGAACAAATTCATTAAGTCACTTAACCGTAGAGTTCAATTTGATTCGTAATTCTGCTGCGCTGATGTAAAAAACTCCCAGCAGGCTCTCTGTTTTTCACTGATGGATTGTGTGTTGTGCCTCAAAGGCACAGAGTCGTATTAAATGGTTCCTGCTCCAAAGGCCAGGAAGTGAATAAAGAGGCGAGTTTACTGAAACAGTCAGACGACGGTTCAATCTGCAGTAAACTCCTGCAAAAACCATCTTTCACCCAAATGATTGTTTATGACAGAAAAGTGCTGGAAGAAGCAAAATAACCAATAAAAACAAAATGCATCTGTTCATCAGCCGCTGAGAGCAGAGAGCTGATGTGTTTATCTTCACTGCAAAGTCAAAGAAACTACAGATGCTTTCAGAGGTTTCATGATGCTGCAGGTTTTTATTTGTGATCTGATTCAAAGGTCGAATGTTTTTAACCTTCAGCGACTGAGAAACCTGTTAAATACACGAGAGTCTCTCCTGTTTGTCCCTCCCGAGCCTCCGTACATCAGACTTCTGATAATTCATCAGGTTTCACTGGTTTATATTTAGGAGCAAACGTAATGATCCGATTTTTCATTTGATATAATTTCACAACAAACAGTCATCAGGATGAAGGATGAGTCAGAGATGAAGCTTCATGTTTCATAAGAACATAAACAGATGATTTCATTCATCTTTAGGTCCGTTTGATATAAAACATCCACATGTTTATAATTTGTGAATCTGACTGACTTGTTTTCATCATTTATGTTTATTTTTAGCTCGTCCATGTTCACCTGCATGCAGACTTTTCTTGTTTTTTTACTCTTCAGCTGCAGTTCTGTTAAAAATCCCTGAGTGTCTCCAGAGTTTATTGTCTTTGTTTAAGTGAGTCACTTTATTCTGCAACCAGCCGCCTTCAAACAGCGAAGCAGCAGCAGAGACTCAGAGCTGATTAGCAGAGGAAGAGACGGCTGCACGGATCGCTCCACCCTCAGCAAACATCCTGTGTTTGTTCAGCTAACACACACACACACACACACACACACACGCATACACACACACACGCACACACTCTGCACTTTCCTGGCTTCAAACACAAGAAATCAAGTCACACCAAAACAGTTAATCAGCCTCAAAACCACTGTGTTTCCTCACCAGCCTGCAGCCCGGAGCAGAAGGTGGAGGAGAAGTTCTGCAGCGACAGGTCCACGTCGGCGGCGTTGGCCAATCCCAGCAGCCGGGGCAGCAGGGCGGCGAGCGACTGGACGAACAGCCTGGCGCTCTGCTGGTCGGCCTCCTGGTTGCGCAGCAGTTTGAGGGACAGGGCGGCGGTCCGCAGCGAGCGGTGACCCGGGCAGTCGCGGGGCGTCTGCTGCTCCTCGTCGGCCAGAGAGACGTTATCGGAGCCGATGTCGGACACGTCTGAGCGGCCCGAGTCCTTCTCTGCCGCCATGGAGTACTGATCACACGAGTCAAACTCTGTCCGGGACAAGTCCTGCTCCTCCATACTGACGGATCAACAATCAACAGGCGGATCAGTTAGTTTAATGTTGATGACGACTTCCAAAGAATTATGCATTAAATTACTTTGATTTCCAGGCAGCCAGGGATTATAATTAGGGTCAAAAGAGAAAAGTGTGTAACAATAAATGAAGAACTCGATGTTTAAGCTCCTGACTGTCCTGAAATTGCAGCCCAGAAGACAGAAAATTAACCCAGAAACCTCTGGTTCATTCAGAAAAAATGAACAATAAAGACAAAGATGAAAAACTTCAGAGAAACATCCTGCAAACCTGCTGCAACAGCTTCAAATCTGCAACTCTGGATTAAGACATTTTTACTGTAAACAGTCAGACAGAGTTTCAACTTTCAAATCTCTCTATGTGGAGGCTCATAAACACACACACACACTCACATGCACACACACACACACACCTGAAGTTGCTCTCGCTGTATCGGGACCCTCCCCCGTGGTGCGACCTGGTCCTGGACTCCACCGACAGGAAGTTAGTGATGTCGGGGTAGACGAGGGCGTGACTCCTCTGCACCACATCTGGAGGAACCACGCCTCCTCTTTCTCCTCTTTCTCCTCTTTCTCCTCCTCCTCCGACTCCTCCACCACCTCCTGCTATTCTTTGTTTGCTCTCTCCTCTCCCCTCCGCCTCACCGGCGCCTCCTCCTTCCACCCGGCGGATCTCCTCACGGCTCGGCTCGTGTTTCGTCGCCTCCTGGCCGTCGGAGGACGAGGGCGAGGGGAGGCGTGCGTCCTCCCCGCACTCCTCAGGAGTGATGTGATCCAGGCCGAGCTCCCCCGCGTCCAGGTCCAGGGTGGTCTGGCCCGTCTCGGTGGTGATGCTGATGCTGATGTCGGGGCTGCGCTCGGTGGCGCCGGAGGTGGCCACGTTGGAGGAGGAGGAGCTGGGGTCGTAGGGGCCCTGCTCGGACGCCAGGATGCGTCTCTGCCACCTGAAGTCGGCCTCGTTGATCTCCATGGACTCACGAGTCGACTCCGTCCCGTCTTTCAGGTCATCGAGTCGTCTGAGGAGAAGCCGAGCCTGAAAACAAGAAACCATTTCACTGTTTCATACTTCAAAAATCAGCTCCAGCTCCCTTTGAGACTTCGGTAAATTATCCTTTTTGACCAAAGTTCATCTGCTCGTGTTGATTCCTGAAGTTAAAACTGAATCTCTGGAGTTTCTCTCAGTGTTCGTGTTGTACCTGCTCAGGTTGGATGCCGCGGCCCTGCGACAGCTCGTCCAACGCTCCGAGCAGAGCGCAGGCACACGAGACCGACGAGTAGCACGCCTCGATGCCTCCCTTCATACAGGCCTCCGTCATCCCGTCCATCACACTGTGCAAGGAAGCAGACACACACACTCATAACACACATCAACTGCTTTGACCTGAACTGAGTCAAAATGTGTGAGGATTCAAATTTATTCAGTGTAATCATTCAGTTATGTTTGTGTTTTGATGTGAGCTTTGTTTTAATAACGATGAGGAAGCAAATAATTCTACTTCTTATGCAGAAAAAAAAGCAAAATCAGACTTCAAGCTGCTCCACATTTAACTAAAAGTATTATCTGAGCATTTTTACAATAGTAGTGTGTTTGTAGTTTTAAGAACAGATGCTGATATTGTGACATGATTTGGCATTTTAGCAAATTCAGCTGCAGACAGGAATAAAAAACATTTTAAAAACTCAAATAAAGATTAAATAGAGAAAAATGAAACTGACAGTTTGAGCAGGTCCAGGTGGGACTTCCTCTTTGAGAATGAACGCTTCCTGGTTTCAGGCTCGGCCACGCACGGACCCGCCAGGTCGTACAGCCGCTGAGGGCTGCCCAGAATCTGACACACACACACACACACACACACATTTTACTAATTTTCAAACATGCATGTGGACATTCAGTCATATTTGATGAGGAATCCTTTCTATTTGTTTGCATCCACATGACACCAGCTGACTAAGATGAAGTTCTAACATGATTTAGTGAAGTAGAAAGTGAATCAATGTTTGTCTGAAGACAGAAAAATCAGTCTGACAGGTTTTGAGTCGACACTGACGCGTCCTCCTCCCACCTCCTTCATGATGCGGATGGCCTCGGTGCGGTGCTGAGGAGGCGGGTACAGCAGGATCCGGTGGTAAAGTGACTGCAGCACCGGCTTCATCGACTCCACGCAGCTCACCAGACGCACCAGCTCCGCTGCGATGTAACACACAGTCCGCACTACCGGTGCAATCCTGGCGGGGGCGCTGGAGGAGCAGCCGGACCCTCTGCCTTGATCTGATATCCCTCCACCGGAGGAGTCCACCTCCTGGCTGAAGCCTGAGAGGAGAGAGAGGAAGGAAATGAAGCTGAAACACCGAAATACTAATAAAAAGTGTTTTATTCACACTGAAGAGCAGCAGGAAGAGATTCAGTCTGAGCTGAAAACCTGAAATAAACTCATAAACGTCTGAAAAGGTTTCCAACGTTTTAGAGAGACGCCATCATTCCGACTGTTAACAGGAAGGAAAACAGTCAGATGTTGTCTGGATTTTTTAAGAAGAGACAAACAATCACTTCCTGACCCTTTAACAGACAGAACCTGATGCTTTTTAATCATTTAACCTCTAATTCCTGTAAATGTGCTGATGTTTTCATGATGCTTTGTGACTGCAGCTGCTTCTCTCTGCAGAATTTCACTGAGGAATTTATCACAAAAGCACACTGACATTATGATTATAATATAAAAACCTGCTTTGAGAAGCTTCAGTTCTGGCAGATGGTGAGAGAAGAGTATTTAACAAGTTTCAACAACAGCCAAATAAAACCAGATCACTTCTTCAGTCCGTTAGTTCTGTTATTGAGGAGCTGGTTAAGTTTTACGATCGCACATTAAACTCAAACTTTTAATCCTGAAGCTCAGACTCTTCATTAACGCTTCAACCGACTCAAACTGCAGCAGCTCTCCTGTGTTATTATAAGTGTGAGTGAAGCTCACAGTTACCCAGACTGAGTCTCTCTGAGAGGCGGTCTCGCTCCGGCGCCCCCATGTAGCCGTGGTGGGAAGCGATGGTTTTGTCGTTGACCGGGTTTCCCATGATCGCCACGAGGGACGGACACAGCTGCTTCCTGAAACCAGGAACATGAGGAGTCATTTTACAGTCTGCTAAAATAAGAATAACTGAAGGTTTTTAAGAAAGAAAACAATAATATAAAGAAAGAAAACATCCAGGATCTCAAAATGTCTTTGAGCTTAAAAAACTGTGAAGTAAAACTTGTTTTGAGAGTTTAAATAAAGTCACAGACTTGTTTTTAAGTCTGTAAACTTCGGAGCAGATGAACCTGTAATCAGGTGAGAGTGAGCAGAATAAATCTATCAACATTTCTCCTTTCGATTAATCTTTTTTCTGTTGGCAAACCCTCGAGGGAGGAGTTTTTTTTCCAGAGTCAGATGTGATTTATTTCTGTCCTTAATCTGAAAGCAAATATGGAGGATTAAGTGTCAGATCAGAGCTTATTCATATTTTATCCCGTAACAGCTGTTCATTCGCTGCGGCTGCTCTGATTGGATTATGGAGGCGTTACATGTCTTACCATACAAGGTCAGTGAAACCTCTGGACAGGTGCATTGTGGGAGGACAGCTGCTTAGCATGGACAGGATGCACTCCAGGTACAGGAGCTGCAGGAGCTGGTTACCACTGGAGGATGAAAAAAGACGACATTTTTGCATCACAGACGAGCAGAACGACTGTTTCTACTTTGTTTCAGACTCGTTATCGACAGACTGTCGGTGACTTAAAACAACATTAACTTCAGAGCTGCTGGTTTGTCACTTTGCATGTGTGCTGAGATGTTGCAGATTGAACATGTGCAGCTAATCTGGAGCTTGCAGAGGTTTAACACACAGCTCGCTGCCAGATTGAACCTGATTGTTGTGTGAAAACGAGCACAAATTCAGCTAAACTGGACATATGATGTGTTATATGTTTTAATTATCATTTTATTTTGAAGGGACTTGCATTAGCATCCTGCAGAAACTGCCAGGGCTGAAAAATCAGACCGACACAGACGTGCAAACAAAACTGTAGTACATTAAAAAACCACTAGAGGCTGGTTTAAAAGACTGAGTCAATCCCTGTTGAGCTCTGTGTTAAAACACTGAACCTGAAAGCAGAAATAACCGAGTTTACAGCCTCATAAAAAACATGGTTTCCCTGCTGATGCACAAGAAATAAATCATTATTTAACTCCCCTTCGAATTATATCAAGACTTGGCCTTTTTTATTGACACCTCGTCTCAAACTGAGATCTGTGATGTTGCAACAAAGCCTGATGATTGACAGGCAGGCGTGCAGCTGGATTATCATCTAACTCTGACGACAACAACAACAACAAAAGAACATTACATCAGCGATGAATCACGTTACCTGTCCACAGACTCCAGCTTTTCACAGAAAACTGTCAGAACGGTCACCACGTCTTCACACAGAGCCTGACTGGTGGGAGAAATATCTGCAAACACACACATCACACACACACAAACACACACACACACACACACACACACACACACAGGCCATAACAAGGTGAATTTACAGCGACCACTTTATCTTTGTTCGATATGTAGACAAAGTTTTGCATAACAAAACGTGCCGAGGCGTCATTTTAAACTCCTCATGTGTGAGTTTTAAAAAAAAACCTGCTGGCTGTTTGTTCTTCACACTCAAACACACACACACGAGCCCACACACACACACACACACACACATACGAGCCCACACACACTCGTGTCTCTGAGAAGCTTTAATTGTTATTTTGCATGAGAGAATAAAACTCACAGTTTGGAAGCAAACTGCAGAGACTAAGTTTAGATTTCTCTCCGTCGTTTTGGTTCAAATGTAAAGTTCTTTCTGTCGGAGTCGACTCAGTAACTCTGTTTCTTCACGAGTCACTGGGGTTCATGTTTTTATGGAGGCCATTTTAGAAACATCTCCACTTTAGCATCCTGCTGGTGTGTTTCTGTAACGCTCACAGGAAGCTAAAACACTCCGAGGCCTCTTTATCAGCTGCACCTGCACATTCTCATCCAGCTTCATACAAATATTCTGCAATAAAATCAACTTTTACGACGCCTGTAATCTCAGAGGTGATAATTCAGGGATGTTTCAGCACGCAGGTCATCGTTAGTGACGGTGCTGTGCAGGATCGCATTATAATCAGAGTCATTTCTAATATCCTGCATCTCTTTTATGAATGCAAATAAGATTAAAAGCCCCCCAGTGGTCCGGAACGACACTAACTTTAAATTTGACCTCGATAATAAACGAAACTTAGAGGAAACACACTGAAGTCGACACAAACTGGATGTTTGAAACTGTTAAAGCAGGAAGAATTCATGGCAAAGTCGTTGCATTGAGCCATAACAGACTGTAAAGGTGAACTTTGTAGGTCACTGAGTGTGAAACAGGTGTGTCATGTGATCACACAGATAAAGATTTAAGGTGAATGAAGCCCCGGAGAGCTGCAGAGCTGCAGAGGTGAAAGGTTCGACCGGTGGTGACGTACCTCTTCTGTGCAGCGGCGGCGCAGTCACCTCGTCTCCATCTGCACCCTGTGGAGGACGACACAGCAGGAGGTGTGTTTACTGTGTGTGTTTCCTTTTAGGGGTTTTATATCAACACAGCTGTGATGCTGTTCGTGACGGTGACACACACTCCACACACTCCACACACACTGCGATGGAAAGAGTGTTTTCATGTTGAGTCCGGAGCTCGTCTGTATGCAGTTCACTCTCGTGTGTGTTCTGATTGTCTTGAGTGTGTTTGTGTGTGTACAAGACAATATTTGCAATACACCTTTGTACAAAGAGTGACGGTGTGTGTGTGCATGTGTAGCTGGTGTAGTGTGTGTGTAGTGTGTGTGCAAAGTGTGTGTAGTGTGTGTGTGTTCAGGACCTCCTGTCGGTGTCGCAGCTGCAGCGTCAGGTCTCCCAGTATCTGACTCAGAGTCGCTCTGACCGCCGTGTTGATGCTGCGCTGGTGACAGCTGGACACGTAGGTTTCGATACACACCTAAACCCCCACACACACACACACGCACACACACACACACACACACACACACACACACACACACACACACACACACACACACAC
>JAQMCX010000006.1:285125-311797 GCA_029814765.1 Acanthurus leucopareius
CACACACACACTCACACACACACACACACACACACACACACACACACACACACACACACACACACACACACACACAATTACATCTGTCAGTGTGTTATCTTATGCAGGAGAGACACAAACAGAAGAGTGATGACGCACAGCATCGCAGGCAGATGCTGAACTTTCTGGGAGATTCATGGGATGTTTCCATGGCGTCACAAGTCGCCATGGTGACCAGACTGATATAAGCCGGGGGGGGGGGTTGTATCGTCAATGTGTTAAACCTCCTCTGACCAGATAAGAAGGTCACAAGGCAAACATCATGAATCTGTGAAGGTAAGACTGCAGTTAGTGAGCAGCTGAGTCACACACACACACAAGCATGTGTGCACACACACACACACACAAACACACACACACACACACACACAGACTCACACACACATTCAGAGCTATTTATAGCTCATGTTATTCAGTGGCTGCTTTTATCAGAAGAGCCGTGCAGAATCATGAGAGTATAGTTTGTTTAAGTACACGTGGCCTAACCGGGGAAACGCACGAGTGTTTCTGCTACACACACACACACACACACACACAAACACACACACACATGTAAACACACACACACACACACACAAACACATGTAAACACACACACACACACTTGACTTGTTTCTCCTTTTTCTCAGACAAAGAAAGAGCAAAAGAAAAATCAATCAAAGACAAATGATCCCGTCCGGTTGCAGAATAACAGCAGAAACCAGAGAAGCAGGAGCTGTTCTGCTGCAGTTTGACAGTAAGTTGAGTTCAGGGAAAAGCTTCTCTCTCCAGAAATATTCTCCTGATGAATTAGTTTAAATGGTTTAGATTAGGTGCAAGATTAATATTGATTTGTTGTGATTTAAATTGGTGGAGCTGCTTTGGATCAATACACAACCAGGGAGGAAGATCTGCCTCAAAACAGACACCAACGCTGGTTCACTGAGGACAATTTAACGTCACTGTTATCTAATAAATCTATTTAATTTAACTGTAGGATCTGAAATAAATCTGGGATTTTTTAAATTTGTGCAACTCTGGACTCTTGTAGTTTAAAGTCCGAGATCCTGAAACCCAGATTTTATTTCACTAATTACCAAACACGAGCAGCAGATGAGAGCAAACAGCATGTTCAGCTCCGTCTCTGGCTTCTACATTCAGGCCTGAAGCCTCAGCATCCTCTGGGATGATGTTCACCACCTGTGCTTAATCAATGAAACATCAATACACTCTGCATCGTTAGGCCTGCGAGTCGCACCGAGGACGAGTCGTATGAAATCGACGAGACTGTAACAAGATCTGTTATTTATTAGCTCCAACATTCTGAAAGCTTCTCCCACTGCAAGAAATCAATGACACGATTTGTTTTAAACAGCTGCAGTTTAGCAGAACTATAAATGTGATACAAGCTTAATATTTTACGTTATAAAGCTACAAAATGTTATTGACCAAATATTACAGCTGGAGTTCTGGACGCAAACGATCATTTGGAACAAATCATTTCCATGTAAATTCAGGTTTTTTCTTTTAAATTTGTAGTTTTATTCTCCAGTGAACAGAAAGTTCATGTGTCAGTAAAACTGGAAACAGACAAAAAGATCTCAGCTGAAAAACCTGCAGCTGCAACAGAAGCTAAAGTCACTGCTGCTGTTACTTTCTTTGCCTGTAGGTGGCGACAACATCAGGTCTTCAACAGAATTCCTTTATATCAATAACATCAATCAATGAACAACATATTGTCATTTATATACAAATAAATACACATGTTGCTTATGTTTTACTTGTGTTTATTTCATGTTGAGTTCGATCGGATGTATTGATCAGGATGATTAAACGCCGGCTCGTTTTGACTCTCGGCATGATTTTTCACTTCAGAGATCAAACGACTTTTGAGCTGACGAGTCGATGAAACGACAAATTATGTTGAAAGTCAAACATTTTTCAAGGAGTGAATTTAAATTCAGGCACATTTCTGCCCTTCAAAACTTCATGAGTGAAATTAGCATTTTTTCCAAACTTTCAGACTTTGTGTGAATCTGTGATCATCGTGTGAAAGGTGAAGTTTTAACCTCCAGCTTTCTGCATTAAGAACCTGAGCCGAGCCGAGCCGAGCCGAGCCGTCTGAACGCCGTGCTGCTGAAAATGGACTTATGCTGACAACCTCTCCAGTCACCCTGAGTTATGACCAAACACAGACTCAGATACACACACACACACACACCAGATGGCCGGTCCTGGCAGTGTGAAGCCCATTAACACAGCATGTTGACCAGGTTTTTATGGGCTGTTAATGGAGATCAAACATGAGCTGAGTGCAGGAGCTGCTGCTGCTCAGGAGACCGACGTTACACCGAGAAACAGATCACACTCTGTCATCTGGAAAACGATGCATAAGTCCGGATGTTTACGTTTAGATCCTTATGTTTCTGCTCAGATGAATGTGTGTGTTTATTCTTTATGCACAAAGGAACATTTTTATTGGACGATACTTCACAAATAGAAGTTTATAAAGATGTTTCAGCATCATCATCATCTGCTTCTCTGCTTTAGAATCCAAAAAAGCTGCGATTAAAACTATTCATCCATTTATTAGCTTTGAACACGCACACACACACACACACACACACACACACCTGACTGATGGCTGCATTATGCTTTTAAACTGATGGGATTCACATCAGTGTACACACACCTCAGGCAAAGAGACGTATTTATAGCTTTAATTTAACTTATTAAATGCCAAAGCACTTAACCACAATGAGTGACACGTTACATTATCACTGACATTTACTGTCTGAAGAGTTTCTGAACATGGTTCAACCTGCGTGTTGTTTTTACTCCACACACACTCACAGTGTGCAAAATGTCATGTTTGAGCAACGTTCTGATCATTTGGCCCTGAAGGTTTCTCACTCTAAAGCTTTGAACACAAGTCAGATACAACAGTTTCTTATATTTAAGAAAAATGATGTCAGGAGTTTAATAACTAGTCCAGATTTTATGAGAACCTTCAGTTCGGTTTGTTGTTGTGAAGCAAAGATCAAACATCTCTCTGCTTCTTAACACTTTCTCCTGCTCTTGTTTGTTCTTGTTTGTTCTCCAAATTCACTGGATCTTTAAGCCTCTGTGTGTGTGTGTGTGTGTGTGTGTGTGTGTGTGTGAGAGCAGGACCACTCATTTCAACTTTCCTGAATAATTGATGAGCGTACAGCATGAGACGAGGCCTGTGGGTGAGCGAGGACGCAGCTCGTGTTCTGCAGCTCGCAGCCGTTTCTTTTGAAAACAGAGCAGCTCCAGCTGTCATCAGCTGAGTCTGTGACGGATCAATCAATCATGAAGACGGGCTGAAGTCTCAGTTTGGCTTTTTTTATCAGCAAAAGGTTAAAGATCCTCTCCACTCAAAAATGTCCTTTTTTAATGCTGATGTCCCCTAAAATGTCAAACTGTGAATTAACTGACTTCACTCCACAGTTTCTCAGTGAGGAGGAAGAACAGATGAGCTTCAGCCTCTTTATGGAGCTTTTAGAAAACTTTTATACAGAAAAAACTTTGAGTAAAGTAAAACCTGGAGTATTTAAGAACCTCACAAAGATAAAAACTGCAAACGTCAGTGCAGGTAAATGCAGGAGGATGTGAAACACTTATTTCTGACAATTCGTTCTTTTCAGCAGATTCAGCTTTTAAAACACAAACTGAAGGTTTAATGTCGAACATGTGTGTCCTCTTCACTGCCTGTGTACTGAAATCCAGCTTGGTTGAGTAAATATGATATTTGTTGTCTAACAGGAACATAAAGTAAACAGTCTGACGGATACAAACGGTCACACCTGTGATGATCATCAGCAGAAACTCTGAATCAAATCCAGGATTCAGCTCTGAGAGAAACTTCCTCTCTAACATCCAAACAGCAGCTTCACAGGAAAAAACTCAGATCTCCATTTCTGCAGATTGTTTGTTAGCAAAAAGAAACGATGATGAAACAGACTTTGGTTTTCTTACCTCAGCAATCCGGAGGATGGAGTCTCCGTTAATGTCAAAGTTTGGTGAGTAGGTGATACACAGCAGGACCTGCACACACACACACACACACACACACACACACACACACACAGAAAAACACTCTGTTCTAGTTTCTACAAGGGGATGAAGACATTTTTATCATTTTTCATAACATGAAGGAGACGACGCAAACAGCTCACTCCGACTGATGAAACCCGACGGCAATCACTAGTCCTGTTAGAGTTAGTCTGAATTAAACTGAACACAGATTAGCAGCATGAGTCAGGGAGTGAAGACACGAAGCAACGTGAGATTGAGCTCTGAAGAGGCCGAATTACAGAAAAACATCAGAGGAAAAGCTGCAACACAAGCAGAGATGTTCTTCACGCAGAGCTGCTGAGCGTGTTTGCTTCCTGTTACCTGCAGACTGAGTGTGTGTGTGTTGAACATTTTAAAACTCCTGTAAGTTCTGAGTTTGTGAGCAGACGTTGAGTTCAGATGTTCAGATCCAGGATGTGAGTGCAGCGTGTTCATGCATGCACCTTCTTACCTTCATCACTTCCACCTGCAGGTCTTCATGGAGAGACGGAGTGACTCTGATGGCTTCCAACATCTGACTGAGCAGCTGCTTCTCCAGGACCTCCACCTCCACGGCGACTCCGCCCACAAACCTGTCCTCACACAGGAGCTTCTGATTGGAGGAAAGCAGAGAGAAAGAGAGTTTCAGAGAGCAAAACGCCACCTCTGCTGCTGCTGCTGCTGCAGCTGCATGGAGAAACATCATGCAATCAAGTAACGTCCGTATATTTCTGCAATTTGAATATCACACTTGGTGATATTGCAAGTCAGAAAACATTTTGAGTGATTGTTAAATCTTTTCAGTAAAGAAAAGAAGAAAGAAAACAACAAGGAGAAACTCGTCGTCACAGTTCTGCTGTGTGTCGTCGTACCTGCATCCCAGTGAGAGCCGTCTGTCCCAGTTTGGTGTTTTTGGACTCCAGAGCCATCTGTAGAGGCAGCAGACAGCGCTCTCTGCAAACACACACACACACACACACACACACACACACACACACACACACACACAAAAACAAAAAAACAACAACACAAAAACAGGTTACAACAAATCTGACAGCATCAGTTCTTTCAGAGAAGCTTTGTCTTTTCATTGTGCAGCTAAACACGTCTGAGATGTTTGATGATACTTTCAGTTTTCTTAACATTTTAAAGACAGTTTCAGTGATGATGGAAACTATTTTATGGTTTAGTTCAAGTAAGATGAGTTTATTCACTTTACTTGTTGTCTAAAAAGGTAGAATCCTCATCAAACAGGTGTCAAAAAGCAAAGAGGAAACTGCAAAACCTGTAATTTTATTTGAAAAACTAAATCTGTAGCTCTTAATGAAGCAGGATGAGATCTGTGAGAAGTCAGTCTGCTGCAGCGTCCCACAGAGGCTGATGGGAAAAACCCGCCCGGTCAGAGGTCAGAGGTCACCTCTGCAGAGCAGACAGGAGATGTTTGTTGTTGTCCCACAACATTAATGTTTAATAAGAAGTGAGATTTTGGAGAAAACAGATCAGCAGAACATGAGAAGGTCTCTGCTTTGACTTCCAGCGTGAACTTGAGTCACTTCTTCTTCTCTCCTGTTTAAACTGATACTGTGAGTACTTCAAGTTCTGAGTATCAAGTCACGTCAGAGAGGAAAACACACAATTAAATCAATCAACAGATGCAAAAAGCTTTAAACTGCACAGAGCAGAGTGAACAGGACGCATTCAGACTGTGTGTTTCTGCCTCCAGCTGCAGACACACACACGTCGCTGCTGACTGTCAGGAGGCTGGAGATGCAGGAGACTTGAGGCTGCGAAGGCTGAGAGTCTGTGATAACAAGCTTCAAGCTACTGCAAGTCAATTTCAGACACTTCCAGGTTCATGCAGAGACTCTGCAGAGACACGGAAGCTCCGAGCCTGCTGAGTTTACCTTCAGACAAACAGAGAAATGAGGATCTTTAAAGGAAAATCTGCTGCTTTTAATGCAACTTATTAACTTTATTCTAAATTGTGCAGCGACGTGTTCTGTCCTGTTTGGTTTTTCCTGTCTGCTTTAACTCTGGAGGGTCACTGATGATAACTAACAGAGTGTGTGTTCTGCCCAGCTGCTCTGTAAGGTTTATTTATGGATCCACGATGAATAAAAATAACTTCTCTCAGTTATAAATAAAGCGTCCTGGTGCTCACACCCTGTTTGTCCTCACAGTCACTTACATAACACAGCCACTGGGTTTGAATCACAGAGCTTTTTTTCCTCCATGTCTTCAGTCTCTCTTTGTCTTGTTTCCTGCTCTACACTCACTCGCTCTCCGTCTCCTGCTCATTACTTGTAGTTGGCTGAGTCACTGTGCTCTGAAGCCTGCAGGGCTTCGCTCCGAGCCGTCACAGCTACACTGCTGCAAACGGGCCGAGAGGAGCCGCCAACGGTCGGCACGAAAAACCCGGCAGCTTCCAACGAGTTCAGAGCACGAAGAGCGACAAATGAGGAGGCACGAGGAAAAAACGACACACAGATTATTCAGGTTCAAAAGATCTGAAATCAGGACAACAACCTCGCAGTTAAGAGCCAAAACAAAGCAACCTGAAACTGCCCAAACTGACTTATTCACTGTTCAGAAATACTCAGGAAACCTCTGAAAATGACGAGCTAAATGTGCATTTTCTTAATCAACTCTGTCGTTTTTCTGCCTCTAAGAACCATCATTCTCTCCTTTTCTGCTCCGTCAGGCGGCTCCTTCGAGCGTCTGGGAGCCATTTTTTTAATCAGAAGCTTGAAACCTTTTTTCCAGAGAAAGAGGAGCAACGCCGGCCGAAAACTATCGCACTACATTACGAAGACATTATCATCAATATTTAATCTAATAACCTCTAATAAAACAATAGAGGTTATTGAATGAATAATTGATGGAGTGTTGAGCTGCAACAGCATCCAGAATTTATGGCACCTTCGTCCCCGTCCAGCAGCAGCAGCTCCGTTCACTTCACATTCAACATTTAATACATTCAGAAACTCTGAACCAGAACTCCTGAAAAACAGAGCGAGCTTCAGTTCACAGACACACACGATCATTTTCAACTGATGCAGACGAACATTCCTACACCAGAACAAAGAAAAGCTATGAAACAGGTGATTTTTGATCCAATGCTCTGTGTTTAACAGACTAAAGTGAACAAAACTTTAGAAAACGATCCGCATTGTGTGAGACTTAAAGACTGTATAGGAAATAATGGACAGATCAGCTGTGACGTCACCATGAAACATGATGTTTTGAAGCCTTATGGGCATCACCATCTTGGTGTTTTGAAGCCAGAATGACCATATTTGGATGAGAGGGTGGAGCTTTAGAGGACTGCAACCAATGACAGTGTCTGCAGCTTTAATTATGCAAAATAAGCTTTGATATAGATAACTATAGGAACCGATACCACTGTTGTACCAGGCTGTAAACATGTTCATTCTTGCTGTAAACTTTGGGGAACCGACTTGTTTTGTATCCAGCTCCAAGTGGCTGTTCGAGGAACTGCAGTTTTTGGCACTTGCACTGTTTTTCAGCCTTGTGTTTTGAAGAGAAACAGGCTGCAAACAGTCAATGCACAACCTGTAAAAGTGTTTGTTTCTGCCACTGATGACTCAGATTGTTATTCTAAGTTTCTGACATCATCATGGAGTGAACGCTTCGCCACAGAGACACAGTTTTATTCTGCAGAGTGAGATCCTTTTCATTCAACGAGAAAAACGATCATATCACACTCGTCAAAGCCACCAGACGTCGACTTGTTTGCTTTAAAACACTCTGTCCGAGTCTGACATTTGCATTATCATCCCAGGAACTACTCGATCATTCAAATCCATTCAAATCACACACTCAGTGTGTAAAACGGAGCTCAGCAGGTTTGAATTTCTATATCCAGTCAGTAGAAGCTGCACAGTTTATGAGGCTGAAAGGCAAAGTTCACTTCTTCTGCAGCTAAATTCAGACGTTTCAGGAGGTCAAGGACACTTTCTGAAACACAGACGACGCTGTGGTTTCACAGAAACATCATTTTTAATCATAATACAAAGAACATTTCCAGTCAGATTCATGTTTCAGTTCAGTTAAACTTCTGTTAAACTTAATTAACGAGTTTTGACTTTGTGCCCTCCAAAGTTCTGAGTTGAAACGAAGTGAAATGAGCTGAAGAGACTTTAAAGAAACTCAGTCTGAGTCATTGAACTTACCGAAGCTGTGAGGCAGAAATCTTGGCTGATCCATTCTGAGATTCGAGGGTTTCTGGAATTTAATGCAACAAAGAAAAGGACAGAAATGTGATGAATGAAGCCTCTCAGATATGCTGCATCACATTAACATGAACAAAAAGAAAGACGGCGATTCATCTGCTGAACTCAGACAGACGGGAGGAGAAAAGATTTTCTTTACACAGAAAAATCTGGTTCCATGTGGAAAAGCTAAAGTCAACAGTGTTTTACAGGATCAGCCGGCTGATTAGCATCAAACAGGAGCCTGTGAGTTCATAATTATTAACAATTATACTGTATTTAAAGCATATTTAGGCTTAAAAACTGAACACAGAAGTGCTCATTAAATAATAAGACACTTTTTCCCTCAAACTGATATAAAATCTCACTATTTGCTTCTGTTTGATAAAGTTTGACAGAACATACAGAGTCCAGCTGTTTCAGTAAATTACTGAGGCTTTTTTAAAAACTAAATTAAACACTTGTGACCCTTTTAACAGACTTGTGTCTTTGGGAAGAGATATTAAAATATGCAGAGTGATTTGAATCTTATGCTTTAATCATAACAGATGACAAACAGCAGTGTAATCGCAGCTCAGTTAGAATAAGCACCTTCTCCTCACGCTGTGATAATGTCATGAAACAGTGTTAAACCTTGAGAAAATTCACCTTGGCTTCATGTTTTTAACTAACAGGAGACCCAATCCTGCGTTTTTCTACCAGGAAGTTGAAATATGAGACCTGCTGACATCACTGAACGCACACGCAGCATAAACCTCCTGTTTCTCTGCAGAGGCGACTTGTTTCAAGGTTCAGGGCAAACCAGCATTTAGCTGCACTGTGCTCAGCCACGCGTGTGTGTGTGTGTGTGTGTGTGTGTGTGTGTGTGTGTGTGTGTGTGCGCGTGTGTGTGTGTGTCTAAGGTGGAGCTCACTGGTGATGTTTGGCATCCTTGATCAACACTGTGGGTTGGTACCTTTGCACTAAATTAAAGGCAGTCAGTGAGACGTTTGATTGGCTGATGAAGTCAGTTTTCTCAGCTGAACAACACTTTGTTTTCTCAGACTGCACCTGAATGCATCGTGAGTCTGCAGCAGCAGGGAGCAGACTGTCTTACTGTCTGTTTTCACGAATAAAACCTCAGTCTAATCATTAACCTTCACTTTTCTACGTCTCGCTTGTTTCCAGCGCCTGCAGCCCTCTGTCGTCCCTGTCAGGTCGTGGCCTTGGAGTGTGTGTGCATTGATGAAGTGTGTGTGTGTGTGTGTAAGGTTACATGACTGTTCCTTCATCAGCACAATCTGAGTTTCACCTGCTGCCAAAAGGTCACACTGGTCCTTCATGCAGATTAATTCTCATAACATCTCCACTGACGTCAGCAGAAGCCATTTTTTTTCCCTCAAACACTAAAACCGTGTTTAAATTTTAGTCTTTGAGACGTTTCAGACCAGGTCGGAGTCTCCTGCTCTGAGGCTTTTCTGCTGAGAGAAGCACTGAAGTGTGAACACACACAGTAATGAGACTCACAAAGGTCTGAAAGGCTCTTTTTTCTTTAAAAAGGTCCGTCATGGTCTCCATGTCTGCGAGCTGCTCTCACTCTCGGCCCTGCAAATCATCACCATCATTAATTCGAACGGCCCTTTTAGTGGTCAGACGTGACTGGTGAGTCAGCAAAGACACTGGTATCGACTTATTAAGTGAGCTGTGTTATGCATGAAGTCAGTGAACGCAGCATGGTGAAGAAAAGACATCTGTACTTAAAAATCCTTCATCACTGTGTTTATGATGACGTGTTATCTGACTGAACCCGATGTTCTCTGAGGATACAGTGGACTGAAGTACTCGGATACAAGTTACTGATGTTACTGCACACTTGCTGGTGTAATGTTTACTTTTAAAACCCACTGATGTTTATGGGAAGTTTGTGTATGACTCACTGTTGCTTCTGTTTCATGTAAATCTTGTTTCTTCTGTTTGGTGTGTCTTTAATTTTATGACTGAGTGTCTTTATAACTCAATTTAATTCAAATTTAAACGACTTCAAACATCAAATTTAGACATAAAGCCTTCTTTTAAACTGATATTCTGCTTTTTTACAACCTGAGCATTTTGAACGTGCAAACTCGTGGAAGGTGCATTTAAGTGCAATAATAAACACAGGAAAACAGTTTTTCCTCTCTAGAAGTTGCTGCACAATCAGATTAAATGACTAAAACTGCCAAAAAAGATTTGAATAAACAGGATATTCTGGTTTTATTTTGCATGTAAATCCCTAAAGAGCCTGTAAGTGAAAGCAGCAGGTGCAGCTGTAACTCCTGTTTTGGATGATGGAGCTTCACACCCGCACATGCACATGGAGACCCCCCCCCTCCACCCAACTATCATCCAGAGAAACACACACACACACACACTTTCCATGCGATGTCGTGTTTTTCTCTGATATAATCTCTATAAATAAGACGCAGGCCTGCCGCCTTCAGGCTGAGCGCGGCTGCTCTCGGTCTGCTCGGAGCTAGCAGGTGACCACGGGCGCAGATTTGCTCCATCCTCCGCTCCCCTCCTGCAGCCGGAGGACCGGGAGGCGGCTGTAACGCGACACTCACCGCAGGCGTAGACGCAGGCGTCGCGGATCGCTTTGTGCTTGTGTCCGGACGCGTCTTTCTGCAGCTTTCGCAGGATTTCCTCCATTCTGGCTCCGGGGAACCGACAGCTCCGTCGCCTTCAGGAACACGGACGCGCCGGGACCGGGTGGGTTTGTGTGCGTGTGTGGGCTCGTCCGTGGTGTTTTAAGGGTGCCGTGACAGTGACAGCATCCCTGAACTCCTCTGATGGAGGCGATGATTCATCTCCAACCACCAGCCAATGATGTCAGGCCAGCCGTCAATCCTCTGAAGGAGGAAGGAGGAAGCGTCTGCGGGCTTTTTTTTTTTTTTTTTTTAGGCAAAAATGCGCCGCTGTGGTTTCCAGGCAGAACAGCGAGATCATCTGACACGCGACAACAAAAAAAAAAAATAAAATCCTTATAAATTTCCTCCCATCCGGCAGAGGAAGGATTTAAACACTAAAGGCCCCGCTGCTGTCATCGTTTTCAGTCATTTAATCCTCAGCACGACCGTCTTTTCAAATCCGTTCCAGCTCGTACTTGCGTTCCTGACGTAATCCAGATCCGGTTCCTTCTATCCCGCAAATCCATCGGTTCAAACGCCAGGAAGAAGCCTGCACGGGACTTCCGGTAAAAGGTGGATTCCTCCCCAACCTGGCAACACAGTATTTACACAGTTTCCCAGTGAGGAAGCTTGAAACTGTGGCACGGAGCGTTTGGATCCACCGGAACGGGAGTTCCTGTCTCAGCGGAGCGACAGGTGGAGGAAGCGCGCGGAGCTGCACTCAGGTGACTCCTCCTTTCAGAATAAAAGGCCTGTTTACATTAAGCGGGATAAAAAAGTAAAACTCCTATTTAGATTTTTTGTCTTTCCTTTTTTTAATTAAATATAAGTCATATTTTTAAATTTCCTTTTTTTAATTAAATTATTTGTATTTTGAATCCTGTATATTTTTTGTACGTGAAATTATCTCTGTTGTGTGTGTCAGAAGAAACTTTTATGGCCAATTTATGTGATTTTTTAGTAATTTTATTCCCAGGAGCGATCATGACTATAAATAAAATGATAAATTCATTGATAAATAAACTAATTCATTCATTTAAATCCAATGGTATTCCTCCTCTGATGATAATTAGCATCTAGCCAAGTTAATTTCACTGCGACCTATGTACAGGTATCCAAGATATGAGCCAAATAAAGACTAACATTTCCGTTCCTTCACTCACACTGTTAGCATTTGTGAGAATATCTAATCTCTGCTGCTGATATTTTCACACACAACATGTGTATTTCAACCTAAAAAGCAAATGCAGAACTGAAAATAAAGTAATTATGAACTACACAGAGAGACTATGGACTCTCTTTATGAGTCATGATATTATTCCAACATAGTTTTCTGTTGTTCAATGATTCCTAATTATGTACAATTCCACTGAAGTATTCAAATTTTAATCAAAAAAGATCAGAGTGATAAAAAATACTTCACAAACACAGAGAAATGTGCTTCATAAACATTTGTATTTCTGCAGAAGGAGAGAGACTGATATGAAGTCATTTTTATATTCATTTATTCATATATTCATTGGCTTGACCAGACTATTCGTATCAGGATCATGGAATGAGGCAATAAAAGAATAAGGCGACAAAAGGAAAATAAGATAATACGATGAATGTGAGAATCACAGATGGTTGCTGCAAACAGGTATTCAAAGGTCATTATATTAAATCTCAGCAGGTTTATTAAAAAACAACACAAAAGGCTGGAACAATAAACTGAGAGAAGAGAGTGATGAACAGGATGGAAGTCTGATTTCTGCTCACGCACGGCCGTCCAGCCGTGACTTTAATCATGATTAATGAGGCCGGTGAAACACAGGAACAAAGCAGGAAGTTTCTCTGTTTTTCTAAAGTTTTGAACAGCAAAACTACACATCGTTATTTAAGATTTATGGTGTGAAAATGTAACAAATCATACGGCTGACTGACTGCACAGCAGTGATGACTGTATATATTTGTTTAATAAGTGAGAAGTTGTAAACAGGTTTTTATATTGAAGTCTTCATTTATTTTTCTGTTATATTTGATGAATTTGTTGCGTGTGTCTCTCCAACTTTTCTTTTGTAAACTGCCAATTCTGCTCTTTTGTTTACCTTAGAATTAATGATTCAGGTATATTCATACGTAATGGCCAAAAGTATGTGGACGCCTATAGACTTCCTCTGTATCTGATGGTTGATCTTATTATTCTGATGCTGTTGCAACAGCTTCAATCACAATGTTTGTCGAATGTTTTAAACTGTTTATATTGAGGTCTTTATTTATTTATCGGTTGTATCTGATGAATTTGCTGCTTTTGTGTGTCCTGCTTTTCTTTTGTAAACTCTGCCAATTCTGCTCTTTTGTTTACCTTAGAATGAATTATTTAAGGATACAAGGAAGTTTATTGGTCATTATACAACAGGTTGCATAATGAAATTAAAGTGATTTAGGGATATACGAACTTAATGGCCAAAGTAGGTGGACACCTATAGACTGCATCCACGTATGATGGTTGATCTTGTTATTCTGATGCTGTTGCAACAGCTTCAATCAAAAAATAATCATTTCTGGATGTTTGACTGGTTTCGCTGCTGCAGAATGCATATTTTGCATTATTTCTTATGAATAAAATGTTTGATAAAAACATGTTCAGAGACTCAGCAGTGTGTTTTAAAGTTGCTGACAGTATTAAAAACTCAAACTGCTCAGAGTCTGAACCAAAGTTTCCACAAAGCTGCTGGTTTGTTGACCTTCTCATACACCAAATAATCACAGTGCTGAAATAATAATATTGCATGTCATGTAGCTTTTGATGCTTTCAAAGCAAATTTGTATGAAGTCGGAGATTTTTTCCACAGCTCAAGATGCATGTAGTGAACTTAATGTCAAAAATATGTTTACAGCCTTTTTAAAGCGCTTGTTTTTATTCCCAGAGCTGAACGAACAGGAGCTCCTGTGTGGTGTCAGATCAGCAGCTGTATTGACCTCAGTGTATCTGCAGTCTTCAGTGATTTACGTTGCAGAACTGCTGCAGGTTGAAAAATAGGCTTTTGAAGGTAAAAGTCATTTTTTAGCAGCCTGACCTGCTTAATGACAGAGACTTATCTGCATGGTAGGCTGTTTTTTGTGGCACTCTCATGAATGTAACCCGATTAAATGTGACTTTGTAGGTAAAAGCAACAAAATCACCTGTTAAAATTCATCAGTTAAAGCATTTCTTTTCACTTTCGCTCTTGTGAGGCAGGTTTTCTAAACTGCTTTCAGGTCACACACTCACACGTATACAAATGGCCTCAGATGTTTATATTGTAAAAAGATGCTGCGCTCATGTTATCATGTATTTATGCAACACAACACAAGACTTTCCGAGGAGTTCATACATAAATCTGAAGGGTTGCAACATAAAAAAAGACATGAAAAAGCAAAAAAATCAATGATCAACATTTTTTAAAAGCCTCTTTTACCGTCTGCTCTGGTTTTTATCACTGCATTGCTGCATTTTCACTCCTCAACCAGCCTGTAAAGTCTGCAGCCGATCGAAAACTGCTTCGGTTTGAAATCTTGTTTCCACTTGAATCAGGAAATCAGTGAATGATGGTGGATTTTGCATAAATAGAACGAGGACAAACAAACCACAGCATCATAACACTGTGCCTTGAACTTTGACTCTCTTCCTCATTAATCTGTTATTTTCCATAAAGCAGATATGGAGCATAAATCTTTTCCGGGAACACTGAATAACCTTAGTTTCAGTTCAAGGATGCACAAGCTAAAACGGCTTGAACGCACAAGAGTGAAGGTTTTTGTGACGATCGGAGAAGCAAATGAATTTTGTCACTCAGATCTCATAAGAAAAAAAAATGCATCACACTGTACTTCATTATGTTTTTTTTCATCTGTGCAAACCACAGAGACACAATGTTCCCTTTTCTCTTAATGAGCAAAAGGAGTTTCAGCACTGAACTATTTAAATCCATGCAGTAATGGTTCATGGCCGCTTGAGGGCGCTACTATGTAAAGCTACTGACTGCGTTAGTATCTTAGTACCCAAGATTGGGGTTAAGATATAATTAAGCTCTGATTAGAAAATGATTAAAAGCAGTATGAGTTGCTGCTCTCTACCTTCAGTAACATTAAACTACACGTTTATTAAGAAAGATAGAGGCGGATAATTTGTCTTTAATTAACACATGTGATTAAAATGAAAATAAAAAAACGATTTAAAGAAGATTTGTAAGAAAAGAGCATTTTAACTTCTTAACTTGATGACATAACGAGCAATTAATTTTTAAAACTACAACGTGTCATCATGAGGAAACAACCATAAAACCATAAAACGTGACCATGCTTCGTCTTTCCTCTTGGAACAGAAACGATCAAAGTTGAATCTGATCTGCTTTCATCTGAAACTATGACGAAACGTCCCGCAGCTTTTCTCCGCTGAATTATTTGGATGATGGCAGCACTTGTCTTAAAAAAGCCCGACGGCGGGATCCTTCACACCATCATTTATCGTCCATTCACATTCTCAGTCTCACCCTCTTTCTTCCCCTGTCTCCTGTGTGTGTGTGCGTGTGTGTGTGCGTGTGTGTGCGTGTGTGCGTGCGTGTGTCTGGAGACAGAGATGCTGAATAACAGAGGGGATTCCAAAGATACGTTTTAAATCAGCAGAACATTTCTGTCTGCACAATTACGCACGGTCATCCGTGGATGCGGCTCGTCTTTGCCAAGACGCTCTCGGTGGAATAATAAATTAAATTCCTGAAAGACTCGGGGATTTTCCTCTCCTGTGGCTCATTTGTTTTAATGTTTAGATACTGATCAGTGCTCGGCAGCCTATAGGCTTTCCAACATGTCTTTTGACGTCACGCGTCAACTTTTGTGATATGAATATGCGCGCACTGCGGTTTTTAAGTTCCAGTCTCCCCGCACATCAGGCTGGAAAGTGGAGTGGTACCCAGGGTGGCCTCAGACAACAGGAAATTATTTCCTTTTTTTAATAGGTCAGGTATTTTGGGAATATGCTGCGGCGCGCCACGTGCGTAATGACGAGTATACCTCTAAATAGAAAAATTTAGGCGTCAAGGTTTCATGAAGGCAAAGGGAGCATGTCAGCGTAGTTCACCCTGAGGGGGGCTGTGGAGGGGAATTACTCATTTCTCACGCCAACATCAGCACATCTGAGTGCGTCTATGTCACCGCCGCACGGATCTCCATGTCCATGGATAAAAGGGAACAGAAGGCAGCAGAATGGTTGTTGTGGGTGCGAGTAACGGAACGTACGTCGGTGGCAACATGAGGTCGTCGTTCATGATAGAGGACAGAGTCGGTGGTGAAGATCCCGGTGGCTCCACCAACATGATGATCTCGGAGGCTCTTGCGCCCCGGCTGTTGATGATTGCGCAGGGAGCCGCAGAGGCTGCAGCAGCGGCAGCAGCGACTTCTCCGTCCACCTCCAGTCAGCCGCAGGTCATGGAGACGAACGGGACCCGGTGCGGCGAGCAGATCCTGAGCTACGGCCGGGTGGAGAAAGTCCTGATCGGCGGGGTCCTCACCATGCTCACGCTGTCCACCATCTGCGGGAACTTACTGGTGGTCATCTCCGTGTGCTTCGTGAAGAAGCTGCGCCAGCCGTCCAACTATCTGATCGTTTCTCTGGCCATGGCGGACCTGTCGGTGGCTCTGGCCGTGATGCCGTTCGTCAGCATCACGGACCTGATCGGTGGTCAGTGGATATTCGGACAGTTCTTCTGTAACGTTTTTATCGCCATGGATGTGATGTGCTGCACCGCGTCCATCATGAGTCTGTGCGTAATCAGCATTGACAGGTGCGACAAACTTATTTTATGCTCTAAAAAAAGAATTATTGCATCTCAAATGTAAGAAGCGCAGTTGTTGAGGGTTATTATAAAAATAGGAAACATTTTTTTTTACAATTTTACACAGTGAAATACTTGAAAAATGTAAGAAAATGTGACAATTTTGCATAAAAATGAGAGACGAACATACATATCACATGAGGCTATTTGAGCATCATTTAGAAAAGCAACTGAAGACAGCGGGGAAGATTTGAAACCTTTTACACAATAATTTCACCCTTAATTTCATATAATTAAGTTATTAATTAAACTATTACGCATCGCAGCTGTGGAGGTAAATTCTTTGCATGCAGGTTCAGTCAGAAACAGACGTCTGATTCTTTTGACCCTCCTTTTTCCTTCACACCATATTCTCACTAAAATCCCTTTACGCAGTCTCATATTGTACTTTGTGTCTCAGACACTGAAACATGGGATGTGTGTGAGGGAGGTCTGAGCGCGAGGCTCACTGTGGTTCAGGGTCCTGCTCAAGGGCACTTAACCCAAATTAGTGAGACAAACTGGCTGATGTTGGGATCAAACTTGAGACTTTTTGATTTGCGTCTTTGTCCTCTTCTTCCCTTTTTCCTTTTAACACTCTGAGTGGAATAAAAGGGTCAGAGTGCTTCAAAAGAATCTAAAATTAACCCACATTTACAATTAAAATGACTGTTTTAATGGATTTCTGCTTTTTTTTGCATCTAGCATCATCATTTTAATCAGTTAAACAAGATTATGAATTTATTTCTCAAACACACATGCATTTGTCTGCATTTCTGCTGCAGGCTGGTGGGTTAAATCCAGCATGTGCACGTTTTGTTTTACATGGTATTTTTTTCTCTGAGAGGTTTTTCTGAGCATGAACATAAATGGATTAACGTTGTAAGTGTGTCCTGTGTTCACACACACTGCAGACCTGAGCCTCGTTTATCTGCACAGCCGCTCGTTGCGTGTTTCTCAGCATCTTGGAGCGTCTCTTTCATAAAAATACCCAGTTTCCCTCCTGCGGGTTGCATATGGCAACCACAGACTGTCGATAAGCCCCTTGCTCAAGGGCACCTTGTTGAGGCTGTGGGAGATTTATTTACTCTGTGCAGGAAAAGACAGGCCAAGAAACAAAAAGACAAAGGTGAAAAATCCTTCAGGTTTATTTTATTTGCTTTTTATATGAAATTTTTCACCGTATTTGTCTCTGTAGGTATTTGGGCATCACCAAACCTCTGACGTATCCCGTCCGGCAGAACGGCTGCTGCATGGCCAAGATGATCCTGTCAGTGTGGCTCCTGTCCGCCTCCATCACCCTCCCCCCTCTGTTCGGCTGGGCTCAGAACGTCAATGATGGCAGAGTCTGTCTCATCAGTCAAGACTTCGGCTACACCGTCTACTCCACGGCTGTGGCGTTCTACATCCCCATGTCGGTGATGCTCATCATGTACTACAGGATCTACAGGGCGGCCAAACTCAGCGCCGCCAAACACACCATCACCGGCTTCCCCAGGGAGGGGGAGCACGGTGCAGGGGGGGCTCCGCGAGGGGGGAGAGTTGGCCACGAGGTCCATCAGTCAGCAGCTTCAGAAGACACAGTCAGTGTTGAAGGGACGGAGGCTGAGCAGGAGGATGAAGCTGAGGAAGAGGAGGAGAGCTTGGACTGTGTGGCTGCTGCTCTGAAGCTCCAGCGTGAGGTGGAGGAGGAGTGCAGCACACGCGTCTCTCGCCTCCTCAAGACCGGCGAACACCACCAACGCCGGAAGAGGAAAAACCAGTCCATCTTCAAACGGGAGCAGAAGGCTGCAGCCACTCTTGGCATCGTGGTCGGCGCCTTCACCTTCTGCTGGCTGCCGTTCTTCTTGGTGTCCACCGCCAGGCCGTTCGTCTGTGGTGTGGAGTGCAGCTGTGTGCCGCTGTGGCTAGAGAGAACTCTGCTGTGGCTCGGCTACGCCAACTCCCTCATCAATCCCTTCATTTATGCATTTTTCAACCGGGATCTGAGGACCACCTACAGTAACCTCCTGCGGTGCCGCTACAGGAACATCAATCGGAAGCTCTCGGCTGCCGGAATGCACGAGGCTTTGAAACTGGTGGAGAAGCCAGATACTGATGTGTAAATCAGTGGGTCATCAGCGTTGCTGCAGAGACCGACAGAGACGAGGAAACACCCAGTGGAGCACGAGGCCACCGTGCTGCCAGACTGCTTATTTCCTCAACTTTGTGCAATGATTACCGGGGTGAGACGAGGCAGGACTGTGCGATTAAACGGATGCACACGGAGGCTCGCAGCAGATGACTGAGAAAACAATGAGGGATAGTTTAACTTAACTGGCAATAACGTCACACTTTCTGAACACTGACTGCTGCTGCTGCTGCTGCAGTTTGCTCCCAACTACTGAACGTTCGCTGCTCCCAGGATGACGTCCAACAATTGTAATGAAGGCTGCTACCTTGATGCATCCACAACTGGTTGCTAACCTGCTGAAAAGTCTTTTGCACATCATATTGTTACAGAAGCTGATGGAGCTATACACTAACTTTACTTTACTCGGCTGCCAGAACAGATGGAAATGTTCAGTAACCAGTGTCTCCTGTTTTCAGTTTGAGCCAAGGAGAACTTGTCTCCACAACATCAAAGGAACAAGTTCTTGGTGCTCAATCGGCCCTTGACGCTAGAACACCAAATGTCCGGGTTTATCGCTGGTGACACTGTTTTCTCTGCTTGAAAAGGTTGAGTTTGCTTCAAAAAGCAAAGGTTTAGTTCTGATTCAAACTCAACTGACATGTAAAAATTTGTACACAAGTTTAAAGCCACGTTGTTTCTGGAACAAACTTTATTTTAGAGGCCAGAATGGCTTCTTCTGAAGATCTATCGTACCTGATATGAGTTTATATCTTTTGAAGGTGCTTTTCTTTATCAGTATCACTTCGTACGTGTTTAATGTGCCAAAACTTACTCCTTTTTTTCCCTCTGCCGAGGTCACGACCTCTGCTTTGAACACAAAACATTCACCAGTCTGTTGAAATCAGCCTGCTCACTTACGAACAAACAAGCGTTTTACAGAAACTGTGTGTGTGATGAGGTGGAAGCCGACTCGCTGGGCGTAGAGACGTGCAGAGAAACGTGCCTGTGCCTTTTTCCTCCGTTACCGTTAAAGATTCGGTTGCAGCACACAAGAGTCTCTTTTCAAACTATGCACCTGGAGTTTTAGACGTGACATGGTGTGTGACAGTCCCCCCGAGCGCTCCACGTTGATCATCGCTCAGTCACGTAATCGCTTGTGAAACAGGAACTATCCGGGCAAAAGCTAATGGAGGAGTGGATCATGGGTAAAAAAAAAAAGTCTGAGCTTTCAGAGTGGCCTACTTTTCTTTTCCACATTTTTTATTCTCAGTGACACTGTCCCAAACAAGAAGTTTTATGAGTCATTATAAGTTAAACGATGATTATTTTCATTTCTAAAAAAAAGTTTTTCAAACATATCAAATAAAGTCCCATCACAATATTTTTGTTTATGAGTTAAATTATTTGTGTTTTCAGACAAAAAGCCCCAAAAACACAATCAGTTTGAATAGAAGCAGCAAATCCTTGCACTTGAAAAGTCTGTACCTACACAACTTTATCATTTTTGCTGAATTTATTAATCAGAAACAACTAAAAATGTGGTTTTACACACTCTCATGAAACCAGACTTCTTTTTTATCATTCAACAAACTGTCAGTCAGCTCACTTTTGATATGAATACTTGACTTATTGACAATCGATCAGTTTTCATAGCGCTTGGGTCATCTCTCTCTCTCTATATATATATAACAACAGTAAGCGTTCTTCCATTCACACACACTTTAATTCATAAATGGCAGGCAAAGTTCCAACCTGCTCATCAGAAACTCACACACACACACACACACACTCAAACATCACTGGAGCAGCAATCAGGAGCAATTTAAGCCTCTTTAACAGCTGATTTTTGGAATAATTTCTCCAAGGTGTAAAACTTTTAGCAACAAGTTCAACACTTTTCACCTGTTCTCTCTCTGCTATCATCGAGTTCTATATTTGACACTAATTAGACACTAATTGCAGTGACACAGTATCTGATGCAGCCGTCTCTCGGGCTTTGAATATAGGCTGAGACTTGGAGTGGAAGTCTGCAGTGGACGTATGAGGGCAGGTGACAGCAGCAGGTATTTCATTGGTGTTTTTTAAGCCCCTCCCACTGAGATCAGGAGACTCTCAGCTCACGGTCTCATTATTGTGAAGCAGTGGGTCAGTGAACTGCTCACGCTGTTACATGCACATAAAAAATTTTCCAATTAATCTAATGCCGTGTGTCGTAATAAAAACAGGAATAAGCTCTTAAAATGTGTTTTAAGTGTTGGTACCCTGAACGTGACAGCTGGCACATTCTGGCTGTGTCAGTTTTTCTGATAGTGTGTGTGTGTGTGTGTGTGTGTGTGTGATGTGCAGCAAAGCAGTGTTAATGATTTTTTTTTTTTTTTTAGTCGTGTTTCAGTGTTCCAGATATTTCAAGCACACAGATTGGACTTGTCACTGCCCCACCAGTGTTAGTACAGCCTGTGCTGCTGAGATTTTGCCCTCATTAGCTTGAATTTGCACTGCAGCTACATGAGAAGGAGCAACAGAGGGCAGAACAATCCCTTTTAACCGGGCAAGTGTGAGCACAGTAATTGCTGCCTTTATTCTCTTTCTAATCGTTAATTAAAGCTGCTCTGTGCAAGATTTTTTTAAAAATATATATAAAAATACACCCAGTTTCTGAGCCTTAATCAGTGGGACTGCAACCGAGATGCTGTAGATTTTTATTATCATTGTGCCAAAATGAAAAGCCTGCGTTGGCTTTGATCACAACAAACATGATCAGGCAGAATATTTGGATAGAAAAGTTATTTACAAAGTTGCCTGTTGTTTCCATCTGGACTCATTCATCTGTGGATTTGCCTGACGTAATGTCAGCCGAAATGGGTAAATGCATCTTTTGCAGATCATTGCTCTGCACATTCATGCCTTCAGCTCTGTGAGGAAATGAAATAGTTCACATTTGCGGCTCTGAGCAGGAAAGATTGAGAACCGGTGAAGTGCACTCGGCCTGGGCTCGATGCCGTCATGGCACAGCTCCATTTCCTGTCACAGAATATTCTGTATGGCTGTAGATTTTTCAAAAGAGCATCCGAGACATATTTCATCCAAAGCCTCTGAGGAGCACTGCGTTACACACCAACCAAGTATCACAGGCAGGTCGTGGAATCGTCATGGACTGTAATCACAAGGATTTGTGTGCATGGAAGCAGCCATTGTCCATTTATTCCATGAAAGTCAGCAAAACCTGCAACAGGAGATTTTAACCCTGTAGATTTTATTTGGTGTCTAATTCACAGATGCAGAGTTTCTGCTGTCGCTGCTCAAACGTAACAACAGACCAAACTCACACTGAAACTCCGACAGTCGACTCACGTGTGTTAAAGCTCTGCAGCATCATTCAGTCATTCGAACACGGTGCAGCATGAAGGACAGAGGTGCTAACAACTTAAGGAATTCATGTTCATGCATAAGATTTTGTCACTTTTCAGTAAAAACCTGTCAGCTTTAACAAGAAGGAGATCACTGATGATCTCTGATGTTTCCAACACACATGTGGATGCACAAAGAATCAAACAGCAGCAGCTTTTCCTTCAGCAGCTGGTTTTTAAGGTGATGGTACCAGCCAGGCATGAACTGCAGCACTGAGGGGGGGAGGACAATGAGGGAGGGAGGGGATGTGCTGAAAGCTAAATTAAAAGTAGAAGCACACCTGAGACATTCGGTGGTTTCGGCCGCAGACAGGATGACAACTGTGACCGAACGTGTCCTCCCGCTGAAAGGAGACGAGTTAAAGAGGTTTTTTTTTCCTTCTCTGCGGCTGCACTTTGCTGGGTGAGCGGCTCCTAAACCCCCCCCCAACACAAACGTATCTGATCAAACTGGTCACCTTCACTGACAACAACACAGAGCCGAACAACAGCCAGAGCTCAGCCTCTGTGAGCGTTCGTATTTCTTCACAGAGGGACTCGATGATTGTGTCTGAATCAGCTGCTGGTTCCTTAAAGGTGCGACTGTGTCGTAAAACTGATCCCCTTAAATCTTTCAGACATTAAAGAAAAAAACATTCACACCGAACACCTGTTTAATTGAAATTCATTTAATGTTTTATTTTAAAAATCTTTCTTAAGTGATAAAACATTTATGATCAAGTCAAAAGTGCACAGCAGGGGGTTCAAACTGAGGATCGTGGCTTCAAAAAAGGGTCATAAAGAGCATCTGAGTGGTTGTGAAATGAGGAGGGTAGAAATGTTAATTGATGAAAACTTTCGCCACATTTTTTAATTTATTTTTTTCTATTTGTATTTTCTTTATTTTTTGTATATAACTGTGTATGATGAAAAACCTGTAAGATCTAAAAAAAATAAAAGAAATCTCACAAAATATGTGTGAAAACCTGTGATGAAGGGCCAATAACTGAATATCCTGACAGATGTTACCGACTAATAAACCACAGATCGAATGATATAAAGACACAAATCTAATGGCTGTCAAAGAAAACATGGGCGGAGTTTGGCTCCAGAAAGTCCTTCATTTGAAGAAATTGACCTTAAATATTCTGAAGAAGAATGAAAAGTACAAAAGGGAGGAAAAGTGATGGTAATTTTAAAGGGTAAGGGATAATAAAATACCTTAAAGTGACAAAATTAGATCATTTTTCATCTCTGATCTTCATTATTTAAGATTCATAGGTTATAAAACTGGAGTTGACTTGGACAAGCTGCTCTCTGCTGCTTAAAGTGACTCTAGAAATGTTTGAAATGTGGACTTTGGTGCCAACGAGTGCTTGTGGTCTCATTTCAGAGCATCTAATCACCTTCATATCGAACAGTTGTACCAAAGGGGACGATGCTTTTACTGGGATTTAACACTCAGCATTGATCCTGCAGGATGCTGGACTGGACTTCATTAAAAAAGACTCAAAGAGAAGTCATCAGGGGCCAATATGGCTTTAATATGCTGCTCGCCAACATGTGTATTGTGTACATTTATGATTATAAGGCAGCAGGAAGAAAAGGGGAGGAGACTTCATCGCTCCCAGGTGACTGCAACAGTTGCTTAACGACCCATAAAGCCCGTCTTTCCATGTTTTATGTGTTTTGTCGGCACGAATGCAATCCATCACCGACCAATCAAACTGCCAGATTTCTCTTTTTATCACCAACAAACAATTCCTGTGGATGAGACTGTAAAACATGTCGGTCCTGCTGTGAAAGTGAAACCTTCGTCACTTCAGTTAAAGAAAGTTTCACCTTTTTTCATTTGAGCTGCAGGTTTTTTAAAGAAAGTTTATGGCATTTTTCCCAGTGAAACATATTCGAACAGCCACAGATTTCATATTTACTGATGAGGTCGAGATGTTCCACCATCAACACTGCAACAAACAGACAACAGCTGGAGTTTAATGGACCGGGCAATGATGGAAGTGTGTTTTCCTCCAATGAAAAGTCTCTCTGCCTGTTTCGAATGTAAATAGACTTTACAGTGTGTACAGTTTTATCAGCGGTGGATGATGAGCAAATGTTGTGAACTGAAGTTGTTTGCTCAAATTAATCATTAAACACACTTAAAAATGAAAAAAGTTTGGTTTCTGTTGTGTGAATGTGTTCCTCATGTGTGTGTTTTGTGTTTTGATTGACACCTTTAATGAAGCACATATACATAAAAATATGAGAACACAATTAATTAATAAGCTGTGTGACACAAACTCTTAATTTGCAAATTAGTACAAAATAAATAACAAACTTATCTGATTTTCTCTGGCTGAACTGTAAAATATTATTATTTTTTAATACCAAAAATAAAATTCTAAGCATAAACTGATTTAACGTTCTTGTCTTATAAGCAAAAGTAACACCTTTAATAAAGAACACAAGACCTTTACTGACCTTTCATGATGGATCAGCAGCAGAAAAAGTGAACCTTTGTAGAAAAACAGGACTGTCATCATTAAGAAATCACTGCTTTGTCTAAAAATAAGACTTTGTTTGTGTATTTTATCATCCAGTTTTCTTGCACTGTGTTTTAATTTCAGAGCACTAAGAATAAAAGTGTCAGAGGCTGTTGTTGGCTTTTCTATAAACACAAGCAGAGTGTCAGAGACTTTGTGTTGCAGCATTTATATACGGTAGTTTAAACATGGTATCGACTCGGTGCTTTGCTTGAGGACAGTCGGGACAATGCAGAAAAGAAGCTGAGCAGCACAAAATGATGAACATATGTGAGGTCAGAAACAACACCGAGTGTTTGCTCTCATGCAGATGATGTGTGGTTTGACTGGAACCGCGACAACATTTCAAAATGCTTTTAAAGATTCACATCAGCCAGAAACAAAACCAAGACTGCTGGGAAAATGGCAGAAAATATGTTGGTTTAAATTCTAAATGTTGTTTAAATTTTTCATGTTGGAATTTTGCAGCAGCTACTTACAAACATTCAGGACAAGTGAAGTGAAGCAAAACTTTTAACAACCACAAAGAAAACTAACAGCTGATGAGCTGACTAAATAAAATCTCAGTGAGTTTTTACATATTTTTGACTTATTAAAAAAGCCAGTGAGCTAAACAGCAAATACTGTCAACTGTCTCAAACTGCAGCAAATCATTTTAAACAGACACATCTCGTCAGTGTTGCTAGAAAAGTTCAAAAAAAGTGACAATTACATTAAATTATAAAAGCATTTATCACATCAAAGCATTACTAGATTAATTAACTGCATCTTTGATTGTATAACATCAAGCCTAACTGTTAGCTACCAGTTAGCAAAATGAAGCACGTTAGTTGCTATATGCTAACACTGGTACACCATGAGCTAATGTTCTTGAGTTACTGGTTTTGCAGAAAGCATGCATCAGTTACACTGCAAACTCGGGCTGCTGTCTGTCAATTATAAGACTAAGATGCCATGTTTTGAGCGGTCAAGTGTGTAAGATTTAGTGACATCTAGTGGTGAGGTTGCAGATTGCATGTATTCCTCTGCTTACCCTCCCCTTTCAAGTGAGACATAAACACAACATCTAACATTATTTTTCATTTTATGCCTCTGAATCTCACACACAGAACAGAACCTTTTATACGCTGAAGAAACGATCCTGAAAACAATAAATATAATTAGACAAAATAACAGAAAAACAAACAGCAAGTTGTTCTTTTTCAAATGTGACATTTTTTTCAATTCTCTGCCAGAAAAAAAACAAAAAACTGAGACTTTCTTCAGCAGTTTAATTCTGTCAAAGATTAGACCTACTTTCTGAAGATAACACAACATTTTCCTCTGACAGCAGCGATTCGGATGAATTACAGACACCACTGAAGATTTACACTGAGCCATCTCCGAACGGGCAGATGAGTCACCTCTTTGATGTATTAATGCTCGAAAAAATAATTAAATCTGCGTTATTATTGAATCAAATGAGATTAACGAGATTCAGAATGTGTGTGTAATTTTGGAAGAAGGACGCCAAAACATATTAGTGAGAAGACGGAGAGATAATGAGGAGAGGAAGAAAGAGACAGACGGGAGGACAGAATGGTGATTCACTGCTCTCCATTCAAGTCTTTATATTTTATATTCTTTGTGATCGACCACCATCCTCCTTCGAAACGGGGCAACAATGTCACATCACGGCCAAAAACTGTGGAATCAAACTGTTGAGTCTGTGCAGATCTTTGAGAAGCTGCAGATCTTTGAGAAGCTGCAGATGTCCTTTAACTCGCATATTAAACAAATCTCAAGGACTGCCTTCTTTCACCTCCGTAACATAGCAAAAATCAGGCA
>JAQMCX010000006.1:313571-334060 GCA_029814765.1 Acanthurus leucopareius
CTATATGTAAAGTGTCTTGAGACAACTTTGTTGTGATTTGACGCTATATAAATAAAATTGAATTGAATTGAATTGAGATCTTTGAGAAGCTGCAGATCTTTGAAAAGCTGCAGATCTTTGAGAAGCTGCTGAAGATTCAGTCAAACTCTTACTAGAATTATTTTGCATTAAATTTATGAAACAGCTGCAAAAATGCACAAAATATTCTAATTTAAATATTACAAAAACATGTTGCTACCTTGCTATTATAAGCATTTCTTTTCCGCTGAACATAATTGCCAAAAATAAACATCAAACAAACATTTTATCAGATAAGTCTGGTTTAAACCTCTTTGTGAACTTTTTTTGTTGTAACTTTCATAGAAGTTTGGCTGTTTTTCGTTCCATGAGATCTGAAGTTTCAGTGCTAAGAAATCTTCATCATTTGGAAAGTTGTGATATTTTAGACAAAGGTGAGCCTCTTTGTGTCGGCAGTTTGGAGACGGCTGGTTCCAACAGTAAGACTGAGGACAAAAGGCACTTTTTTCTCCAGTCTGATGTGCGTCAGATCCCATCTGCTCTGACCTTAACCTGGACCGCCACCTTTGGGACGAACTAGAACACTGACCGAACATCAGAGCTTATCAGCAAACATCAGCTGTCCTCTGGTTTCTGCTTTGAGTCTGAATGGAGGCAAATCTCAGCAGGAAGATTCAAACATCTGATGAAAAGTCTGAAACCAGAAGAATAAAAGCTGCTAAAGGAGCGAATGTCATCAGTTGCTGTCCTTTTACTCTGCCATAAAATGTGTTTTTGTTCAGTTTCTCTCCTTTTTGTTTGCTCATTATGTAGATTTCCATTGCCTGTTAAACCTGCTGCAAACACACACACTCACGCACACACATACACACACTCATGTACGAACAAACACACACACAGTGGAAGCAGCAGGACCTCAGCAGCAAACACAGAAAAGAAAAGGTCTTTTTTGACTCATGCACATCAGAGGAGCTGCAGAGTTACTGTGAATAGCAAATTTACCTGCTGCAGGATTCAAACCAGCAACCCTCCCATCCTCTCACACCGCCTGTTGAGTCGTTCGGGAACATTTTGTTATGCAAAGATGCAGCAGCTGAACATGTTGCTGATGGAAACAAGCTGCCAGGTATTACACTGAAAGTACAGTTGAGCTTTGTGTGTAACTGTGACAGAAAGTTTCATCGATTTTGTGTTTTTATTGATCAAACTGCACTTATGATTGATGTGATGCAGTCCGCTGTTCGCCGCCCAGAGCAGCGTTTACATGAGCGGCCGCTATTGATTCGGCCTTCCTACATTCACACTCAGAAGTATCACACAGAGCGAATTCAGCCTCCTTCAAAACACAGCGGACAGCAGGGGAGAAGCTGAAGCTCCAGAGAAGCTCACGCCCACCCTGCTTACGTCTTCACTGGAGAAAAAAAGCTGCGTTTTTACTGATTTTTTTTTCTTTGCACTTCATTTTCTGGCAAAGTTTGACTTTGTGAGCCACAAATGTGAGAAGTTTGTGTTTCCTTGAGTCAAAAAAAGTGAGTAGAGTTGCACGTCTGGTGAGAATGAAGGGAGGAGGAGGAGGAGGAGGAGGAGGAGTGAGGAAGAGAAAGAGGCTGAGATGAAAAGAGATAGGGAAGAAGATGGAGAAGGAGTGGGAGGTGGAGAAAGAAGGACTGAAGAGGAGGAGGAGGAGGAGTGAAAGAGACAAATTGTGAAAGAAGGGAGAGGAAATGGTGATGGGAGGGGAGGAGAAATGGGGGAGGGAAGGGAGGAAAATGAATGAATGATGGAAAGATGAAGAGAAACGCTGCGGTTGGTGGACGAGCTGTCAAACTCACTCAGCACTCCATCATCGGCTTTTAGTGTTATTGCTGTGACGTGAGCCAACTAGCCATGTTAATATGATGAGTCAAAGGCATGTTGATGAGTCAGTGTGTGTGTGTGTGAGAGTCAATGTGTGTGTGTGTGAGTCAGTGTGTGTGTGTGTGTGTGTGTGTGTGTGTGTGTGTGTGAGGAGGCGGCAGAAAAGAGTGGTGACTTCATCTCGACGGCCATCACACTGATTATGTCCTTAAGCCTGTTTCAGCGAGGAGAAAAGGCGACGATCAACCCCGTCTGCTCCCCGTCACACACACACACACACACACACACACACACCCCCGAACATTCACGCCTGACAGAAACGATTCTCATTGGCCAAGTTCTGAGGCGACGTCAGGTGACGGGCGGCTCATTCACCTTGGATCAGCTCCTCCAGCTGTTATCACATTTTAAAAACATCACAAATCTTCCAACATAATCACAGACGACAGCAACAAGAGCGATGCTGCAGTGTTTCCTGATCCATCAGCTCCCAGATTGATTATTTATTATCAATACTAATGTATTTTATTGTGAAAGGTCAGACGCTTTGAGCACCAAACCAGTAACTCTGAGCCTCGTAGGAAAAAATAAGCTGAACTAATCTGATATTGTTGCTGATTTTGTGGCTTGTTTTTCATCTGCTGGCTTAAAATGATGTATAACAGAAATCCAGATTTATTTATTTTATGTAATTGTTTATTTAACAGGGATGTTAATACAACATCTCCACAAAATAATTGAGAAAAAGTGATATATATGAGATGTCTAGCATTCAATATCTCACTGTAGTGTGTGTCTGTAATCTACTTAATTTTTCATAATCTCTTAATATGAAAAACATAATTTCAGTGTAAAAATGTGCAGAAGACGCAGGTTGTGAAAAATTGGTCCTATATTTACATCAGTGACAATGAGGCACAAAATTCAGTCATTATCTTTGGTGACATTGGATGAAACATGAGTGAACTGACTCAGGATCTGCTGTTTGTCTCCTGAAGAGGTGGGCCGGTGATTAAATCTGCAGATAAATGACTCTGACGTCACATTTCTTCCTTTGTTTCACTGAGACAACAGTAATTACCTGCATGGCAACAGAAGATCGCTTGATGGGGAAATGCTGCAGTTTTTCCTGGAGGAGCTAATTGTGTTGAAAGATTAATCCGTATGGATGCAACAATGATCTGGTTTTCTATCATCGCTAAGCGTTTTATTCTGGCTACGAACAAGTTTTATTTCTATTCCTCAAAAGAGAGACAGCCGAAGCACATTTTTGTTGGGTTTTTAGATAATTTAGCAGTCAAGATATGACCTTCAGAGTCACGTGAGAACTTGGAAATGTTGGACTAACTCTTGGTGGGATTAGAAATAGATCTTAGTTGCACCTTTTCAGAGAGACAGGAAGTGGTGTGAGCCAACATCCAGCAGCAAAAGAGTGAGACAGGAGCTGAAAGGAGAGCTAATATTGGACCAACATTCATCAGGTGAAGACAAACACAATTCCAAATTAATGCTGATGTTGTTCTTTGTCTGCTGGATCTGTGAATACCGAACTGTTTGGAAGCACAAAGGCCCTAATAAATGACATGTCAGCGGTGTTTGATCGGCCTGAGGAAGAATTAATTAATGCGGCGTAAACGGTTGATGTGAGGAGATTATTTGAGGATTCACTGGAGACACTGGAAGCTTCTTTAAAATCCTCTTTCACCTGCTCAACAACAACATCCAGCTAAAATACTTGAAAAACTGAATCATTCAGAAGCTTCACTTAGATTTGTTGCAGAGTTTATATGCACTGAAACTTGTTTTTCTTGCTTTATTCACGTTTTTCTCCCAGAAAACTCTCTTATATTTAATAGATGTCCATATTGAAACCCTTTACCACCACTGACACTTGCACTGTTTGCATTTACATCCTGAATGCATTTGTGATTTCAGTTCAGAACAGTTTGACTCTCACGTTATTTAATTCAAAATGAACTAATGTGCATCTTCTCAGCGGTTAATAATCTGATCTCTTGTTCTGTCTCTTTTCTTTTTTAATTCATCATCCGTCTCTTTGTCGCCGTCACTGTTCGCCTGCTTTTGTTTCATTTTTACATTTTTCATTCAGAAAACTCATCTCTGCACAAAACAGACCTCTGACTCTGCATCTCTTCATCTCTTTCAGTCACAATATCTGAGAGTTATTGTCGCCTTTTTTATTGTGCTTCTCCGTCTCTGCTTCACTCTTTCATTCATACATTCCACCTCTTTTTCTTCCTGCTTCACTGTGTTCTTTTTCCATCTCCTTCACAAGCCTCGTTTTTCTTACTCTCAGTCTCTTTTACTTGAAATCCATCCTGCTGTTCCACTATTTAAAGCTTTCATACACTAGTTTGTCATTTTTTTCAGCCTCCATCACTATTTTTGTCCTTTCCCACATATTCAGAGGCAACTGGAAAATTAGTGTTTTCATTTCTTTCCCTCTCGAGTTTATTCCTCTTCGTCCGTGACTCATTTCTACATCCCCTTCACCTCTTCCTCATCACATGCAGCAGTCATGGCAGCGGCTGGCGTTACGCTGAGCACAGAGGACTGTTAAAGGAATGATACGCTGGATTCAGTCGGGCTAATCCCATTAACGGCTGGAATATATATATATAAAAAAAACAGGGGGCCTCAGGAAAGAGTTGTCATTCCCATAAATTGTACTGTACCACAATGTAGGCGTGTTGGCAAAGCTTATGTTGTTGTGAGAGCTCTCGCTGTCACTCTCCAAAAGTAATTCAAAAAGTCCAATTCATATTTTAAAAAAATGCTCATAAATCCACTGGAAGCAGCATCCCGCCTCGGCCTCCTGAAGGGCTTTTCGGCGGCCATGTTTGCGGGGAAACCAGGAGGAGTTTGAGGAGTTTGACATGCAGACGATCCCCTGAATGAAAACGCCGTTGGTCAGGGTCGGTTGGAGTATTACAGCCAAGAAACTGCTTAGGAAGCAGCAGGGATCTTCAAAGTACTTTGTGACCAAAAATTTCCAATTAAAAGGCAAAAATCCTTTCATGTTTTTTCGCTCCCTCTTCGTGCAACACACTGCAGGACGATGGGAAGCTGAAAGAGTTTCTCTCTGCGAGTTTGAAAAGAGTCAATAACGAGCTTTATGTACTCTGTTAAGTAAAACTTTAAATATGTTTGGTGCAAAATACACATGACACTCACATGCACTCTGCAGCTTTCTGCTTCATCTGTTTCTAGAAAAATGTTTCCTACTAAAAAAATATTGAAATGTAAACAAATATATCTTTAAATTATTAAATATAAATGAGCTTTCTTTGTTTTTTTGCTCATATTCTGCACAGAAATGTCCCAAAAGCAAGTTAGTGTCCAGAGAGCCTGTTAAAAGTGATTTTTTAAATTCTTTTAATGATCAGTTTTAGTTATGAACAAGTCCATTTTAAATGCATATTTATGTTTTTTTACACCACAAACTTCCTTGTGGCTCATAAAAATCCAGTCTGAACTGTTTTTAAGTCTTTTTTCAGCTGCAAAAGGTGTGACCTCAATAAATCCAGTGGAATTCATATTTAACTTTAGTTATCATGTCTCCTTTAATTTGCACAATCTTCACTGAAATGCATTCACACTGAGGATAAAAGTGACTAACTTTGTCTCCAGTCTGGTGAGAATCTGTGTTTGAGGCAGAAAAAAACACAAGAAACAAATAAACATCACCAAAACCAGTCACAGGTCATCAATCAACACAACTGAAATGAGTGAAAAACCAGCTCAGGTACAACGTCTGCAAGCTAAAAGCTTCAAAAAAAATGAACCATTGTGCTCAGATTCACTTTAACAGAAAACTGTGAGTTTTTGGAGACTCATAAAACTGTACAAGAGGCTTTTTAAAAACCCTCTCGGTTCATCAGAGCATTAATTGTCCTGACTGACCTTCTGCCTGAGAACCTGGACTCCTTTCTACATTAAAACATGGTCATAAATAATCATCTGAGCCCTGCTGCAGGTTTAAAAGTTCCCAAACCCTCATTTACATATGAACAGACGCTCAAACACCTCCAAACAAATCATGTGTGATTACCTGCCTCTCTGACGGATGAAAGCTTCTGCAAAGAGACTCATGATGATGATGATGAGGAGGAGGAGGAGGAGGAAGAGGAGGTTTTAATGACCACCGTTTGCTTTTTGAGCAGCTCAGTTGCTCATTAGTGCCAATATTCAAAACCTGAAGCTCACACAAAGTGAGTTTCATTGAGAACAAAATATCACACAGATGATTAAGATGCAGATTTGGGCAAAAGGTAATTGAATAAATTTCAGAGTTTGTCAAGTGAAGGGTTCTGAACTTTAGATCTTTTGACCTGATATGATCTTTGTGGTCAGAGTGTGTCGACGTGCTTCTTTCTTACTGTATTTTTCCCTCAAGTTCAGGTACAAACCGTCTTCTTTCCCACCTGAGCCGCACAGATTTAACCGCCTACTCAGATCTTTAAATGTGCATCTAAACTTCTCCTCCTCTGCACGCCAACCAGCAGTGAGAAGGATATTTGAAATGATCTAAATTTAGCAGCATGTTCGACTCTAAAGCCAAAGTGTTCAGTCCTGCTCACACACACACACACACACGAGGACGGTCACACACACTTTCAACCAGCTTCCCCTTCAAATATGTATTCATGGTGTCACACTGGAGATTGAAAAACAGGATTCTGGGAGAGAAGAACAAATCCTGCCGTATGCTCACACCTCAGCACACCTGAGCGACCAATGCATGAAGTTGTCTGTGTCGGAAACAAGTGAAAAACTGCGACACACACACACACACACACAGCCTCCACAAGGTGAAGGTGGATTTGTAGTTAGTCTGCGTCAAAGTGTGACAAGGCAGCTCGACGTCCTGCAGACTGACTGCAAATGACCTGCACAAATAAAACTATAGAAACACATCATGGAAGCTACAAAAGCTCCGATTGTTCAGCTCAGGATGTTTGTGTTATTTCCTGCAGGATTTCTGTCTCCATACATCAATCTGAAACATGAAGCAACAATAAGAAAAACATGAAACCAGCTAAAGAGATCTGATCTTTTTCAGAAACTCGTTTTACAAAACGACCCACTGATCTGCTCACAATGATCTCCGTCACAGTCAGTGAAAAACAGCAATGATGAAAGAAGAGATGAGGCAAAATCAAAGTTACCTGAATGCAACTCAAGCTTAATAATTATGTGTCAAATACTTTATCTTTGTTATTGCAAATCAGATGAAAGAACGACAACATAATTACTTTGAGAACACGAGTCTGATCATGAGACTCATCTGCAGCAGCACCTTCAGCCTCTCGTGTTCAGTTTAAATCCAGTTTAAAGTTTTTCACTCTGCAGCATTCAGTCGTGTCTCAGACAAACATGATCTTCTGAGGTTCAGTGTGAAACCTCCTGCACAGAGTTTGTGTAACATTCTGGATTTTTTATCATGTTGTTTCCTGTTATATTTTGTATGTTAACCTCTTGTGTCGTTTCCGTTTCCTGTGTTTTCCCATTTTTCATCAACCACACCTGCGGCTGCTCACTCACCTGCCCCTGATTACTCTATTACCATCTCTGTGTAGATAAACCCACCAGTTCCTCATGTCTTAGCCAGATCGTCTTTGTTCCTCGTGACCTGATCTTCTAGGATTTGCTGCGTTTTTTCTCTTTGAATTTTTAAAATTTTGCCTGTTCTTTTTTAATTCTGGGACTTTTGCTTTTTCTTGTCTGTTTTTGTTAGCCTTTTTGGATTCCTTGTTTGTATTTTGCTTTTGATGAACTTTAGTAAAGACAGTGATTTTTATTTGAACCTCACTCAGTCTCCTGTGTGTTCCTCTGCACCTGTGTCCAAGTTTTACCAGAGTTGTTACAGTTTGACCTTGAATCCATCCATACTTTTGGCCGCGTGGTGTATCTAATAAACTGGCTGAAACACTTTTATATCTCCCTGAACTTGTCTTGACCTTCAAGAGGAGCATATTTTCAGACTATAAACGCTCAACCAACAGAGTTTTTTTGGATCAGGACCAAAACAAAAGCGGCATCTCTCTTTCTCTTATTCTATCTGTGTCCATCTCTTCTTCTTCTACCTTTACGCTCCGTCTATATTTATCCATTGCTCTCTCCGTCAGCAGGCACTCCGTCTGCTTTCCTCTGTGGGAAACTGGATCTCAGGCTTTTTATTCTTTCATGAAAGAATGTGTTACGAAACGCAGGCTTATCTTTATCTGCATCACTCATCCATGATTAATGTGTCACAGCTGGAGTTTGTTTACAATTCATCAGATTAAATCAAACAAAGCAAAGCAGGAAATATATTAAAACGACAGGAGTTTAAATCCTTTATTTCTGTTTGTTCTCTTTGCATATAAAACACTTGTTCAGTCTCGCATGAGGATGATCACACACACACGAAACATCAGCATGATGTTCAGATTATGTTGATGCTGTTTGCACATCAATGACTCGAACTTTAACCACAGAACATGAAGATTAATAAACTTCTGAAGTTGTTTCATCGTTATTAGACATTTGCAGTGAAACAGCTGATGATAAATTAAGACACCAGTTTAACAGACTTTTAAACAAATAAAATGACACAAAGAGTGAAACTAGAACTAAAGGAAACTAATTAAAAATTATCTTGACAGATTTGGGTTTTCTTTCTCATGTCAACAGTAATTTATTTGTGTTTTATTAGATGTTGAGTCTAGTGGCCTTTTCAAGAACTGCAGCTCATCATACAGTCAATCAACAACAAAACTCTGAATCTGAATCTGAATTTTTTTAAAAATTCCAGTAATTTTATTCAGTAAAAATATTTAAATGTAACATAATTCCAATTAACAGGGTTACAACATGAGTGGATGATCAAATAATTTGACTTGCGACTCCTTTATTTAACCAGAATGGCATCTCAGCTGCCATTGGACCAATCAGCACGTCCATCATTGTGCATTCACCTTCCTCCACCTGTGACTTTTGTGCAAACAAGAGCGTTGCATCTTTATTGGGCTGAAAAACATGTTTAGACACTTAAACTTCTTCCCAAAAATATGAGCTGAGAACCATTAGCTGTTAAAAACTTCCTGGGAGAAACGATTAAACGTCTCAGGTTGCTGCTCGGCTGTTTTATCGCTTTACTTCCTTCATTTCTTGCCAACTTCACTGACCTTCTTCATCCAAAAAGGTTCGCAGACTCCCCTCGAACGGGGACGAAGTCTCACTTGTCATCGTCCCACAGGGACACGGCAGAAATTAACAATATGCTTACAAGCCTGCTGCCGTTATGTTATATGTCACTTTGTCATTTTTATTTCCATCATGTCCTTAAAAAAGATGATTACTCAAAAAAAAATCAATTTTCCTGACAAGTGCAAGTCAGCACTTCACACTTTTTCACACTTCTCCTCCTTCATTCGTCAAGGGAATCTTCTTTTCATGGAAAGTTTTTTTTAAGTGGTGAGGAACTTAATTTAATGGGGAAACAGACTTTTACACAACAACAGCATATTTAGTGCAAACTGCAGTTGAGTTTCAGCTTCAGATGCTGCTGATGGAAGTTTAGAAGAATATTTTTACATAAAAATCCAAATAGACAAAAAAAATTGTACATTTTTTGCACAAAATTTTCAATTTGGTTTTTATACAGTGAAAAAAATAATCAGGAATGTACAGTGAGTGTATATTTGTTCCTGTGTGAGGGTTTTAACACTCCAACATCATGTAAAAAATGATCTTCTTGCATGGAAATGTTGTCTAATAAACATGTTCTAACCCATCAGACAGCAGCATTCAATGAATTCATGCTTCTTTACAAAAGAGTTTGTGAATTCATGAAAAAGAAAGCTTAAAAAAGATTATTGTAATGTATTTATCTTCTAAATGTAAACGATCATAGATGGTTTAAGCAGTTTGCATGATTACAGTGATAAACAGAAAAGGAAACTGTAATTTTTTACACATTTCAACGCTCGTGGAATGAAACAATATCGTCGTTTTTTTGTCAGTTTTTAAAACCACATCATTAAAATCTGCTTCAGAAATTCTTCTTCAGACTTCTGTTTATTTTTTATTCTCTTATAAAGCTTTTTTTTCTCTTCTTCTTTTTTTGCTGAAACGTTCCAGACGACCTGCTGTTCATCATGATTCATGTCAGAGGCCAAAAGCACCAAGCTGTGCTTTGAATCCTTATTCCGTCTGAAAATATCTGGGCCAGGAAAAGGAAAAAAAACAAGCCAAAGTGGAGTTTGTGAGGAAGGAACGTCGCTTCTAGTGAGACAGATTTTCAATAAACCTGGTTTACACACCAGGTCGGGCACTTCACACTTCATGCCTGGTTGTGCTCAGCAGCTGTGAGGTGCGAATGTGTGTTTTAACTGCATGAATGTGAAAAGATGTGAGGATAAAAAAAGAACAAGGTGCTCAGTCAACCTTCTCTAGAATAAAAATAAAAACAGAATTTTAAATCTCTTAAATTTCACTTCAGTTGGATGCAAACTGTGATGATTATTAAACATTCAGACTCTCGTCTCTCAGCAGGATGCGCTTCTTTTCTTCACCCACACGTCCGAATCCTCCGTCACTCCTTCATATTTGATTTGTTGTTTCAATGACCGATTGACTGACAGACGTGATTACATAACAGAGACGACGTTCTGTTTTCCTTAAACACTGAGGTCTCCTCTAGTGTGATGCAAATACTGAATTACCTTTTCATGATTCTTGTGTTTTAGCTTTATACAACTGATTATTATAAGTGTTTCACAATTATATCTGCAAAATCAGTGATATTTAGAATAAAAGAGCCAACAAAAGTCCTGCTGTCATGGAAGCTTTTACCTTTATTGTTTAATGCCATAATAAAAAAGTTGGACTGATTATTTTGTCTTTTCTAAGAGGCTCTCAGGTGGCAGAGCATGACAAGTTTGTCCTCATTAAAATTAAAAGGGTTTAACCTCTGTGGACCAAAAACTGTGGTTATAAAATCTTATGTTCATCTCTTGTAAAAGGGGGAAAACGACGGCTTAAAGGTGATTTTACATGAAGGTCACAATGTCATTAAAATCATTAGGAATCATCCTCAGGGGAACATGAATATTCATGCAAAATGTCAAGATAATCTGGACATTCGGGAGGAAAAACTGCACAGAGCAAATGAGGGTTAACATGACCGAAGAAGCCAGTTTCACAGCAAATAATGAAAGATTTTTTAAAGTTATTAAACAGGACCTGAGTCCTCGGGCACAAACTGTCCTTTTTTAGTTCAGATTTAGTTCAAATTAGACTCTTTAAAGGAAAGATTTGGTCCTGAAGTCTTATAGTTGTTGCTGCTGGTGGGAAACAAGAAAAGTACTTCAGAGAAGATTTATTTGGACGATACAAAACTTTTATGGGACACTGCAGAGTCGTTTCCTCACAATCTGAAATAGTTTTCAGCACTTGCTTCACTGAATCGACTTTTTTCTGTTTGTCTTTTTTTAGCAGTAAAATGACGACACTTGAGCTCAGACTGAAGCTGCGACTAAAGTTAGAATATGTACGTTTTTTCCCAAAATCCTCCACAAAGATCCTCTCAGGACTCTGTGATATATTCGGCTGTGAAACATTACAGACCTCCAGAACGGAAAACAAGAAGCAGAACGGGAGTGTTCGGATAAAACCTTCCAGAGTTTCAGGGTTTGCAGTCTGTAAATAGATATACTTTTTTAGCATCCTCCATCTTTTTGCTCTCTCCTCCTCCTCTTCCTCCATTCATCCTTTTCCTCTGCTCTTCCTCTTGCAGCATCACTCTGCTCTTATGTAATCCAGTGAACCGCATGTGTGGAGCCGAGCTGACCTCCCCAGTGGCCCACCTCTTTGAAATCAGTGCACACAGAAATGCAAAAAATGCAAATGTGGAAATACTGAAATTCAGACTCACACACAAGTGCTTCAGTGCTATATATGCACACACACACACACACACACACACACACACACACCACACACACACCACACGCACGCACACCAGAGTGGCCAGCTGTCCCACGTCTTTGCACCCGAGTCGTCCTGCCTGAGCTGTCAGGTCACATGACCAGGAGCCATCGCTTAGAGACATAAAACACAGCATCCTTCATGAATTAATTATGGCCAAAAATAGCAGAAAGAGCAGAAGTCTTTGTTTGTACAGACGAGTGTGTGGGGCTGCCTGTGTGTGGGTTGGTGTGTGTGTGTGTGTGTGTGTGTGTGAGGGAGGGAGAGACGGAGACAGAAATTTAAAAGAGAGATTTTGGGTCAATGAGGATAATTATTAAGATTTGACTTCAGGGTTTTTTGGGAACGAGTGTGTCTGCTGCAAGCAAATGTCCTCATGGTTGCAACAGCACACAGAGAATACCACTACCATATCTGTGTGTGTGTATGTGTGTGTGTGTGTGTGTGTGTGTGTGTGTGTGTGTGTGAGCTACAGACGAGACAACACAACATGACAGAAGCACCAAACCAACACAGAACCAACACGGCTGTGACACAAACAGAAGTCAGTTCGTTCTGTCGTCGTCACATGAACGTTTCACTGGTCACATGACGTCTGATGTGACAGGAAGGATGAACTCCACGTGCACGTGCACGTGCACTCTCAGAGAGATAAACAAATAAAATGAGGATTTGCTAATAAGTTGGGTGATATTCTGTTTGTTTAATAGTTTGCAAATCCCATAAAATAATTAACAAACAACAATAAATGGATCAAGTATTGTTTGTGTATCATCGCCTGATATTATGATATTATTATAACATCAGGCTTTATTACGATAATATTCCCTCATTGTTTTAAACAGAGGAACAAAGTTTCAGTGTAAAAATGTGTCCATGATTTGCAGAAACATACAGACAACATCAACAACCACAATCAGAAAGAACTAATTCAATTATTTTATTAAGATGCAGGTTTGTTCACCCAGTTTCACCTCAGATTTTTCTTTGTTTCTTCTTGTTTCGCTCCTGTTTGTGTTCTTCATTTGTGATATTCAGCCTCTGCGTCCCGTAAGCCACCACAGGACCTGCAGTGTTTCTTATTGTTTCAGGAGGAAAACGCTCCATCAGCTGCCTCCTGGATCATCTTCAGTATTCAGACGGAGTTCGGAGCGACACCGAGCCGCTGTGTTCTGTAAATAATAGATGCAGCCTCTGTTGTTTGCTCCTGGAGGAAAAACCTTCGGACGGCTTTCATTAATGCTCCATGTTCCCGGCAACCTGTTGGTTTCTGAAGTTCTGGAAAAGTTTTATTTGATGCAGGTTTTAGTCTGATACCTGCTGTGCAGTGAAGGAATAACTTTCTGAGGTCGCAGTGCAGATGTGTCGACCTCCAATGAGATTTTTACTGTAAGTCGTGTTTTTAATAACCTGTATTTATTTTTTAATGGGGGTTAAAACCTTAAACTGACCTTTAAGAACTTTTTGTTATAAGATAAATTTGTTACTGAACTTTTCAAATAACAATCTGACAAACCAAATGATTGTAGAAGAAAATAATGTTTCCATTACTCGAGTAGAAAACAGTTATTGTGAACTGTGTTTACTTCTGTTTTAATAGAAGGGTGAAGATGACTTTTCCACCAATCACATCACTCATATGACAACAGTTGAACCAATCACAGCAGCAGGTGATGACGGATCAAACCGGAGAGTTCAGACTTGATTCTCAAAGTATGAAAGAAACAAATTATAAGATGTTTTCATTTATTGTTTAGATGCATTTGATGCATATTTATCTCCAGAAAAAGTCCAGGTTGAATCATAAATAACAATAAAACAATCGAGTTAACAGAATCTCATTTGAACCTGAATTAAAAATTGAATGAGTTTGTCAGTTTTGCCTCACACAGATGAGTTTTCTTCAAATCTAAAATATGTCTGTTGCTAAAACATTCAAGCTTTATGTTCCTCTCTCCATCTAAAATTACTATTATGCAGTCCTTCCAGGATTTCGCGGGCGTTTTTCAAGATTGTTGCGGCCTAAAATGCCTGAATTCGTGGCAGCTTTTCTAAAACATTGCGATGTAAGTTGGGATGTTTTAAGCGTATTGAAATTGCGGGAGACAGTGAAAAAAAAAAGTTGCTACAAAGTTGCATTTTTTTTCTTTGTTTTGTATAATTCATAAAAAATCAAAGGTGACTTGTTACAGCAGGAATAACCTCCACTTTTGTGAAGAACATCAGGGAATTGTTTTGCTCGCTCTTTAGCAGTAATTTTTGTTGGTAAGTGAGAGACATTAATGTCACACATGTCTGCGTCTTCAAACCATAAAGAAGGAAGTGAATTCGGTGACGTACATGCATTACGTTTGCGCTATGATTGGTGGAACTCATGGGAGGCTGGACAAAATTGTGGAAAAGATTGGATGATTGGACAAAATAGCAAGGTTGCGCAGAATTCACGGAGATTGGTTGAATTTGCGTTAATTGTTGCGATCGCAACATCACGAATTCCTGGAGTGATTATTTACTACCAACTTCTGCAGCTTAAATTCTGCATTACTAACTCTGCTACTTTCCACATGAGCATGGAAATAAAAATGTGAATATAAAACAATCACAAATGCATTGAAAACAAACTTTTCCACAAGTTCAGACATAAATTTCAGTCCTAAATCTACAAAAGTAGAGGCAGGAGCGCTGACCTGGTCTCCATCTCTGAGCAGCAGAGAAGCCAATTTAAAAAATGCCTTCTGAGTAACCTGGTTAAAAAAAATTAATTACACCATCACAATCAATCTTAGTGACACCGGAGTCGAGTCGGGACGACAGCTCGAGTCTGTCGCACGCTTTCCGACTGTCAAAGGCCTAATTAAGATCTCTGTGGCCATCATGTTAAATGACCTTCCTCTCCACTTTCTTCTCTGACTAACAGAGTGGGGACGCAAGCGAGGAGCCATCAGTTACTGCAGAAGATGAAGAAGAACTTATTACTTTTTTTTAATATCATATCATCATTATGTAGTTGATTTCTGTCCGACTGCGGTTGACAGTTTTATGAGAGGGAGTCAGAGATTAAGTAAAGTTTAATATCGCTGTAATATGGATGGAAATGCAAAGTAGGACGATGAAGTAAAAGTTTGAGGAGGTCGATTGACGCGTCGCTGGAAACTCCAGCCTCCTGCATCAGCACCAGGATGGATCTCAGTCGGATCGGAGGAGCTAATTGAATGTTTAAAGCTCTTTTGTTGAAGTGGGTTCAAAAAGCTCCGTGATGCTGAAACGTGTCGCAGTTTTTTTTCCACTGTGAGTTTGAGGTTCAGACTCAGTAATGAGGCTGATGTGAGCGAGAGCTGAATGATTAAAGAGGGAGAAATTTATTGTGAGGAGCAGCAACCGAATGAGCTTTAAGTGTTTGATTAAAGAGGATGCACTTTTCCATATTACTGATGCTGTTTATCAGCTTTAAAAGTCGTGTTTGAATGATTTTTTTGAAATGTTGTAAATAAGAGAACAAAGAAAAAGAGGATATAAACATATCAGTGTGTTCGGAGTGAATGAATTATGCTATAGAAAGCAGTTTGGTCAGAAGGTGGCAGTGAAGGCAACATCACGTTTGACTTTAATGAACAGAAGTAAAGATTTCAAACAAAAACAAAACCGACTGATTACAAAGAAGAAGAAACAGATTAGCTGTGATCTTAAACATCTATCAGATAAACATGAAGACATGTCTTCAGTAAATTTCCTTATTTTCTTCTCTTAGAGCAGAAAAAAGCTGATCACTAATGGAAACGTTCACGTCCCATTAAGCTTAAATATTTTGAGAAAAAGTAAAAAATGACGTCCCATTTCCTCCAGTTGCTCCAAACTGTTTTTAATGGAGAGCTGAAGTCAGACAGGACTGAAGTTCATGATGTCTCCAGTTGTTTGTGGTTATTTGGTTTGAGATCTTCCTCCAAAGGAGAGTAGAGAAGTTCATGTTCACAGGACGGAGACACCTAGTGGCCACTTGTCACATTATAAAGCAGATTTATTTCAGCAGCGGTTTGTAATTTTTCGGTTGGGAGAAGACGAACGATGTTTTCCTGCAGAAAAAAAAGCTTCTGTCTGGTTGTTTTAAAGCTCACTGATGTTGAACCTGATGTGACATTTTGTTTCCAGCTCCAACCTCAAACTCCAAAATGTCATCACAAGTCTGGACGGAGTGAAGAAAGAGACCTGAACACATGAATCTCTGCAGAGTTTTGTGAAGATTTTGGAAGGAACGGACACAAAATATCACCTGTGTGTTAACTTAAGAAGCACGTTTCAGCTGCAAACATATGAATGAATGTAATCTGAAGGACTTCTGCAGTTTATTTTACATATTATACATTAGTGTTTAACTGCTTCTGCAGAGGAAAACAATGCAGATCTTTTATCCTGCATCATTTAACAAAACCACTTCTCCATTTAATAAAAAGACAAACACATCAAACCAAACGACATTACAGGTTTCTCTGCATATTCAGGTATTTTTAGCTTGAGCAGGTTTCCAGAAAGAAGGTTGATAATCAGCAGAGTGATCTTCTAATTAGAGTAAGTTAATACTGTGCTTTAGCTTCGGGATAGTTTGATGGTGACGGACACGTCGGCTCTTCCCGGAAATCAAACTGTTGACCTTCTGGTGATGGGACGCCCCCTCACACTAATTATGATTATAATGGAGGCAATTAAGCTGCCACTGTGAGACAGCGACACTTAAAAGCTAAAATAATTACAGCAGTGGAATAAGCTGGCATTTTTGATTCCCATAATTTCATAGTTGCTTAGCAATCAGCGCTTACAAAGGACACGAACACAATGCCGAGTGGAGGAGAAGGTGACTTGTTTTCATGTCCCCACTCTTTCATTTTCCAGCACGGCTGAAATTTCACTATTTGCCTGAAACCCTTTAATGAGAGTCGGTTCAGACGGCGCCCTGAAGGTTCAGTGGGATTGAGTGGCGGCCTGCGAGGACGAGCACACTGGGAAAATATGGTGGGGGGGCCTGTGTGGAGGAGTTTTTCTGCTGCGGGGAAATGTTTTGTTCCCCACAGCTCCTTTGTGCCTCTGTGGCTGTTCTAATGTTTGGATTCCTTCAGGGTTTAACGTCGGGCTGCAGAGAGCTAATGGCTGCAGCCTCGAGCCTCTGGGTGCAGGAGGGGTGATTTATTCAGAGGCGGGTGTATTAAAGATGTGCTGCGAGTCTCCGGGTGCCTGTTGTTGTGGGGTTTTTTTTCTAATTTAAAGAGGAGCTTCGGTCTCAGACCTTGAAAGCGATTCACCTGATAATCAGACTGAATTATCATCTCGTCTCACTTCATTCATCCAACCTGACAGTGAGCTCATGTGGGCGGTTTTTACGTTTTTGTTCCCATTTTCTTTCCTCCATAAATCTCACAGTTTAATGGATCTGAGCCACCGACGCAGTTTTCATTCCATGTGAAAACTGCAGCTTTTTTTTCAAATCAATCAGAGAAATCTGTGTGATCTCATTCATGCTTAAAGCCATTTTTGTGATAATTTTTCTGTCTCCATTTCTCATGAATGTTTCTAGATATTTTGCCACATATGTATGAAGAAGCTGTCATCATACTTTACAAACGCTAATTCTAATAATTAGTCGCCTGTTTCTCCAAACTGGAAAAAATCAATCAGTACTCTCAATCAATCCTGTTTAAAATGGTGACTCAATGAGAAGACTTGAGGGTGAGAACTGAATGAAATGTCCTCACTTCTGTTTGAGGTTTAAGATGAGGATTAAAGCACTAAGACGCTGCATTAAATTAAAAGTTTTCTATATGATTCTATGAAGAAAATCTAGTTAGCAATAGCAGACAGCAATAATCAAAGCTAACACTGATGAATTAGAACTAATAAAGTGTTGTGGATGTTGTGATTGACCAGAATTCAGTCAGAACATCCTGCTCTGTTTTGTCCAAAGTCTTATAAGATTTTTTGGTTAAGAAAATGACAAAAATGAGTGACGGAAGCAGAAGAAAAGACGTCTTTGCATCCAAGTTATTTGGTTAAATCTTGAAACAAAAGGTTCGAAACAGGAAACCAACAGGTCAGACAAACATTTTCTGAGAAGATGAACGTGTTGTAACTTCTGGACTCGACTCTGCTTCAGCTCTGACCTACATAGTTGTGTACATGCAGTTTACCTGTGCAATGATGGATTACTGAGGGGATTATTAAGGGATTACTGGATTACTGATTTCAGGTGCACACACTGTCAGTTCTATCTCCAAATAAAGTGGCTGAGCGGTTCACTTGTCTGTTTGATCATCGCAACGCTTCAGTTTTTTGCCTCGTCAGACTTTTTTTTTTATAGTTTCTGTTTTCCAACATCTCAAAAATCTTTTAAAATGTTATCAGAACCGACAGGAATGATGGTCGGAGCTGTAAAAATAAAGGCTTAGATGTTGAAAAAAGGATAATTTGCTGCAGTCGGGTGAATTAAGGACAAGGAGCTGAGGAATATATTACCTCACTGCAGGTCACGTGGCGTTCAAGTGCCTGCGTTTATATGTTTAATTGGTGGAGTTTGTGCATTCGTCTCCTTGTCCCAGTCTCTGATTTTATGCATATATATATATATTTATATATGCACAGAACACACACACACACACATCCCAAATTTCAATCTGAGCCTTCGCACCTTGGTAAATGGGCCACATTTGCATCTTTATAAAATTCCCTTTTAGCTGCCTCAGCACAGGGAGCTCTGCGGCTGGGCGTGATGTGTTTGTGCTCTGTTTACGGCTCACTGTTGGATTAATTCTTAAACAGCTTCCGGAAACATCCTCGCTGCTCTCATTCATTCCCACCGGCCATTCTTTCGTATCTCCTTTGCCCCGTCGCTCCTCTCGCTCTGAAGCCTTTCTTCTGCTTGTTCTCAGCATCTGTCTGTCACTGCCTTTGTCTGTCACTCCTCCTGTCTGCAGATTTCAGCTGACTTCCTGTCTGCCAGCAGAGCCAGAGAGCTGAAGTGTTAATCCAGAGTGACTTGGCGTGGCGGTGTAATCAGTTCGCAGGCTCAGGTACAGTTCAGCTCATTTTCTTTGATCTGAGCCGCAGAGAAGAAATTCAACTTGATGCATTTTTGGATTTGGTTCATAACACTGAAAGGTGGCTGGTTTCCGGGAAATTTGCCTGATATGTTTTTCAAGATATTGGAGCATTAAAAGACAAACTGGGACTTCTGTAACTGTAACAGTCAGTTCAGAGGACACAAAGGATGAGCTGAAACCTAAAAAACAAGTCCAGTTTCCTTAATTACTGTTGATTAAAGCCATTTGTTTTTAAGTCATATTCCATCATGGTTTGGCCTGTGATGAAGAATCTTTAACATCATACATTTGAGCCACCAAGAGGAGTTAAAGTAGAGTTTGAAAAGGACGTTTCAGTCAATCTGAGTGTGTTTCAGAGATTATTTTCAACCACGTGCTCCCTTATTTTTTTCTAATTAAGCTCTTATGTTTAAAAGCAGCAGGGTTCAAGCTGTCGACTCAGAGTTGACACATTAGTCTCTTAGTGTTTGCTGCAGTTTCCATCAGACTCTAATGCAAAGTGTTACAGCTCCACATGTGGTTCTTATAGCATCACAACACAGACAAAAAAGAAACAATTAAACCAGTTACTGACCCATTTAAACATTGAACATGATTGAATCAGCAAAATGTGAACAAGTAAGCAGGTAAATTACTCTGCTTCTGGACTGTGAAGCAACATGGAGCACAAAACCCACACATTTAGTTTGATTTGTACCAACTCAGCCTCTGACTCTCGAGACGTTTCTCTTCACCAGCTGGTCTCTGTTTGATGATTAAAGTCCTGATTGATTTAATTAAAATCTGTTGTTACTCTCAATAAATGCAGGTATATTTTAACAAAACCCAGAATTCTGTTCAAAATCTCACATTTAGTCCACAAACGAGTGCAACGAGCAGTGGAGATCAGTCAGTGTGTCTTTTTAAATCACACACACACACACTTTATTTAGGCTGTTTGGCTGAAACTTTCAACTCAAGACAACAGTGAACAGTCCGAACACACCGCTGAAGTTTGGATCCTGTTTCTGAATTTTACTGAAATGCACAGGAGGAGCATTATAAAAAAGGTTCAAATAACTAAAATCTTTACGGTTACAAACTGAACTCCTTTTCACAGCATATTAAGATAAGATCAGATATTCCTTTATTAATCCCACAATGGGGAAATTTGAATTGTTGCAGCAGCAAGTGGGCAGTAAGAGACAGAATGTAAAAAAGCAGCAATAAGAATAAAGAACAATAAATAAAAAGTACATGATAAGAACAAAAAATTGTTCATTATTTACAAGGGTGACTGTATGAAGTGGTAATATTCAGTTGCACAGATGAAACTGGAATAATATACATGGATATTGCACGTAATTGTAATTATTAGTACACATGAAATACTAATAATATTATACAGAATTAGACATTAAAGTGCAGTGTGATTCAATTGTCCAGGCTGGCAGGGGTGGGGTTTACTGGGAGCAGTGCTGGTTGGGAGGAAGGACCTACGATATCACTCCTTCACACACTTTGGGTGAAGGAGTCTGTCACTGATGGAGCTCTCCAGTG
>JAQMCX010000006.1:334160-346591 GCA_029814765.1 Acanthurus leucopareius
GAAGATCAACATGATCGAAACGTTGTCTTAATAAACTGCAGTCAAAATGGAGTAAGTGTGCAGGCATTTCTTCTATCACAACGTGTTTATTCAGCCACTTCAGCAGCTTTAAAAACTAGAAAATAACAAGAACACAAAGTCTAAAAGTGAGTCAGGAAGTGACATCAGCCAGGTAAAGTCCTGCCTTTGTGTCTCTTCATCCGCCGTGACGTCTTTAACGCCTCATCTTCAGAAGATTCACATGTAAAAGTCAATAAAAATGTTTCCTGGATTTAAGAAATGTTCTGAACTCCTGATCCAAACCTTTTCACCACAAGCTGCGATAAATGTGTAATTCAGAGAGAGTTTGCTCGTTTCCTCGAGACGGTTTGATCAGTTTCTATGGTTTCTTAGAGAGAATCTGATTGGACGTTTGAAAAGTGAAGCGTCTCAGTCAGTTTCAGTCAGTTTCAGACATGAAGCTTCACAGCAGCTGTAAAACAGAATCATGTGTCATGTTTTCACCTCAGAAACCAAACAGGCTGCTGCCTGAACCTCCTCCTCTTCTTCTTCTGCTGTTTTTTTGAATGCAGCCATGTATTGGAGGTTACTGGGCGTCCAGCCCCGTCTGCACCTGTCCTCTCTGCAAGCACCAGTTCGATGAGCGTCCTCAGCTCAGCGTCAACAAAGTCTTCGCTCTCATCGCAGAAAAATACAAAGAGGCTCGTTACGGCGCCGCAGGGCTGCCGGTGCCGGTCAGGAACGGGACGGCATCGCTGATGAGCGCTGTGACGGCGAGTCCTGACGGCGGCAGCACCAACCCGTTTGTGACGGCGTCAGATAAGGAGGTGGTGTGGTGTGACATCTGCACAGGTGTGAAACAACCTGCTGTCAGCTCCTGCCTCACCTGCACCGCCTCTTACTGCACCGAGCACGTGCAGCCGCATCACACCACGCCCTTCTACGCCAAACACCCGCTGATGGACCCCCAGGAGGCCCTCAGGGGCCGCACATGCCCCCTACACCACCGCCTGCTGGAGGTGAGGGGAACTACATGCTGACTGTGACTTTGCTGTTTGCTGTTTGACAGATCCACCTGTTCAGGTTTATGACCTCATCAGCTGCACATCATCATGTTTATGGAAAGAAAAGTGTCTGTCTGTCTGCCTGTCTGCCTGCCTGTCTGTCTGCCTGTCTGTCTGTCTGTCTGTCTGTCTGTCTGTCTGTCTGTCTGTCTGTCTGTCTGTCTGCTTGTCTGCCTGTGTCCCTGTCTGTCTGCCTGTCTGTCTGTCTGCCTGTCTGCCTGTCTGCCTGCCTGCCTGTCCTTCTACCTGTCTGCCCATCTGTCTGCCTGTCCTTCTATCTGTCTGTCTGTCTGCCTGTCTGCTTCTCTGTCTGTCTGTCTGCCTGTCTGTCATCATTCAAAGCTTCTGCTGAGGTTTGCAAATTAAGCTTAAAACATTATCATATTTTATGACGTCATCACAGATAAAAACCCTCAAACAGTTTGAATAAAGTGATGCTGCTTCATAGACAGACAGACAGACAGACAGACAGACAGACAGACAGACAGATGTACTTTATTGATCCCAGATTGGGAAACTCCACTGTTGCAGCACTCCACAAACACTACAAACTATACAACAATCACTAGAGAGAATCTTCAAGTGGATTAAAAAAGGGCATTTACAAGGGAAATAGAAAAGTGAATGTGGAAAAAAATTAAAACCAAGCGAGCCTAGTGGCCTAAAAAAAAAACGCAAAACGTGTTCAAAACAAAAGAACAAGAGCAAAATGTGCAAATGGCAGTCAGTTGTGCAGAAGCAAAGATGTGCAATGTTTAAAAAAACAGTAGTGCAATTCATGTTCATGTTGATCAGATGGTTTTTATCAGTTGACTGTGTTCAAACAAACGTGCAGAGTTCTCCACGTTAGCCGACATTAGCCAGCCGAGCTACATGCTAACAGGACGTTTTTGGGTTTTTTGTTGGCTGTCGGTGAAGAAAGTTGTGACAGTTTGTCTGATGGTGAAGCTGCTGTTTGTGTGTCTGGTGAGCAAAGTCAAAGCTGAGTGACGGCGAGGTTGGAGGAGAAAAAGGCAGACACATATGTACATCTGCATGTAAAAGATGATGGGAAGGTGTAGAGATTCATTTAAGCAACCATGTGGCATGATGGGGCTTTTTAAATGGAAAAAAAGAATTAAAATATGTTTTTTTGATGAACAGATATGATTTAAGGGTTTAATAAATGCCTGGAGAGAAACTTTAAGGTCTTAAACCTTTGGGAATAACTTGCAATAATTTGGATTTTCTACTGTAGAGATAACATTTTGCAGATTTGCACAGGATTAAGAATTAAGAGGAACCTGAAAATGATCACAGGAGGACTGCTGATGTTTTATGAGGGGATTTAAGTTTGTTCATGTCTTAATTCTCTAAAAATGTCTTAAACTTTCCACTGCTTAATTTGATTATCCACATTCCAGCGATGATTTCCAGTTAATAGCACTTTTATATTCGTCTGCTGTGTTGTTCAGTCGGCTTTAATCAGCTCAGGTTGGAGTCCATGTGAAAGTCTGTCAGTCTGAACCTGGTTTGAACTGCAGGTCGTCGGATTCAGCTGAAATAAATCCACTTTAGCACTTGAGGGCAGAAGACAAAGAGAAAGCCTCCGTCACTTTCCATTTTCCCCCTGGCTTCATCCGAGCCGTCTCGGAGCTCGGAGCTCTTCCCCAGAAAGCTTTTTTTCTTTCACTCCATCCAATATTCACCAGAAGTGCTGCAGCGTTCGAACGAAGCTGTGTGTGCATGTACACTTTACTTCAAAATAAGTGTTTCCAGCTTTTTCCTGCAGCTTTCAGCAGCCGACCTGAAATCAAATGCAGCCACTTGAGGTCAAAAACATCAGTAAATGTCTACATGTTGTAATATACACCGAGTCCATCAAGCTTTAAGGTTAGAAAGTCAACGGGGTCGATGTGAAAACTTCGCCAGACTGACGTTTTTCGTCCCGGTGGAATTAAAAAAGGTCACTTGAATCTGGAAAGTGACTGTAAATGCAGATTTTACCTCCATCATTCTACAGTCACAGAAACTTAGTTTCAGTTCTGTTTAAATTAAGTTTTATTGCCATAAATGATTGAAAACAAATAATGTTGTAAAACGATTTCAGTTAATTTCAAGGAAATCAGACATTAAAAAAAAAGTTACTAATTACTGTAATTAAAAAGTAAAAAAGAAAAACTGATGTGAAGATTTGAGGTGGCACAAATGAAAAACATCAGAGATAATTACTGACAATATGTTCCTCTAAACTAAACATGATTAAAGATTTCATATCTGAAGAAATGCAACGAGCTTTGTCACATGCTGAGAGAAATTTACTGAAAGTTTACAGCCAAACAGTCTGAAGATCACGTTTGAAACTCGCTTCGTTAGTTTCAGAATCCAGGCTGCAGTTTATTGTTTATCTCAACATCATCTGAGATGTTTGAAGAGGAAACATAAATCTGTCTGTGACGGCTGACATCTGAATATTATTTATGTCTCAATCTGATAAATCTAGTCAGGTTTGTATTCTTATTAGGCTGAGAAAGTAAGACAGACTTTCTAAATGTTGGTTCCTGGAAGCTTTAAAAACTTTGCTTTCCGTTAAATGAACAAAATGAGAAGTTGCACTGAAAACAGGACCGTCTGCATGTGGGAGGAGGTCAGGTGAAAAAAGGTGCTGAACAAAAGTTAATACACAGAAACAGTAATTTACTTCTCTGACCTTCAGCTGCAGAGCTGCGAGCGTCAGAGCGACAAACAGAAATGAGTCACCAGCCTCCATGTTTCCATCAGTTTGTCTTGTAGTTTGGGAATTTGAGACAAGATTGAAGTTCGGCCCTGTTTTTTCATAACTGATGAGTCTAAACTGTGAACCTGTTTGATTTAAATCACCAATAAAAATGCAGTTTAATGGGATGAAATGATTTCATGTTTCCATCCATAATAAAATATTAATTGTGCATGAAATAGTTTATATAGTAAAACAATATTAAAAATCAACCTGAACTTCAGAGTTGAAGAATAAATCACATATTTAAACTCATTTACGTCAGTGAACAGTTTGATTCTCAGTGTGTTTTCATCTTCTTGCACTTGTTTTTTTGTTACAGAGGCAGAAATGAACCTGCAGACGTTTAAAAGCCTGAATAAAGTCATTCATTACAGATGAATTCGTTTCAAGGTGAAGCTGCTGTTGTTCGTGCTGCAGCAGATCTTCAGATGCATGCAGGTGATGCTCTGACATGTGGGACTATGAGGCCATAAAACATCACATTTGTGTTCTGCAGACATAAAAAAACACACCAGAGGAGACAGATGATGACCTGTGACACACAAACGTGGACGTTGTTGCAGATACGAGTCAGATTCATCTGCTTTTCTCTGCAAACGGCGTTGGTTTTGTTTAACTGGCTGCCATCGTTCATTTCTTCAGCCTGTAACTCGCCCTCCTCTGCTCTCATTAAAGATGACTGATGATTACTCTCTGTTATTACGGGGCCGAAAGTGCCGGAGACAGACGGTTATATTGAGCAACAAGGATAATGAGTCAGCCCCATTATGTTGCAGCGAGAAACAGAAAGTACCAAAGCTGGGAGAGATTCTGGATTAAAAAAACAGACCTGTAGTCAAAGTCACCTTCAGTTCAGCTCCAAAAACTGGCCACAGTCTCCTCTGAGTAACTACTCCAAAAATCTGGACCAAAGCAAACCAGGCCGAGCCGAGCCGTGCTCATGTTTGTCATCAGGGCCGATCTGAGGTGCCATCTTTGCTCTGAAGCTCAGTTTAACTCCCCATTCATGTTGTTTCTGCCTGCTTTCAGCTGTATTTTACTGTTTACTGATCACAACAAGCAAACCAGAGCTGCGAGAAGCTGCTGCCAGCATGAAGCAAACATTTCCTGAAAGCACCAGCAGGATGCTTTTATTGTGAAGAAGCTTAAAGAAATGTGATGTGAGAGAGAGAAAGTTCATCAGTGCTGCTGCTCTTTAATAAAAAAACAGGATACAAGATGATGGAAGAACAGCAGAAGCTGCAGGCGACAAGCTCACCCAGCACACCTTCATCACGTCACACACACTCTTCTTCATGTTTGCATCGGGAAAACAGTCCTGCTGTGCCTGCACGGTGTGAAAACACAACCTCTGTTCAAATACAAGCAGATATTAAAGTTGAGTTCAAGTTCCTTTGACTCCCATTAAAACGATCATCTGCATCAGAGACAACACTTGCAGGTTTCTGGCTGCGAGCGTTTGACATGCTCGTACCTTCACCGGCTGATGACCGCGACGCTTCAGGGCAGCCATATTGTCGTTTCACTCTACATGACCTCCATTCCCATCAGCTCTCATCCATAAAGGATGTCCATCATGCTCCAGGCAGCAGGAGGAGGGTTGGATGGTGAGGAGGAGGGCTGACGACGGCGGCAGCTGTGAGAACAAACACTCAGAAACCAAATCGTACAAGTTTAATGCTGCTGTTTCAATTAAAAAAACAGATATTTGATGAAACACACCAACCACTAAGTCCTGACCTGGGAGTCACTGATAATTTTAAATGGTTTGTTTTGTAGACGCCAATATAATCTGGATGATGAATTATAAGAAAGGCGGCGGAGCCAGTGTTAAATCAGGCCAAGTTTGACTGTTTCAACTGCTTAAACTTCACTTTCAGGATGTTTTACAACCATTTTTGAGGCAACTGAAACTGTGTGCTTTTAGAAAAGGGACACTGGGACATTTTGAAGTCATGTTTTCAGCAAAAAGCAGCGTAGTTGAGCCAACTTGAGCTTCTCCTGACCCTCATCAAGGCTCAAACCCAGAACTGTTGCAGTGGTGTGAGATTTGTCCTGAATCCTTCTGTCATGGTTGTTTTTCATTGTCGCCGTTGAAGCGTTTGACCAATTAAAACTCACTTGTCTGCTCAGATTTCATCAGCAGACTCAGTGAACGCAGACATGTTTATGACTCAGTGTATGACACTTTTCCCACTTGATGTTGTTCGAGTTAATGAGGCGGAAAAAATCGTAACGTGTGATTTTTCTGCAACCAGCAGGTCGACCTCCATCCTCCGTCCTTGTTTCTCTTTTTACACCTTCATGTCTCCAGGGAGGTTGTTTTCTGAAGCTCAATGTTTCCATACATCATCCAACTTCACAATTTAATAAGGAATAAAAAAATTAGATGGCAGCAGAGGAGGAATGCATCTTCTTTTCATCGTCGGCTGTTGAACTAAAGCGGCTCCATCCGAGTAATTTGTGGTTCTGAACACGCCTGCTAAAGCTCTTCCTTTGGAAAACTAAATGTTAATGCGATTCAGTGCACTCAATCACTGCAATTTCATTTGATCTCTGACCCTGGTCTGTTTTTCCTCTCTCTGACCTTGAGTAGTGCAGGCTGCTGGTGTGAATTAAAAGGCATTAAATGCAGGTTAGAGTGCATTACTGGGTGAGAAAGCATCTTTTCCCACTTAGAGTACATCACACTGTGAAGGTGTCAGATCCGTATGGAATAAATCTATATTATTTCTCGCCTGAAGCGGAGCGCAGCCATCTGTTCGATGGTGTAACACTGGTTCACTGCTACATCACCGTGATGAGCGTGGAGGCAGCGGGAAACAGAAACACGGGGCGGCTCCACGGTGCAGCCGTGATCAGGTTCACAGATGAAATTAAAGGAGATCATAAATACAAACTGATAGACGGCTCCCTTTAATTGTTTAGAGGAAAATGGCTCTTGTCTGATGGTGGAAAAGATGATAAAATCCTTTCTGTGGTGAAGAGAAACTACTGTATGAACAAAACTACGAGTCTGAAGCTCTCGAGTGGCCTCTTCAAGCTCCAGCAGCACTTATCTTTCCTCATGTCGGTGCTGTGGAGGCACTGAGTGGTTGTAGAGAGAGACGACTAACAGTGTTGTTAGCAAGTGAATGTTTTTTTTAAATGGTGCTTAGTTTAAAATACATCATAGTTACATGTTGATAGTCTAACTGTGCATCAGGTTCGTGTGTACACTTAAGTCATGCACAAATGAATCAAAACATAGGAAGGAATCGGATCTTACAGGCAGGAAAAAGCATCTTGACCACTCGATGTGGAAAAACATAATGTTTTTATGCTCGTATTTTCTCTCTGTGACTTTATGACTCTGTGTGGATGTTTTTTCTCTAGGATGGGAAAGGTGTGATCTGTCGTATTCTGCCTTTGATTGGCTCTCTCAGATATTCTTATCAGTCTCACCTCTCATGCTTTAATTTAAACAAGCCAATCACAAAACAGTTAAGGCGTCAGAGTCAAAGATTTGACAAAAAGTATTCTCATAACTTTGCTTTCATATTTATCAGTAATGATTTTTATCACAATGTGATCATGCTGCTAGTTTGTAGAGTATTCTGATTATTATCAAACTTTAAAGAAAAACACAGGGTTCCTTAGTTAAACCTCAGTTTTCTAGAAAGGAAATTGTCATAAGAAAAAGAACATAACGTAAAGTTTTAACTCTGCAAACATGACTTGGTTTAAAATATATATTTTTTACAAATAATTTATGAAATATCATCTAAACGTCAGTATTTAACTTTGCAAACATGCTTCATCTGCCTCATCAAAACAATTCAAGTTATCTACAAATCCTGCAGTCTGTCTCCTTCCATCTGCTCTGAAGTCACACTGCTGTCTGTGTTTGAGGAGCTCAGGCCGAGAACGACAAAAAAAAGAGAGAAGAAACTGACGTAAGCAGCGTCCACACAAGATTTGTCTTTCCAGATGGTCACTGTGTCAGATCAGGTGATCCTGCAGAGACCACAGAGCTCGGCTTCCTGACCGACGGCAGCCTGAAGTCTCTAGATGCTGAGAAGAGAAAGTCACCTTTAGATGTTTTGCAGGTCACAGGACATTTAAACACTGAATCACGAACGCATCGTTCAGTGTCTGGAGCTCAAACCCCTGCAGCTCATTTATTTTCATTTGTTTGCATAGAATGAGACCTTGTAAACATGTGAGATGTGTTTTCTCCTCTGTGGCATCAGACAGCTGTTTCTCTGTTTTAATCTGTTTCTGTGTTTCGCTGCTGAAATGTCTTTATGCTGCTTTCATGCTCCTTTGGAAAAAAGGGATTTATGAGGACTTCTGTCATAAAAAAGTGGTTTGATTGTTTTAATTAACAGTTAATCTACTGTTTCTTTTTAAACTGATCATTGATCAATTAATTGTAAAATTTCCATCTGAGAGCCAAAGGTGACATCTTCCAATGGTCTGATTCATCTTCATAAAACTCAAGAGATAGAAAATCACAACAGCTAATTGTTTCATTTGAGAAACAAGAAACAGAATATCTGAGATTTTCAGCTTTTTAAAGGACAAACGATCGATCCAGGTTTTAAATGTCAATCAGAAAATTCTTCCTGCACAATCTGGAGTTTAAAAAGTGAATCAGTTCAGTTGTTTTACAGGAGACCAACGTCCTGAGATGTGAGAAAAGCTGCAGTCGGTGACAATTATTCAGGATATTCATAAAGCTGCAGACTGAAGCGTGAGGAAAATATATTCAAGCATTTATTATTCATTTCATTTGAGCTTCATTTATCCAGGTTAGCTCCTCTGAGATCCAAAATTTCTTTCCCAACAGAGATTAGGCCAAAACAGCATCAGCGGCATATTAATACCAGAGCGACGACAAACTTTACACCTTAAAGTCACAGTTTGGAGCAAAGACAGAGGAGAGAGGAGGAGAATCCTGCAGCAGAAAGTGGAATAATCTTCATCATGCAGCCTTGTTTTTGAAAAAGTTTGGACCCTTTGAAGAACATAAATAAGACTCATTATTCCCAACGATGATCCTCCGTTTTATTTTCTGTCCTCTGGTCTGCAGATGGGATTTATTGGGCATGAAAGAACTTCTCAGGAGAAAAAGGCCAAATTTGCATTTCTCACTTTTTAAAATGTGAGAATTTTTTCAGTTTCTTTTCTTTGTGAATTTATCTTTTTTGGGTTTCAGCCTTTTGCTCAGAACAAAATGAGACTTTTGAAAACATCCTTTTTGGATTTTTAAAACTCATGTCAGGCACTTCCGACCATTTTCAAGCATTTTACAGACTTTATGATTAATTGATTAAAAGCTCGTAAAAAACTGACAGATGAATCAATAATAAAACGAGCGTTGGTTGTTAGAAAGTTAAGTTCTTGCAAACTTGAGAGCAGTTTCAGCGCCTGTGGTTCTTCTTCTTCCTTCATAATGCAGACGTTTCTCATTTCCTCCCCGTTCTGCTCTGCTGCTTCTGATAAGACTGATGACTGTTTATGAAGGTTATTCACACACATTCACGTCTGTTTAATAGCTGAGTGCAAAAATTGTCTTTTGTGCATGTTTACAAAATCCCCGTTTGCCCTTCTCTTATTTTTCTCCCATCCCTCTTTGATTTATCTCATCACTACCTGCTGCTGCTCCTGCAGCCCAATTTCCCTTCAGGGTGACAACAACTTATCTACTCTATTGATATTTTCCAGCTTCATCTTGTATAATCCTAACAAACTGCTCTGAGCTCTCTCATACGGTGTTCAGTTTGTCAATCCCTGAGGCCTCAGGATTTACAGATGGAGTGTGTGTTTGTGTTTGTGTGTGTGTGCGTCCTAATCTGGCTCTCGTAGTATAAATCATATTACTCATGATCTGTGCCCTTGAAGAAAAGGCCCCGGTTCCAGATGCATTATTAAGATGATTTCCAATATCCTCAATACAGCGGAGAGTTAAAAATCTATCAGCCCGGGTAATTCCTGGCAAACTTTGGGTGGAGGTGGTCTGCTGGAGGAAAGACCTCAATCACAGCTGGATTCTGTCGCTGCTAATGTGTCCTTGACACCGAGCCTCCTCAGATGACACATGAAGATTACAGCTGTGGTGTCGATTCCAGAGGGGAGAAGTACAGTAATTCTTGGGATCACAGAGAGGAAAAGTTCAATCTGTGGCTGCATCAGGATTTACAGCTTAAAACTGTTGGGAAACATAATGCAGCAGGAATATTTCATCTGACTGGCAACAGACCTTCTGTACTTGAGTTAAAACTCCCTTTTGTCCTATTTTCTTACACACTGTCAGTCTTTTAAGGTCAGCCACAAACAGATGAAAAGAATTTGCAGAGAAATGGTAATTTAAGACTTTCATTTAAAGCTTTTCATTTTTTCATACCTGAGTGGGCAGAATTTATTCCAGCGCAGATGATTGGAAATTGCAGGATCACGCTGTGCATTTCGCACAGAGCTGACACTTTCAGGGTTACAAAGTTCCATTTCAAGTGGATTTACACAATAGCATGAATGCTAAAAATGAATTCATGCTGGTGGATGGAGGCAGCTGGGATCAAAGTGGCCACCAAATGGCAACTTTTTATGTTAATTTACATTCACAGGGCTGCATAAAGCTAACCTTGAAAGAGCTTTAGAATGGGAAAGGAGGCAGGGGGGAGGCAGGGGGGAGGCAGGCAGGCGGGCGGGGGGGCATGGATCCCAGGATTTGTGCAGCCTGCAGGGACGAAGCTGTAATGAACTCCAGATTCAAGACAGCACTGAACTTCAAAAAAGGTTAATTCCGTTCATTTGTGCAGCACTTTTTTAATAAGGTGCAAAAAAAATTCTACAAAAAATATCAAAGAAGCTGATGATAAAATCCGATACATGTCTGAGTACAAGAAACTAACTTTTTCTTCCTCTTCCTCACAGTTACTTCATAATTGTGTCCATTTTCATTAGTTTTATGGCTGAAACTTAAGTAACTTTTATCATTCTTTAACCTTGAGCTGGATCATAATGTGACCACATGTTTTTATGGCACATTCAGTCACTTCCTGTCGTCCACGTTAAGTTCTGATTGTGGTGGCGATGAAGTGAGTTGGGCTGTTGATTCATAACTGATTGACAACTTATTAATTAAACTACAGCTTCATAGTCCTGCTTTGTTTAATGCACTTGATCTGTGGAAACGTGATGCTTCACTCTGAGCGTCCTCGTTCAGTTCAAGATGCAAAACTGAAGCAGAAAGTTCCTCGTCAGTACAGCGACTCCTTCAGGGCTGCTCTTCACTAATTTAATTCTCAGACAGCCTTTTTACTGTGATTAATCTAAAGTCTGACACCTTCTGTATATATAAATGTAATAATAATATACGATCCCCTAAAAATTCAGTTATTACTGACCCAAGCATTTCTGTGAAAATTATTGTGATGTAGGTGTCAGTTTCTGGTAATCATGAATGATTTCTGGCTCGTTTCTAATTAAAAGACCTTAGAAAATGACCCCAACAACTGATTAGTCAGCTAACTGGCTAGGAGGGAGCAGCACTGCACCTCCTCCATCCCAATTATTGCATCAAAAACTGCTGATTTCACCCCGAACGTCACACGGGTTGTTTAATGAAAGCATATTTACTTTTGGAGCTCGACTCACTGCCTCTTTGTTCGTCTCTTTGTGAGGTTGAACACAATCAGGCCGGATGTGTCATCCAGACGTTTCTCTTCACGGTTTCAGAGGATTAGATTAAAGTCATGCAGTCTGATTTCTCTTGGGGGGGAGAAAGTTTGAGGCAGAATCACAAAGCCGCAGGATTCGTGCCGTCTTCACACTGTCCAAACTTCTGGCAACTCGTCTCTCGTCTCAGGGCCTCAGGGTGTTTTCAGAGGGCAGGTGGCTTTTACAGCAGGGATGTCACAGTCGGTCTCATGCTCTTGGATGGTGAAGACAGCAGGGACGACGTATCTGCTGCCACATGCTGCATGATGACATCCACTGCAAATGTCACTTTCTTTTTCTTTTTTTTCAGAGCTGTTTTGGTGCTCGAGTATAACAGAGAGTTTTTATTCCTCAGTGTCCACTTTCTGAGTGCAAACAGATCTATCAATCAAATCTAACCACAGAGAGGAACTTAAAGGAGGTGAAAAGAGACCGAATATGGGGGAAACTTAAGGAGCTTTTACACCTGAAAGTTCGGACAAAGGTTGTGTTTTTGTTACATTGCGTACATTTCGGTTTTGGTTTCACACTGCAGTTATTCAAACAGACTAACAGACTTTACATGACAAACCTACATCACATCGTCATCAAGTACGTAGGTTGTGTGTCTCTTTACTTTACACTGATTGGTTTGTTGGCGTCTGATTTCAGCATGTTGAAAATGTCTTGTTTTGTAGTTTGATTGCAGCTTCATGAGCTTTTTCTAGTTGGTCCTAAATAAAGTCTTCAGAGCAAATGTTAATAAGACATCTGGTCTCCTCTTCCCTCCATGAAGCTCCTCAGCACCTAACAGTTATGTAGGTTTTCCGTTGTAGTCTTCAGGTAACCTTAGTAGTGGTGGGACTCGATTAAAATTTTTAATCGCGTTAATTATAGGGTCTGTAATTAATTAATCGAAATTAATC
>JAQMCX010000006.1:348283-361738 GCA_029814765.1 Acanthurus leucopareius
CGCGTTAAAATCTTTATCGCGTTAAAATCTTTATAATTAATTGATCGAAATTAACGCGTTAAAGTCCCGGCCCTAAACCTTAGTCTTTCATACGAAGGTCCAAAGGTTCGAAGGTCCGAAGGTCCGAACCTTTGCTTTCACGCTGGACATGAGCCGAACCATGGTCCAGTTTGATCCAGTTTGGTTGGGCCAAAACTTGGCTGTTTGGACCGGGGGAGGTTTCAAACCTGCTATTTTGGTCCGGATCAAACTAAAAAGTCCAAAAGTCCGGACCAAACAAGGCAGGTGTGAAGGCACTCTTAACATACTAAGCATTTCTTATTGTGTTTTAAAAGTTTTGAAGAGCTCCTGCTGTAAATATTATTATATAATCCGGTTATTACCATCAGCATTGTCATGGAGCTCCACACCACTATAACTGTAAGACAAAACCAACCGTGGGACACTGTGGTTTCTCTGTTTACACAAATGCCACAAAGAACAAAGGATTTCTCTGCAGCTGCTGCTGTTTACTATAGATACAGAATCATTGTCCCCTCCGGGCTCATTAGCTGTGATTCTCCTCTGTTTTGCTTCCAAATAATGAATAACTGAGGTTTAATTTGCAGTGGTGACAAACATCTCCAAGCAGCCATCACAAAAGCCCAGGAGGGAATAGACTGCATGCAGACAGGGACACCCCAGGCTGGATTAGCCTGTTTGGACAACCTTAGGGCTGAATATTTACTGTCAAAGCCCCTTTTGACCATCCAAAACCCACTGCCCTCTGTGCAATGTGTCTGTACTAACAACCCCGAAGCTACCATTATGCTTAACACAACCCGCAGACTTTATTATCGATCTGTGCAACGCCTGGAGATACAGGAACCAGACGGTGATGTTTGGACCAGAAGAAACTATAGCTCCAAGTTTCTTCACAATAAGGACTTAAAGATTTAAACCCCAAGTTCCTCCACACGGCCTGCTAGCTATGCTAACTAACAAATTGCCCAAACAATTTGTAAAAGTCAATCGACTGGACAGACGACCATGGGAGGCTGACAGAGCTGCAGAAACAGATGGAAAGGACACTGGAGACTTTGCTAAGCTGCTGTGTTTTCCACACACACTCCCCCAAACAGGGAATATTATATGCATACAGCAAAGATTAGGCCTTTTTTTACAAGGTTGCAAGCTTACTAGCCTTTGAGGCCAAACAAATCATGAACCCAGGTTAGCATAGCAAAAAAGCATGCATACTCGTTGTGCACACAAGCAGCATGTGCATGAAAGTGGAGGCTGCTGTCCTGTAACTCTGTAAATTAAAGCACTTTTCAGAGATGTACTCCCTGAATCTCCACATCTTGGGGACTGAACCTTTCCCTCCTTCATCCAGTCTGTGTAATGAGCCCGGTGTGTGTGTGCTACAGGCATCAATCAGCGCTCAAAGTGACTCATTTAAAAGACACAACCTGATATACACTTCATTAGCAGAGCTGAACCCTGGACGCTGGTGGCTCAGGTTCCACTCATTGCAAAAAAATACTTCTTTCAACAGTGGAGACGTGTTTATTAAAGAAGAAAGGTTTGAGATGTGGCCAGCTGGCTTGTTCAGCCTCCCGTTCTTAACATTATAATGGAGCAATCACCATTTTACTGTATAAAAACGGGGTTTTAAACCAACATGGCAGCAAGTCAACAAAAACAGACATTTCCTTCGGGCTGTTAAAACAGGTGATATTGGCTCGCTGCTTTAGTGTGTGCATGTGAATCCTGAAGCTGCCTGGATTAATAAAGTCTATTTTGGCCAGACTGCTGAATCTAATGAAAAGTAGAAAGCTCCCCCATATATCCAACTTAATGTTCACTATATTCCACTTTGGACTGTAAATCCTGGCTGTTGCCGCCATTCGAATGACTGTTAATGCCGAGATGACTTTTCAAACCTGTAAACCTCTGCAGCTAAATCACAGTAAAATTACACTTCAGTCAAGAAAAAGTTCTTATTAAAGAAACTGCCTCTTCCCCTCTCTGATACCCTGTAACTTGAAAATAATAGTATTGGATTTTGAAAACGTTCCAAGAGTAGAAAGATAAGGACAGAAAAATACATCGAGACACATCTCGGTGTGAAGAGGTGAGAAGAAGGAGTCAGTAAAAATGCTTCTACAGCGAGGAAGGGGAAATGTTTGGGACATATTTTTGGTCAAAGTGTAATTTCAAAAGCTTTAATGAAAAAACTTTGACTTGGTTCAGCACTGCAGTGATTTAAGGCCTGACAACAATTCTTCATACACCTCTGTAGGAGTGTAGGAACATCTAATTATTGGGTCTCAATAAAGTTTTCACAACAGGAAATTATAAAAAGCAAGGTTTCTGAAAAAGTATATATAACAGCTATATTTCAACTCCCAAAATGCCCTTCAACCAAAGCGAAACAACATGTTGTTTGTCGATGAATTTAAAAACTACTAATTAGAATATTTACTGCATTCAGAATGACAGACAGCATCTCTTCAAACTGTTAAAAAAATAGTTAACCTGCCTTTTTTGATTTTTATGCACAAAAACCTGGTTTTGGAAAGAACGTGGTTACCTGAACACCTGATCCAGAAACTCTACGGTGCCAACATCAACCTGCCCCTCCCCCGTCTGAAGCTCTGACAGACAAGTCGATTACCTTTTTAACATACCACATTTTTTGACTTGTTTACATAAATTACATATTGTATGTAGATACAGCAGGTGTTCTGTGAAGAGGTGACCTCTAGTGGCCATGACAGTTACGTCAGGAGAAACAGAAAGAAAGAAAGTCTGTACTTGGAGACCGTCATGGTGGATGAATGGGTCAAAAACAGGACTTTTATCCAGGAAACGACTGTTTCTGTCTCACATGAAAGTCAACTTACTTCAACTGTTAACTCACCTCACCTGCAGAACTGCACTCATGTAACTAGCACAGTTATTTTTACTCCCGTCTACCCCTTTTTTTAGCACTCAGTTGCTACTAATTGCTAAACGTGCACCTTTAAAGGGAGCTGCAGTGGCTGTGACTTTCTAAAGTTCCAAACACATAAGGGAGAATTACCAGTCTCCTCACTTGCACTGATGGATTACATTCATTCATCAATGTAGCAGCAAGTCTCTGAACAATAGGTTCCTTAAAAGAACAGGACCTTGCGAGTACAATAGGTTGAGAAAAATGGCAACAGGACAGAGAAAGCAGCGTCCGACCCGAGCGAACTGTTAGAATTAGAATGAATCACTTTTCACCTAATATCCTTTAATTTGAATTTATGCTCCAGGTTCTGTTTGTTTTCCCAGCTGAGTCTGAGTTTAACATCCTCTTTAATTGCTCCATTTACCCGAAGTCATGCCAGAGTTCTTTACTCGAGTGGAGCTCTGCTACAAGAGTAAAGGAGTTAATTACTTTATTATTATTTTGATCATCCAGAACTGGGAAAAAATAATGAAAGTCTGTCTGAAGCTTGTTGATTATAGAAAATAATAGATTCAAGTTAAACAACAGTGTCAGTTTAAAGTGGGATTTTAAAGAGATGTTTAACAGTGTTGTAAAAAAGGTATTAATTAACTTATACTCAACTTAGATCATACTTTTATGGAAGAGCTGAGGGAAACAGAGCCTTAATAATCTAATATGATTACTGAACATGGACAGGTCGTCAGCTGCAGCCTTTGTACAACATTTTGAATTATCTTTACATTTTATATCCAAATGGGAAATGGAGATTTGTCCATTGAACCAAAACATCAGATTTAAATGTAAGTTTCAGGTTGTTCAGCAGCAAAACAGCAGAAGCTGTTAGAGGAAACACCTCTCAGGTATTTCACAGGTACGTCATAAGTCAGCATCACTTTTATCCCTATTTTTAAAAACTATGCAAAGACACACAGAGGCGATTTATTTCTGAGAATTAGAAGGGAATCGGTTTTCGGAGAAAATGTGGATAAAAAGTCAAGCCTTGCAGTGGGGGCAAATTTTCTTGTGAGTATTCTGACTAAGCAGTAAAAAAAAAAAAAACATGTCATGGCAACTTTCCCTCTCTGAGCAATTACTGCCTTTTCTTTGTAGTCCAGAGTCTCTGATCCTACAAGATGCATTCGTTGGCCTCTGACCTCGACTTAAAGGATGAGCTGGTTTCCACTGCTTACATCTCCAAACAGATCTCACAGCTAACAGCAGCTCATTAATCAGCACGTGTGAACGGGACGCATGCATCAGCGTCTGCAGACTCTCCACACGGGCTTATCAGCGGATGCACATGCATAACTATGCAGTGTCACACACACACACACACACACAAACACACAGTATAAGTAATTAGATGCATGCAAACCAAAGGCACTGTTCCACACACACACACACACACCTACATGCTACATTTACAAAACAAAAGCTAAAACGCTATAATGCACGTTAAGACAAGAGCATGTAATTATGCATCATCACAAGCATAAAGGGAGCATCACAAAACACTGGCATGAAGTTACGTGCTCACATAAAATCCTAAACACAAACTGAAGAGACGATCCTTCTTAATGAAGCATTTTGGGGGGGGCTTTCATTCTGCATTCGCTCTTTGTTTATTTGATGTAAGTTAATTAATCACGCTACCAAAAATTAATCATTTCCTTTTGTTAAACAGCCAGTGTGAGCCGAACTGTTGCAGCTGTGAATAACACGGTGTTTTCAGTCTGATGAATGCATGTTAGCATGCTTTAATGTGTAAAAACACTGGTTTGCTCTTTTAGAATAAAGAAGTTACTCTTTAAAAAAAAAAAAAAAACTACAGAAAGATTTGAGCATGAAATTGGATTGACGTACAGAAGTTCAGCCGGTGGTGAAAGAAGTATTCTGATGCATAAAAAAGGTGGAAAGACTCAATTACAAGTCTGCTTTCTTGGTTTGACATCAGCAAAAGTACAAAGGAATTATGTGCAAGAAGGTAAAATCAGTATCAAACTCAGATAAAGTACTTCTTCATGCAGTACTTGAGTACAGTACTTCCTGAGTTCCATCACTGAGTTCTCAGGAAAGTAAAACCTAAAGAACCATTTTATAGGGGAAAGAAAAGGGTTTTTTATTACCTCATAACCACATAAAGAGCCTTTAACCTGCAGTGTGTGTGTGTGCAGCCAGGAAGTTCATCGGGATGTTGATCAAACTAATGACTGAACCATTTCTGCACATCCCTCAGTGATCATCAATGACTGAATCCAGCTTTGATGACCATTTAACCCTCAGAAATAACCTTTTTTCAAACACATCTGCCACGATACGTCTCTTCGGCACCATTACATCATTATAATTGAACCCGAGTGCCATGAGGAAGTTAATGTTCACAAGGTCGAAATCCTTCATCACATTATGACCAACGAGCCACCAAAATGGCTCCATATTTCTTGCTTTCTGTTGGAGGCGACTCGCCGCTGCAGCGCTCATATATCCTGCAGAAATCAATAGCTCGGGCCGGCTCAGCCCGACAACTTTCGTCTCCTTTCCCGTCTGAGATATGAGGCCTAGCGGTCAAACGTCAGCTCCGCTCTCGCTCGGCGGACGACACCAAGCGTGAATTCAATAAACTTAAGTCAAGTCAGATCTTTTCAGTCTGTTCTGTTTGCCCCTCTGTCTTTGCCCTCCTTCTCCCCTCTTATCTCCCTCCGAGGGGACGAACATCCGCGGGGACTTAAACTCAAGTCAAATCACATCTTTTTTTCTACTGTAGACTCTTCACAAGAGGTTTGTCTCAGGATGCCACTTCCTGTTATCCGTGCAAGGCCTTTCAGCCCTCCTGAATGAGTCTTATAATATCAATTACAAGCTTTCGGACCGGGATGTGGTGTAGTTTGGATGTTAAGGAGCAGGGTATGAAAGTGGGGCAGTCCCGTCGGGATCAAACCTCAAACTCCTCGTTTCTGTTCAACCTGCATAGTTTATAACACGGCGCTCCTGAGGGGTTACAGTGTTAAATAACTAAATAAACCCCCGTTTCTGTTGGATTTACAAGGTCAGTGAGAGACTGCAGAGAGTTCAAACGAGGAGATGTGGTTAATAGAGTGCAGCAGGGACGACATACGCATGTAGGCCAACCTGAAAATTAACATCAACCTGATTCCTTCAACAAGAAGCCAAAGGGATTCTTGATTTTGGAATTTTGGAGAATATAAACTCAGATAAATTTGATTTGAGATTGAGGTCATATAGGTGCAGAATGAAAGTCTATATTTTCATGTCAAAAAAAACCATAGAGGTGAATAATTATTAAAAAATTTTGACAAGTCTACAATGATCATAATATTTACATTTGAGCAACTTTACAGACAGGATCTGATGTGGCTGAAGGATCTCTGAGCCAGAAGCAGAACTACGTTGATGTCACATGTCATCATCCACCTCTGAGGCTTCAGAGTTGTTGTAGCGTTAGCATTAGCACACAGATTTATTAGCTAATCGTAAAATTGAAAAGTACGATTCAGCAAATCTCAACCAACTACACAACAAGTAAGAGCAGTCAAAGTCCTCGCAGTCTGAGCTAAAGTTTTGTTGCCATTGTAGTGTTTCTTGTTTAATTTTTGACTTTGAATGTTGTTGCGTTTTTTGAACCAGTTTTGCGAACTTCTCTGCGTTTGCTGATCCTACCTATGACTTTCCGATTATTGATCAAAGCACAAAGATCAGAGCAGATCAAATTCATATATACACACCAAAACATATCAAAAACCACTGAGGTCCCATTTTTATGACTAAAAAAGTCACAAGAGGAGATTTGCTGACACATTCTCATGATATTTGGTTTATATTTTTTCAGCCTTTTGGCCCCTTAAGACCACATCTGCCCTGATAGCACTTTCACATTACTGTTAGCTGCCACAGCTAACAACCAAGCACAGTTTAAAATAGCCAGTGATCGTTATTCACTTCAAATCCCATTTTATTAGATACATCAACATATTCAGGCTAAAAAGGTTTTGTTTCGTGGGAACGAGATGGATTTTGATAACTTATATTTGCTATTTAATATAAAATGGCAAAAAAAACCACACACCATTCAGGGACAGATGATATATTTCACTTAGCCGGCGTGCAAATAAATCAAACCGGTCATCCCTCAACTGGGACTAAAAGTCTGCAATAAGTAATTTGTCGGAGTGTGTCGTGTTCGACACAATGAAGAAGCTTAATGTGATTTTTGTGTAAAGTTGAGAGCTGCAAAAGGATTTTTTCAAATTTGTCTCGAGCTCTCAAATATTTAACATAAGCTTAAATAGGGCCATAATTCATCCGGTCGACTGATACAACAGGAAATATTCTTAATGGGATTCACGTAGAGGCTTCGTCATTTACATTCAGCGGCAGCACCCCGTGTGACTCACAGGAGAGACACGACGGGACCTAATTTGTCCTGCATGTGTTCCTTCTCCGAGCGCCCGAGGAGCGAGTGGGTGAATCCACCTTAAAATTTACATGAACAAATGTACTCTGGATGGTGACGGAGAAGAAAGAAAATGGCTTGAGAAAGGAAAATGGGGATGAGGAGGGGGGTGGGGGGGGGCTTTTGAAAATCAGCCTCCGGAGACCATCGTGACACTTTGATAAATGTCTTCTGCTCAGAGAGGCACTAAGACTCGCAGACAGAAGGATGATCCTCAGCAGGTTCTCAGCCTCGGGGGCCGAGGACCAACCAGGACGAGGAGGCTGTGAGAGGATGGGAGAGGGGCCGAGACGTGATTCATGTGATCCGGACGAAAGTTTTTGCTTCTTTCTAAGATTTGTGACAAATGGCTGTTCTGCTCTAACGAGACTACGCCAATTTGTAGCCACCAGCTGTCTGATATACTTTGAGTACTTGCAGGTTTTGGACGTGTGTGATTAATCAATCATGTAAGAAAGCAGGAACGTGTGAGGAAAAGCATCTGATGTTGGTTTCCAGTTCACATCGTTTTTATTTTCATGGATTTGTTGGTTGTAGTGGAAAGTAACTAAGGATATTTACTCAAGTGCTGGACTGATATACAATTCAGCACTTGCTGTCCTTCATTTTCTGCTACTTTTTACTTCTATGTATTTGATTACTTATTTTGCAGATCAAGCTTAATTATACAAAGCAGAATTAACAAATAAATGATGTGTGATTATGGATCAGTTGATCCCCAGAGCTGCTTTGGAGTGGTTAAAAAACAGCTCCAACTCCATTTAATGATGCAGGGCTTCATGTTAATACATCAATTATTATAATAAAAAAAAGGTTTAATATGCATATTTTGGAAAGAGACTATTATGCAAATCGAGTACCTTTACCTATGTGCTGTAGAAATGTACATTTAAGTAAAGTTTTAAATGCAGGACAAACAGAGTATTTTTACACTGTGTTACTTTTACTTGATAAAAACATCTGAACTTCTTGCACCACTTTGTGTGAGGCGTCAGGTTGAGCATCAGTGCTCAGAGCAGCAGCGGCGGCGGCGGCGGCCCCACGCTCAGCACGCCCAGGAACACAGAGACAGACTTATAATAAGTCTATATCAGATATAACACGTCCCTGATGGGGATGAGAGGATGTCTCGTTCTGTTTCTGGGTCTAAACTTATCTCTGCATCACATGCCTGCACACTTTCTGCTCAGACCGTTTCTGGGCCGGCGCTCCCGTTCATGTTTGTGTGAATGACTCGCGTGGTGTTTGTGCTGCGCTGGCTTTCAGACGCCACTGAACAAAGAGACTGATGAGACAGCGGGTGAGAGAGAGAGAGACGAACACATGCCTCACATCGTGATCACAAAGAGCCAGCTAATTCCACTGTAGTTTTGAGATAATGAGTATTGAAGTTTTCACCTCCTAACTTTTTAATTAAAAGGAGACAGTGTTGATATCAATCTGCTGCCATGTTGAAGGTGTAATAGAGTGAGTGTGCTGCAAGTGCATGAAATAATGCAAGAAGAAAACGCTTTTTCTGGTTGCAGAACTATTAAATTATGCTTGTTTGTTGTGTTTCTTATCAAATCAATCAGACACTGTAATTATGAAACATTAATATGCTTCAGTTTAATCCATTTCTCTTAAAGAAAGAAGCTTTGAGACAAAGAAAACACTTTAACTGAAAGTAACTGAAATGATCAGCGAACACTATGAACAGCTGAACCGGTGAAATCAACCTGCCATAATTATTCCAAACCTCTGCCAGGTTTGTCATTTTCTTCTTGGTGAAAACTGAGCAGCTCTGGCACTGAAACACCGCCGGGTGGAAATAGAAAGCGTGTGGGAAGGTTGTTGGTGAAAAGGACTGACTGAGCTGAGTTACTGACCCCGTCTCTGTGCTTCCTGCTGCCTCCATGATGGTTTGCTTCAGTTTCATTATCTGCATGAATGTAAATGTGAGTCAAAGGCCTTTTGTCTGCAAGATTGATCCAGTGTTTAAATCTCTGTTCAGCTCTCCCACTTTTCTCTTATGAAACACTGAGCTGTGACAGTGAAAGACAGAGAATAAGATATTACATAAAGTCTCTGTGAGTGAACATGAAGCTCTTCAAAAGGTTCTGACTCTTTACTTAACATGCTAAAAGACAGAAATTTAACCTAAACAATATCACTTAAACTACAAACAAACATTTGATCTGTTTTCATTGTTCTGAGTGTGAAAATGTGACTGTAACTGTGTTTAAGAACATTTTGCATGTTGTTCATCTTGAGCTTTTCATGTGTCATTTAACGCCACCATGCAGAGAAGAACGACGTCATGTGACCTTCATCGTTCTTCATCACATCCTCAGGTTTCACTGCTGACAGCACAGAAACAATACGAGCTTCAGCTTCTTCGGCCTCTTCAGATGAACATCAATGTGTGTTACAATATTCACAGTCTCTGATGAAACTAAAGGATCCAAAACACAAAGTTCTGTTCGACCCTGTGCAGAGCACAACAGGAGAATAAAGACATAATGAGCCTGAATGTGATGTAACACCGTCCCTGATGGTGAACAAAAACACGTCCTCGTCCCTTTGACTCTCTTCAAACTGCACAAAAACATGACTGAGCTCAGTCTGTCACACAGATCATCATGCAGACAAACACACACAGCATTCAGTGGAAGTGAAAGTGTGAAAACACCTCAGTGTTTCTGGGAAAGTGATCATGTATGTGATGGAGGGAGGAGACGGACGGATGGATGATGTTTGATGTTTGATGTTTATGCTTCACTGATGCTCAACCAGAGCAAAGCCATCAAAACCAGATGCATGCTGGGAAGTATAGTATTGCTCTCTATGGGGAATTAATACAGAATTTACTGAGATTTGAGGGTTTAATGTTGCAAAGTGGTTTGGTTTTGCTCGGAGATTCAGTGTCCACAGTCCAACAAGTGTGATTTGAACTTTTGGTTGTCAGATGAGTCATCAGAAGCTGCGGCGGCGGTCACAGCTGTCACACATCCATCCTCCTCCTCCACTTCCACCTCCTCCTCCTCCTCCTGCAGACCAGGAAAGTCAGCTGAAGGTGTAATGCCAGTAAATGACCTGAAGAACAGCTTTAAAAGCTGCTGAGGAGGTGTTGTTGTGCAAATGCATCACGGCCACAGCAGCTGCTTCACCTCAGACCGACGACCTGAGTTTGATGCTTCACTCCTCAGTCTAACTAAGGGTTTTTTTGCATTATTAAATATCAAATTAAGGCAAAACAGTTCAAATCTATTCAGTTTGCAAGGTTGTAATTAAAAAACAAGCACTCTGTTCATTTGATCATTCGAAAACCACCTGCAGAAAACATGCTTGCAGCCACTTCGGCTCATTAGTTTAAACATGAGTTTTCATGTGTTTCTGTTGAGCTCATCAGCCTAAAGCTTCACGCAACAGACAAACAACAGACATGAGCTCAGCTGCTGCATTTAATTATCTCCCATTCAGCAGCAAAACACATGAACATGCATGAAACAGCACTGCAGAGAAAAGTTTGCTTTTCCCGCAGACACTAAACACACCCACCATCATGCAACCTTTCCATTTTCACGCTTCTGATTAACTGGATGTCACGAGCCAAATATCAATAACTTCAGACTTTAAACACTTCATGCTTCTGTTAGTTTGAGGTCTTCTTTTACCCATTTTTTAAAAAAAATTGGAAGTAAACTTTGACTAAGCTCCTCTGACAGCAGAGAGCTCGTGGCTGCTTCCGCTCACGCTGTTCTGCTGGCAGACTGTCGATGAGAAAACTCTGTTAGCTGCTTTATTCGTGGCATCGGGGAGGTTTGATATCAGCGTTTGCAGAAGTTCACGCAGGCAGTTTTACCTAAATTAAACCCGATCCTGCAGCCTGTTTTAGCCTGTGACCTCTGTTCTGCCCTCCTCTTTGCTGCGTCTCCACCAAACAAGTTAAGAACCGTCACGATGAAGCAGAAGAGCTTGTGACGCCGTGTTTTGACCCCAGCTGACCCTCTGGTTTCGGCCCCAGATGCTGCACCGTTCCACCCGGGAGCCATCGCTGGAGTCTCAGCTCTGTTTTTGTTGTTTTCTGTTCTCCGTGGAGCTCAGCTGTGGAGCAGTCTGCTGTGCACTGAAGCCTTATGGTGAAGTGGACGCTGAGAGATGCTCTCACAATATGGCAAACGCTTTAATTCATTTAAAAAAAGTTCAGAAAAGCTTTTGAAAACGATCCTCCGGAGTCGGGCTTTTGATTCGTGTCACACTTGCTCACAAAGATAATTTGTGTCGTTTCACAAACCGGTTTTATCTCCCCGTTCTGATGTAATAATGTTCAGAGCATTTCAGGAAAGATAGGAACACGGACTCATCGCTGCAGCTTCAGGAAACTGCTGAGTCATCTCTCCTCCACATCTGCTTCCAAATAAAAAGAAAATTACTGAAAATCCTGTTTTCATATCGCTGCATGGAGCTTTCCAATCGCCTCTGTCAGCTATTTGCATTTCCTGGCAGTTTTTTCTGCTGAACTAAATAAAACAGACATCCAGCTGCTTCGTTCACTGAATCAGATTTGTTTGCTGAACTTTTTTAAAAAAGTTTTTTTTCCTAAACACGAGAAAATCTGTTCAAAAACTGTTTTAAAAATGCACTGTGTATCTGTTTTTATAGTTTGAAATGGTAGAAAGACAGCTGCATTTATATTTGCTATTTATTTTATTTATCTTTTCTGTACTGTTCATCCATTTTTACTTTCTTTATATTTTATCAGCTTTATACTTTATATTATATATATTATTATTTAAGTTGACATTTCAGTTCTGTTATGCTTTTTTGTTACAGTTCTGTCTATTAAGTCTTTGATTCAAACTACACAAACTGCACATTCAATACATGTAAAACAAAACAAAATAACAGCAAACTAATTTAAATATGCGAAACACAAAATGTAAGAAATCACATCAGTTATAAAATTACAGTCAGGTGACAAATAAAGACAGAAATAAAGAAAAGGAGCAGCAACATGAAGGAAGGATGATGGAGTGACGTGTTTGATGCTCTTTATGAGAGGAAAATCTTTTAGAGGAATATTTTTCATCTTAAATTAGAGCTAAACAGAGTTAAATAATCTTAAACTGATAAGAAATAAAAACAACTAAAGTACAAGACGACAGAAGAGTCTGGATGTCATATGTGTGAATGTTAGTGAGTGTAGTTTGTGTTCGGGTCAGAGACTTGTCGACCTGCTCGTGTTCAGACGGACTCGAGGCAGAAAAGACTCGTCCTCTGCCTCTCTTTGAGGCTGTAACGTGGCGACAGTAAGAGTGTGTGTGACAGCTGTTCATGTCTGCAGAGGAAAACGTCAGCGTCAGTCAGAGAAATCAAAATTATTGTCAGTGACAGTTAAAGAGTGTCGCAAAAAGGAAAGGAGTTATTCATATATGTCTCTATTTTTCACTGAGCAACATGAAGCTCCACTACACTTTCAGCAGACGACCGTGACTAAAGAAGCAAAGGAGTAAATTTTGGCATTTAAAGTTAAAAAACAAAACCACAGACACGAATAATGACATTATTTCATTCGTGTAACTGGGCTGCAGTTTAATGCTGTGAACTACTGAAAGTCCGGGCAAATTTAGGCACAAAAATCACTTGGTTTTGGTCAAAAAACATAATTTATATAACAAACTTGGCTGGAAAATGACCCTAAATTCTACAAAAATAAGCTTTTGATCAATGCAAATTCAGCTGGTGTGTAATGTCTCTTTTATCTTTAAATTTGTTCACTTTTTTCACCTGTTAGTGGCTTTAAACTGCGGTCTGTCACACCACCATGCAATATTTTTCATGCTCCTGGAATATCAGTTGTCCACTAGACAAACTAACGATGAAAACACGAGGGAATCGAACCAACATCTCTTTCAATAACTTCAGTTTTATAACAGAGTTTCACAGCTCTGTGACTCATCAGGCCTCTGCATGGTTTCTACCTGTTTATCCCGTCTGTTCCAGGTTTAATTATGGGTTGAAAAGCAGACGAACGTGATGC
>JAQMCX010000006.1:369992-386106 GCA_029814765.1 Acanthurus leucopareius
GATGATGGAGTGACGTGTTTGATGCTCTTTATGAGAGGAAAATCTTTTAGAGGAATATTTTTCATCTTAAATTAGAGTTAAACAGCCTTAAATAATCTTAAAATGATAAGAAATAAAAACAACTGAAGCACAAGAAAACAGAGGAGTCTGGATTTCAGATGTGTGAATGTTAGTGAGTGTAGTTTGTGTTCGGGTCGACCTGCTCGTGTTCAGACGGACTCGAGGCAGAAAAGACTCGTCCTCTGACGGGAAACGTTTCTCTCTTTGAGGCTGTAACACGGCGACAGTAAGAGTGTGTGTGACAGCTGTTCATGTCTGCAGAGGAAAACGTCAGCGTCAGTCAGAGAAATCAAACTTATTGCCAGTGACAGTTAAAGAGTGTCGCATAAAAGGAAAGAAATTAATCATACGTGTCCTTTCTTTTTCACTGAGCAACATGAAGCTCCACTACACTTTCAGCAGAGAACCATGACTAAAATAAAAAAGGATTAAATGTTGGCATTTAAAGTTAAAAAACAAAACCACAGACACACATAACGGCATTGTTTCATTCGAGTTACTGGGCTGCAGTTTAATGCTGTGAACTACTGAAAGTCTGGGCAAATTTAGGCACAAAAATCACTTGGTTTTGGTCAAAAAAACACAATTTATGTAACAAACTTGGCTGGAAAATGACCCTAAATTCTACAAAAATAAGCTTTTGATCAATGCAAATTCAGCTGGTGTTTAATGTCTCTTATCTTTAAATTTGCTCACATTTTTTCACCCATTGGTGGTTTTAAACAGAAGTCTTGCACACCACCATGCAATATTTTCATGCTCCTGGATTATCAGTTGACCACTAGACAAACTAACGATGAAAACACGAGGGAATCGAACCAACATCTCTTTCAATAACTTCAGTTTCATAACAGAGTTTCACAGCTCTGTGACTCATCGAGCTGCATCCTCTGCATGGTTTCTACCTGTTTATCCCGTCTGTTCCAGGTTTAATTATGGGTTGAAAAGCAGACGAACGTGATGCCTTTTGGCAGCTGACGTGGTGAGTTTGTATGTTGGCCCGTCACAGCAGCACATCACACAGTGTCACAGTTATGGATGAAAACTGATCTTTGCTAATGGCAGAAATCCCGGATCAGGACTGACGCCTGAAAACCAAACCCGTCTTCAGGCCAGCTGACGTCCGGCCGCCAGATTTCAGCCAAATCTGTTCGTTTTGTTACTTTCTAACATGTCACTGGCCAGATTCCTTAAACTAAAGCACATTTGGCACGTTTGCACACCAGAAAGTGTCGGTTTACAGCCACAGTTTCTGCAGTATGTGTGTGCAAGCTGGTCGACCGATGAGCCAAACTTGTTGAAACTTTCACACAATGTTTCCCTGCTGACACATTTGGCTGAAGTTTGGAGAGACGAGCGAGTTCTTCCTCTTCTTTAAGCTTCAAACGGGCTCCAGTTGGCGTATAGAAAAGATTGTAAGAAGCTGCAGCTACTTTATAAATCGCTCGATTGCTTAGAGCCAAAATATATTAATGCTAATGCTTATTTATGCTCAAAGAACACAAACCCAGTGGGTCCCTTTAATCTTTGTCCAGCAGTCAGTCTGCTGCGCCTCCAGTCAGAAACCAACGTAGTGAAGCTGCATTTAGCTCGTTTTCTCCACTGAGCTTTTCATTTCCTTTGTCAGTAATGGTGGTAAAGCTGCCCCACATTTAGCACTGGCTTTCTGGTCTGCTGGGTTTCTCTTTTTTTTGTCATTTTTTATGTCATTTTTGTATCATGTTGCTAAAAGGAGGCAATGCAAGACAACTGGTTGGTCTACAACTTTGGTTCAGACTGAATTATCCGAACATTTCCTCATATTTGACTGATTTTAATGTAGTTTGATGCAGAATTCAATCACATCCTGGAGATGAGCTTTTTTTATCCTTTAACATTTTTCCTGAATTCATCAGCAAATCAAACTTTTTACTTATTCTGCAAAATAAGATCTAAGTAATGAATTGGCACGTGCTCAGAAGAATTTTAGATTTCCCTTTAGCACTTCAACAAGACTGATATTAAGATAAAGATTCCACTTCATTATCAGAAGTCCTGAACTTTCTGCTACATCCAGAGTTTCACAAACAGCAAACAAAACACAACATCATCTTCTGATATTTGCTGCTTTGAAATCTCACTCATGTTTGACCTGCAGACCTCGATCAGATGTGCAACAGTCAGGCTGTTTGGGCTTCAGGTTGCACAGAAAGACGACGATAACCAGCACTTATTCCACGTTGCAATAAAACTGTGTTACAGACTGAAAAAATACTAACAAGATCCGTCTGTTTGCTCCAAACGACCTCAATCCTCTGAGAAAATAAATATGTAGCTGCACCTTGTTGCAGATTTGCACTCCAGGACCGAGCAGCATCCACATAAATGAGAAGTATTTACTGTCAGAAACCTGTTGAGTCTCTGTGTTCAGCACAGAAACTGCTGCTGGATCAGAGTTCACTCAGTGTTTTAAGTCTTAAATCAAACTGATCCAGAATGAAATGTTCACAGTTGGATGGTCATGAAAGTTGTTCCAAGCATCAGGATGAACTGCAGCAACTTTTCATGAACCATAAAATCAAAAATTTACTTTAGTTTCCGGATATTTCCTGTTAAAATGAAACTCCAACAAGCTTTACTTTGACTTCTGTGCATGAAAATGTGTTAAACTGAGAAACTAACTGACTAAAGGAGCTAAAGAAACTAAAATTCAGCTGTTTTTTCTTTTGCAAAAACAAAAAAACCCTTTTGTTGACCTGTCATTGTTGTTGTTGTTCTCTCTTGTTTCCAGGAGCCTCTCAGTTTCATCCCTTCATCACCAGAACTCACACTTCCCTCCTCCATCCGGTGAAGACACCATTAACGCCCGACCTGAAGTCACAGTGAGGCTGCCGGCGTTCGCCTGCGGTGACATTTTTCGCAGCAGTTTGGCAGATTTTGAAACGAGGCCACACTCGGTTACAAAGGAAGGAGGCTGTCGACCGGAGAAACAGACGGAGCTGCACACGAGGAAACAGAGCCGGACTCTGTTTAAACTCGACAAACAGACTGTCACTCACACGGCAGAGAGAAGCGCAATGAGGGGCGTTTTATTCCTGAATAAGGCATGAAGACGTTCAGGTACAGGAGGAGCTCGCCTCCACCTCCAACTCCACGCTGCTGCTGCACCACACAGAATCACTCTGTGGGTAGAAATAAACAGGAAACTGACAGAAAACATCCAACACTCTTTAAGTTTTAAGGGAAAACCTTCTGAGCTTTAAGGGTTTTTTTAAGTTTTCTTTTATACATCGCTGTAAGTTTTCCTCAGAAATTTTACAAGACGTTTTAAAGAGAAAAAGTTTTGAAAATAAGACGACAGCTGAAATGAATTGAGCTACGATCGATGTGTACAATGATTTTTAGGACATTAAATTCCTGGAGTCTGATCAGACCAGAATTTGATTAATTCACTGAGAATAAATCTTTGTTTTTCCATCTTAAATCTGAGTGCAGTTCTGCTCTTTTATGTCACTTTCTGATGTTCATATAGAAGAAACTTGCCTCAGTAGGAGCTGCTGTGGTGGTTTCTTGGTTGTTTGTGTCACTGGATTATTAATTGTCTCATAATTATTATTATTTATGCATTTATCCACTTTATTTTGTCTTTTGTTTGTTAAATGTTAGCTAGCCTTCATGTTATCTGAGTAAGAACCACCTTAAAAATGAGATTGTGACTCTCAGAAAGCTTCTCCTCTAGAAAAAAAATCCTCTGTCTTATTAAAAATGTGCCCGTCATTAATCCTGACAGATGTACAATGAAAACATCACTTAATAACTGGCTGCACTCTGTTCGAACTGTCACTCAGAGTCTTGCAGGCAGCTCCGGTGGTCAGCGGCGGCAGACAGCTCCATCAATCAAAAAGCTCATAAATTTCACAGCTCTGTGATCCGAAGTAATTTGTCTGAAAACTCTGAAGACAATCAAGCTCTCCTTCACAAAAAAAGAGAAAAAAATGAGCTTAAAACAGAGACTTCTCAGAGGATCTGTTCGGGTTTGAGAGGAGGCTGAAAAACAACAACTGTGCCTCAGTCGCACGCTTCGTCCATCTGCTGCTGGAGACGAACCCGAACGCAACAGAAGGAGCCTCGAACACAACAAGTGTGTCCACGCTGAGGCCGACAGTCAGCTGCCGTCCACTTCGATGACTCGCAATTAATCTTATGTTCAAGCACAGATAGAAATGTGATGATAAACCACTTTAGAACATAAACAAGTTCAGAGTTAAAGGAAGGAAGGAAAACTGAATTGTGTTTGTGGCTGCACGTGTTAAACGCTGCGTTTCTGCACCAATGCTTCATACAACCCGTCTCTCTTTACAGAAACTCCTTTTAAAGCAGCTCAGAGTCAAGATCAAGTAAACAAGATGGCTGCTTCATGTCTGTGCATGGAGGCTCAAGAGATACAGAAGGCCACATTTTTACCTAAATATGCAGATTAATGAACCACAGCAACGTTTGAAATGTATTGTACTTTAAACTGTGAGATTTATTAGATAACAACAATCTTCTAAAACTTTTTCAACTTTTAATCTTAGATAGAAATAATCTTTTAAAATTTTTTTGAAACAGCATAAATAATTCAGTGTTTTTGACGACAGTTGTCCTTGGAAACGTGATAAATATAACAACAATAAACAACCACGAGCAGAAATTATGTCACTTTTGCTGAAATAAACAACTTGAACCAAAGTGCAGCAGTCGGTTGTTCAGTGCAGCGTCCAGGTGTGTTTTCAGTTCTCAGTCGGTCATCAGTAAGTATGATATCAACCATACAACATAAATAATCTCAGCTGCTTACACAGACACATTCACATGCTTGATAATCCCAACAACTGAAGTCTAATCTCTCATATTAAACAGCCTGACTTTGTCACGAGTTCTGGTCTGTGTGAAACCACATTGTGTCCAGAATCCAGAGGATCTTTGCCTCGTCTTTTAAATCCTTCAGTTCAGTTACGACTCAATAATTCTGTTTCATATCAGACAAAAAAAAAAGATCTGCAACCTTTCAAACACTTTTGCCAAAAGCTGAGTCTTCATTCATCCAACATGCTGCTGGTTTTTAATCTCCCTCAGTTAAAGTGCAGCTGGAGACTCTGTTACACCTTCTACATCTGCTAACATCTGCACAGAGATGTTTCAGATCAAATGAAGTGTGTGTGATGTGTTTTTGTGAGCTCACCTTCACACACACACCTTTATTAATCACAGGAGCTGGACTGCTGACAGGTGGAGCTTCAGGAGTCTCTCTGTGGCTGTTTCTGCATGTAAAGTTCACATGTTTTAAGACATTGTTACTTTAATGACATGATATTGCTGGAAATATTCACACTGCAGTCCTGTTAACATCTCATTCTCCCCCTGCTGTCGTTTCCCTCCCTGGTTTTCTCAAAAACACCTTATAAAGTCGATAAAAACACTCTTAAACATTAAACAAACACACCTTCTCCTGTGTTCAGTCAGTGTGTGTGTGTTCCTTCTTCATTTCTCTCCTCCTTTGTTTTTGTTTCTTCATTTTAATGCAGAAAAACACGAGTTTCAGTGTCTGTCAGTCACCATGAGGCCTCAATATGATCAACACACCTGAGTGCAGGTGTGGACTGAACCATGTGTGTGTTATTCAGGGGGGTGCAGGAAGAGCAGAGGACCTGAGAGAAGTATTGTTAATGTGAAATTTAAAAAACTTTCTCGGAAACTCTCTTTAGCAGCAAAGTGCTTAATATTTGACATTTAGAAACAAGTGAAGGATGCAGAAGCTGCGTCTCCTGCAGGGTGTTTGTCTTGTACTTTAATCTGTTAGATCGCCTCCCTTCTCTCCCTTTTGTGTTATTTTCCTTCCTTTCACAGAGTCTTTATATCATGATGCATCTGTGCTGAAGCAAACAACAAGAGCACTGATGTTAAAATACATCCTCAGCATTAAATAAAGACTTTCCAAAGTAAAATCCCACACAGATTACAAATGGTAGATTTTGTGCGTTGTGGTGTTTTTTGTCAGTTTTTTCAAAGGTGACATTTAGAGCATCTGACAGGGAGATGGTGAGAAGAAAAGCTTTGCTTGGTGTCCAGTCAAACATTTGTCAGATCAGATGAGCTCTGATGAAGGAAGTTGGACTCTTTGTAAAACTGCGGCTGCAGCACCGAAGTTTTGTTTGTTTTTGTCTGTTTGTGCCGACAAAGTTCTGCTTATCTTGAAAAACGTCAATGCTGATAAGTTTAACATTCAAAATATACTAAAAATAAAGTGATATTTCTTTTTGTTCATCTTAAAAAAAGCCCGCTGTGCATCGTCTGCATCGGCTGATAACCTGCACGCTCAGGCAGAGGAGCTGAAGGACGAACAGGCCGAGGAAAGTTTGGATTCAAATGCATCACACTTAAACAAATAAGACAGCTGCAGCGAACACAAGCACAGATTATGTTTGTTGACTCAAATGAGGCGTGTGCAGCAGTTTCAGCGGTAACTGATTACTTCCTGCAGCAGTGTTCCTCCACATGCTGTTGGTTTCACAGAGTCGATGTGTCTCACCGGTTTCATTAGAATCATCTCAGTGTTAAAGATGCATTAAGTTATCTCACATCCTTCATCCTTCAGCCTCCTAAAAGCCAGAAATGTCAGCAGCTGGGGTGGAAATCTCGATTGATTAGCTTCACATAAGCAGCTGTAACTCCACGGTGCTGAGTCAGCGCTGGAGAAAGATCTGCACCTTTCATCATCTGCAAGAGGAGGAAAAAGTTTGGCTTGTTTTTGCTTCAATCAGTCACAAACATCTAAGTCAAGGATGCAGCGACGGTGAATCTTAAATCAGTAAAATGAAGACGGGCGAGCTGCTGCACTCGAAGTCGAGGCTTTAAATCTTCTGCAACACTCAGACACAGAAATTACACCGAGAACAGTTTCTGAATTTGGACGACAATGTCTAATCTGCAAAATGAAGAACCTCAACAATGAAGTTTTGTTGGACTGAAAACAATCTTCAATTTTCAAGAAGCACAACTTTATAATCTGCAGCGTCAATCAAATCAGTAAACAAGGAAACAGCCGCACGGAGATCAGGACGGGAAAGTACTCAGAAGTACTCAGAGTAATGGAGGGGATGGATGGAGTGTGTCGCCTCTGAAATGAAGGAACCGACAACAATAAGTTGATAAAGATGGAGGGAGGGTGGATGTGATAAACAAGCATGCAAATTGGAAAACAGAGGGATCAGTTGTTGTTGTTGTTGTTGTCAGAAGTTGATTGAAACAGTTTTATCTCATTTGTAAGCATGAATAACAAAATCACAGAGACATGATCTGAATGACAAGAGGAGTGTTGTGATGGAATCACATCGTCTGCGTCTGCTTGTTTTTGTGCTCAGACTCGAGTTCAGCTCGACAGCTCGTGTTGATTTAAACCGTCTGTAATGAAGATAATCAGAGTCTGAAGCCCCTCCAATCAAATTACATTCATTATGACATTTGTACCAATTAATTAAAATCACTTGATGAGAAAAATATGAACAGAAAAGTGGAGAAATGTGGACAAAAAACACACACTGTCAGTAATTATTGACTGTTTTAATGAACGTTAATGAGAAAAAGGGAAAAATTAGTCGACACAAACACTTTCTTGAAGGTGTTGAGTTTGCAAATCACAGCGGTCAGAAATATTTATACACTATTTATTAAAAATTACTATATTTATTTTCTCTGCATCTGGCCGAAGCATCACTCGTCTGTCTCAGAAAATCAGCAGCTCATCTTCGTTTCCCTCATGTTCCTCTCCTCGTAGATTTTCCTGAAAGTTGAGCCTTTTGTGGCTGAAATCCCTTCATTCATAAAATCCTCCTCAGGTGAAGCGTGAAACGCTCTTCACATTAATGTAAACCTGTGAATTCACAGGTGTAATTACATCCAATTATCCAGGTGCTAATTAACATGACAACACGAGGGGATCGCTGCCTGCTCTGCTCAGGTGAGTTCATGTGCAGCAGGGAAACATTATTCACCACCGTCGTGTCGTTTCACTGAGGCTCGTTTTCAGATAATGATGCTTTTTGCTTTTCACAGTAAATAAATGTGCTTTCTGTGGTCTCCTGTGTGATTATGTTGTAGTTCACGATGACTTTCAGGGTCAAATCAGAGTCTTATTTCAAGTTTTCACAGAACTTTTGATGCTGAAGCTTAAAGATCAAAATTTTTTAATAAAATGCAAAAACATTCAGGCATTTTTTATCCCTGAGATCATGCAATTTATTCATTTTATTTGGAGTTTCAGCGCAGGTCAAAACCTTCTACAGTCTGTAAGTTTCCCATCAGTGTTTGTTTGTGCTGGTGATGTTGTATCTGTGTGTGTGTGTGTGTGTGTGTGTGTGTGTGTACAAACAAGGGATGCTCATCAATCCAGCTGTGCACACGGGACTCCCTGTGCATGCTGACCAGGTCGCCCTCGGCTGAACGTCCGGCCTCATAAATATGGATCTAAAAGGGAGGTGCAGCTGAGCTGAGGTGGAGCTGAAGTCCAGAGGTGGAGGTCCGCTGTGGCCACTCAGGGTGACAAATCTGCCCTATTTACTGAGCTGGACCTCAAAACGAAAAGCCAATGAGCTTCTCTCACTGTGCAGAAACACAGAAGTGAAAGAAACATAAAAATGGACCAAAATATGATCATGGAATAAAGTTTTTTATGGATAAAAAGACAAACAAACAAACAAAAACCCCCGTAGTTACGGAGGGAAACAGGAAGTTGGACAGATGAAAGGGAAAATGCTTGTTTGTAGAAATATAATGACAGTAATGAAGGAGTTTAATGGGTTTGATCGTCTTTAGCAGCTGAGCCTGACAGAAGGTAAATGTGAAGTCCACCGTTCGGCTGAAAGCAGCTCGTTAAAAAACATTTAGCCAAACTAAATGTCCTCTGAGCTCCAATGTTTTAAACGACAAACTGAAGGCAGATCTGAGGTCAGATTGTAAAGCGTCTGTACAGAAAGGCTCATTAAGGACAGACCAATCACAGAGGAGAATTAAAGGGATTTAAAATACAAAGAAATAAACATTTTCCCCTGATTCTCTCACATCTGTGCAGAGAGAAAGTCAGAGTTTAAGAGGTTCAAACACTGCGGTAAAAACCTCTCAAGCTTTTCAACATTGGATCAAACTCTCAGCTGACACCAGATCAGCAGAAACACCTTTTAATGCTGACTGAAAACACACCTTTTTGACCCTCGAGATGAATGAAACAAACAGAAAAAAAACCTTTTTATAGCTTCAAACTGCAGCATGTGAAGCTTTTTGCTTGTTTGTTCTGTATGATTCTTGTGGTTCTGCTGAACGTCACAGATGTCACACTGTTTTTTGTCTTAAATTCACTCTTTTAACATCAGAATCTGTGGTGTTTGTGGTCGTCAGTTCTTGTGTTTCGCCTCTCTAATGTTTTCTGCCACTAAAAGCTGCAGAGATGAAGTCATGTGATGCAGACTGGAACGATGGGGCTCCGAGGTAAAACTCAGCTCATGACACAACAAAAAGCAGACATGCTCATCTCATCAGAAAGCACTGATTTGCTTTCACATGCATGTGAGTCACAACAGCGATCATTAATTTGCAAACAGTAAGCAGAGAAGATGAGAGGATGCCGGCGCTGCATGCTGGAGGCCGTTTGCACGTCGCTTCACTCACTGCAACTCTGTCCGACTCGATTCAAACTGCTGCTCGTCGAAAACATGCAAACAAGCCGGAGGTCTGTCAGGTCCGGTGGAATATTCTGAAGCTTTCCTGCAAACACTGATGGGTTTTTTTCTTTTTTAGAAAACTGACTCACATCTTGACCTTCAGCGAAAGCAAGTTTAAACAAACACATCTCATGATGCGTGAAATTTAAAATCCTCTAAGAATCGACCTTTGGGAGGAAGTGACGGTGAATCAGCGGCAGGAGAGGAAGGAAAGCGGAGGAGCAGGTTGGTCATTAAAGCTGCTGTCATGTTGAACTATTAACATCCACAATTCAGAAAACAGCCACGACTGCACGAGACAGCCGTTACGTTTGAAACGCTGAGTCAAATTTGATTCAGACTGTTTTAAACTTCTCCGTTTATCCTCCTGAAATGCAGGCGGGGGTGTTGGTTTTATTGCTCTGCTCAGGGGCACGAAACAAGATGTTAACCACCAACCACTTTGCTTCGTCATTAACAGAAGAACGAGGAGGGTCTCCGGAGAGATGTTATTTCTTTCAGGTTTACACTCAGAAGTGTGTGTGGGCTGGTTTGTTTAAAGAGGCCACATGATGTCACTTTACTGACTGTGTGTGTGAATCCAGAGACAGAAATGTGTCTCCTGGTGTGTGTTTTCTTAATTACTACACATTATTTAGAGTCAAAGTGTGAGAAACACCAACAGATTCTCAGCTCACACACACACGGCTCATGTCGTGAAAGTCACATTCTGACCAAAACTGTTTGTTTGGTTTTGAAAAGACTTGATTTTCCACCTCAGGTTTCACTTTTGGTTTTGCACAAAGTCCCTCTGATGAGCCGAAGAACCAGAGACCTGATCCAGGTCTGGAGGCTGAAGGTCCTGTGTGAGTTCACCTTGAAGCTCATAAAAACTCTGTTCAAACTGTGTCTGTTGGTTCAGAGCTTCAAAAACACACAGTGTTAAAAAGAAATCCAATAAACCTTGAACGACTCTGTGCTGCCCAGTTTATTTTACATGGAAACATTTAGTCCTTTTTGGATCAGCTGGCATCAAAACGAGTCATGTGACCTGCTCCTGTGATCACTGTGTTTAAAATCAGCATGTAAACATCAGTTTTTAAAAAGAAAGACCGTCACTGAACATCATACAGACACATACATGGAGATCATTGTACATTTAGCACATAAAACCCACTTCCTCTTCCCTCCAGCTCACAGAGACATCACATTGATTCAGGGAGGAAGAGCTCCTCGGCCCCAGAAGACCTCGTCATCAGGGATCCACGTCACAGCTCCGAACCAGCAAACGAAGGTCAATTCAGGAACTCGGCCGGTCTCTGAGCGAAGCTCTCGTCCTCCTGGGAAAGACAGCGAGCGAAAACAAAAGCAGTGGGAAGATCCTCTTAAAGTGCTGTGGATGAGCCGCAGAGCGGGAACGACAGCGGGACAAAAGCTCCGACCCTGCAGGGGTCACATGACCTGATGTCTGACGCTCAGAGTCACCAGCTTCAGGTCTGAAGACAAAAGTCTCACAATGAAACAATCCAAAATCCATCAGCTGATGCAAATAACTGTGAGTCTGTGACGCCTGGCAGGTGTGTGAGTGAAGGAGGGTTCGACTGTTTGCCATAAAAAGAATCACCATTAAACTTACTGACAGATTAAAGACTTTAATCAAATCTGAAGGAAAGTTAATTCACACAGCAATGAATCAATGAATCATGTTCTCATCATAACTCAAACTGATGGATGGATGCAGCGAGTGACGCAGTGATTCAGTGGCTAACAGACGTAATTATTGTATACGAGCATGTTGTTGTGGTCAGCTCCATCATGTGACAGCAGACTGTTCCCTTCCTCAGTTTGTCAAGTCCAACATTTTGTGACACGTTGCTCTGCATCTCCATGCAGACGTGGGAGGAAGAGAGTCTGTGTGAATCTGCCACAAAGGCCTTCAAATCAGGCTTTTACGACCTGCCGAGAGAAAACCTCGGTCGTTCTGTGCTTCAGAGATTCAATTTTAAGGACTATTGAAGCAGAGGAAACGACAGGAAGGAGACTATTTACACAGATTTAACAGCAAAGTGGAGATGACTGATACTTCAGAGATCAGAGATGATGCAGAGAGAGCAGCATTAATTAACCAAAGTGTCCCATGACGTCTCTTGTTTTGAATTCTTTTAAAAAAATCATCAATTTTTCTTTTTTTTTTCCTCTACACTTGATTCCCACCAAACCCAAACAGCAGCAGAAGAAATGGAAAAACCATATTTAAACTCTCTTATTGCATCATAAAGCGACAAACTGTAAATGTTGGCGTCACGGTGTTTCTGTCTCACTTGCAGATCTTTCTGAAGGAAGCAGCAGCTGCTTACAGGAAGTAACAGCAAACTCTTGACCCATCACTCTCTGATCATGTTAGCCTCCATGTGACGGTGTGAGAGCAGGAATTTGTTCCATAGCTCGTAGCTTCGGCCTCCCGTGCTCCACACGCTTCACAGGCTGCCAATTTATTCCATGCATTTCCTTTCAAGTGCAACCATTTCATGGTGGCTTCTGCTGCGCTGATGGGCTCATACCTGTGCGACTTCCAGCTATTGCATGAAACACAGCTGGAATACATATCACGGCACAAACTGTGGGGGGTTTGGAAAAGTGTCCTGCATCCTGACGCCGAGTTCAAGGTCCTTCTGTGTCTCTGTCATGTGACCAACTTCTGATTATGGCTTCCAAACCTTCATGAGGGCTTATTAAGATTTGTTGCAGGATGATTCTGCAGGGCAATCAGGCGAAAGCCGCGGAGCGACGGGGAGGTTTTTATATTGCTCTGGTAGTTTGGGATGCAAAGCGAGCTGTGGGATGGTTTCTGGCAATGATGACAAGAGTGATGGGTTTTAATGAGCGCGGAGCCTCGGGGCCGGACTACAGATGCTGAAAAAAAAAACAAGCTTGGAGAGTCGAGGAACTTTTAAAAAGCTGGAAAATAACAGACTGCAGCCCAACAGACTGAATTCACTTTAGTTCTGTATGCATAATGCATTAAAATGCCTTTTTTATTTTATTCTCAAGGAGAAAAATTCTATTAAACGTTCGTATTGGACAGACTTCCTGCACAAAGTGTCACCTGTCGGCTCAGAGCGGATTCAGTCTCTCTTATCTGATAATCTCCCAAATTTTAACTCTAATGATCAGAAAATGAGACTTAACAATCAACTCATTTTGTCCAGACGTTGTAAATTGTTGCTTCTCCTCGTTTTCCTCAGTCAGCTGCAATTTTCAGACATGAATCACCATAATTTGGTGTCATCAGGTGACAGCTGATTGATGTATTAAAGTCTTTTATCAGCATCTTGTCCGTCTCTCCTTTCTCTTTGTAATCTTATGAGCCTCTGTCTTCCTCTCAGGCTGCATCACATGGACATCAGGATTACTGGATCTAATGACTGTTGCTGACTCCGTCCAGGGGAAAAATAACGGCTGAAACTGCCTCAGAAAGTTTTTCTCCTCATCACCTCGAATCAATCACCGGCCGACGTCTGCGGCAGCTCGACACGCCGACGACTCGCAGCTGAATTCAAATGTAAAAGCAGTAAAGCGTTTGACATTTAACTGTTTAGTCTGTTTTTTTCTTCATGTGAGATTTATATGGTGACTCTCGTTTTGTTCCAGACTTTATATGACTTTGCCCTTTTTTCTTCAGTGTGTATTTCACTTCCCTGTGACTGATCAATAGGAAATGTTAGCAGTGACTTCGTACAGACAGTCAGACAGGAAACAGCGAGGCCGACGTTAACGTTAAACGCTGCGTCGTTGTGTGTGTGATCCTCATGCATGTGCAGGTGATGTGCATCCTGATGGGAAATATCACAAACCAACATTAACATGAAAACTGCACGCAGGAGATAAATTAGATGTGAAAAAACATGTAAATTACTGCTGAAACAAATTCATTTGGTTCCATTTTCAGGTTTATGATTTAAAGTAAAAACTACAGTGAAGCAGAACAGAGACTTTTGGAAACAATAAGACAGAATATTTTATAACATTTATCATTTATGTTCCCCATCAATTCTTTGCAAATTGCACACAAGTTACTGTGTGATGCATATAAAACATAACACAGCACCTTAAATACAGTCGTAAGATGGTGCAGATTACAAGTTACTCTGTTAAAAATGTTACAAGTTATTCAACTTTTTTATTACTTTGTTAATTATGTGACTTATTTAAATTTTATTAGGTGTAAAGAATGTTTAAAATGGGTTTTTAACACTTGATTTTATGTGACTGATTGCAGTTGAACAGCAAGTTGAGACGGAAAAGTGAGAAGAAAGTCAGACATCAATAACTTTGTACCTGCCGGCCTCATAAATGTCAGTAAGAAATAACTGTAAGAGTCATAATTAATGCAATGCTTTACTGCTAATGTACATCTGAAGGTCATTTCCGACTAAATCAAACTTATATTAAACTTTAATTTGAGTAAATTAGGTGAATCTATCGTGTCTCTGTTGGAGCAGATTGGATTTTTTTCTCTCCGCTGCTGATTTTTGCTGCATTAACTTGGTGTTGTGGGACCACAGAAGAAGAAAAAAACCCCTGCAGAGTCGCAGAAATGCTGATGAGATGAACTGTCCCTGTGAAAATAAACCTAATGAAGTAAAGTGGTGAAAATGTAAAAGTATAATGACTCGGGCGTAGAGGACTTTTAATTATCCATCTGCTCTCCTTCTTTATTTCATTCCTGTTCATTATTCCACACTTCTTCTCCTCGCTGCCACTTCACTCTTGTGTTCACTTCCTCATTATTCAGCTGTATCTCTGCCTCTCATCCCCTCCTTTTCCTCTCCGGCCTCCCCTCTGCTACTGCCGGGATTATTTTGGGATGACAGAAAGCTCAATACGACGTCTGGAGGAGGGGTTTTTAAGGCTCAGAGTCCAGCGGAGAATGAGAAGGAGAAAGAGAGGAAGAAGAAGGCAACGAGGACACGGAAGAGGACGAGGATGAGGAGGCGGGGATGGACTGGATAATGAGATTGATGCCATGAGAAGAGGATGCAGAGAAGAGGCCTAATGGAATGATCAGTGATCTAAAGGAAAAAGAGGACGAGCTAATGATGAGAAATGGTGTTAATTCAATATGGATGCAGAAGAGGAGACAAAAAAACGTCTGTTGTTTTAGTTTGGTGTTCTCCTTCCCTCTCTCTCTGTGGTCTTTACTGAGTCCTTCACGCTAACAATGAAACTCTTAATATATATATTTTTTGTATTTTAATATGATAATCAATGAAAATACATTAGTTGTGCTTCTTTACAAGCAAATATTCCCAAAATAGACGAAGTGGATTCATAGAAACACAATGGGGAGTTTAAAAAGTGCAGAAAACAGACATTTAATCCATGAACTTCCTGTCAGACATGAAGCTCAAACACAGATCAGAGACTCAGACTAAAAAACTCAACAAGCTCAGATTCATAATAGAATAATTTAGACAGTTTCTTCTTCTCAGTGAGTTTTAAACTGACTTTCACTCTGTTTTGGAGGTTGAATAAGTGTAATGTGTAAGAACAGGAAGTGGACTGACAGACGGACAGAACAGATTTGATTTTAAAAGATGTTTCTCACTTGAAATGTCACCATATGAGCTTCATGTTAAAAACCAGGTGGGCAGCAGTGAAGTCTTAGACAAAACCAGGTGAAAACCAGTGAAGAAGCAGCTGATGGAGAGCAGACAGTCTGCAGACGGCGACGTCCTTTCATTTATCGTCCATCATTTCCTGTTTTATCTTGAAACTCTGACCTCTTTTCCCCCTCAGAAGCGTCCTGCTCTGTGTCTCCTGCCTGTGGGGCTGTTTGCTCTGCCCTGATTAGTTTCACCTGTTCCTCATTATCCTTCGCTTCCTGTTGTATTCGCTCTGCGTGTTTCCCTCTCGGTCCGTCTTCCTGTTCTGTGTCCACTCTTCTGTTCATCATCCTGCCATTTTTTTTTTTTTTTCTGGTTTTACAACCTCAATTTCCAAAACACTGGGAGGCTACGAACAGTGTAAACAGAATCAGAATGCAGCCATTTGCATGCAATCATTACAGAGTGTTGCTGAGCACACACACACACACACACACACACACACACACACACACACACACACACACACAGTGTTTACTCCTTGATATAACTGTAAACATGAAAGTCTAAAACTCATCAAGCAGCACAAATGAGAAATCAGTGTTCACAACAGATTTTTATTTTTTAACATGAAAATCACGTTTGTATTTAAGAGTTTTTCTCATCCTGAGTGTAAAAAAACATAAAATACATTTCTGAACTTAAAAAGTTCTTATTTTAAAGCATAAAAGTTAC
>JAQMCX010000006.1:389576-400922 GCA_029814765.1 Acanthurus leucopareius
GTGCTCTTCCGATCTCCACTCTCGGCTCACAGTGTGTGTGTCACATCACAGGAATTCTTCAATAGATATTATGGGAGTCCACACGAAGCAGACTGCCCACTGTAGTACACACACACAAACACACACACACACACACACACGCACACACACCCATGCATGCACTCACACACACACACACACACACACACACACACACACACACAATAGAATCTTCAGGATTTTTCTGTCTTTAATATGTGAGTGAACATTTGTTAGAAAAGACTGTAATCACTCAGTAAAAGTCTTTGTTCTGTTGGTGTCTGTGTGTTAATGTGTGTGTGTGTTGTTTGTGTGTGTTTTAATGTGTGTGTGTGTGTTAATGTGTGTGTGTGTCTGTGTGTTTTCATGTGTGTGATGTGTGTATACATTAAAGCAGGTGTTTCTACACAAACATCGCTCCTGAGATGATGAATAAATCCACATCATGTTCAGTCTTTAACACATCAGGTGGATCCAGGATCCAGTTTCAGGTGTTTCAGGTGTTTCAGCTGTTTCAGGTGTTTCAGGTGTTTAATTTTCAGGTGTTTCAGGTGTTTCAGGTGTTTAATTTTCAAGTGTTTCAGGTGTTTCAGGTTTTTCAGGAGTTTCAGGTGTTTTTAAGTGTTTCAGGTGTTTCAGATGTTTCAGGAGTTTAATTTTCAGGTGTTTCAGGTGTTTTCAGGTGTTTCAGGTGTTTTCAGGTGTTTTCAGGTGTTTCAGGTGTATTCATGTGTTTCAGGTGTTTCAGGTGTTTCAGGAGTTTCAGGTGTTTAATTTTCAGGTGTTTCAAGTGTTTCAGGTGTTTCCAGGTGTCTCAGTTTTCAGGTGTTTTCAGGTTTTTCAGGAGTTTCAGGTGTTTTTAAGTGTTTCAGGAGTTTCAGGTGTTTCAGGTGTTTTTAAGTGTTTCAGATGTTTCAGGAGTTTCAGGTGTTTTTAAGTGTTTCGGGTGTTTCAGGTGTTCAAGGCAGCAGAGCTTTAACAAACTCTAACTGTTTGAATGTAATCAAAGTATCTGAGTGTTGAACTGGTTCCACTGGTGTTCGCGGCTCCTGTTAGCTTGTTTGTTTCAACGTAATCTGAATTTTAATGACGAGCAACAAAAAGCTGGAGTGACAACAAATCGACCGAACTGTCGCAGTGAAAAGTAAATACAGGTGTACTTTGACTTTAACACCTGAGCAGGTTTAATGTGTCTGCTCGTGTGTGTGTGTGTGTCCGTGTGTGTGTGTGTGTGTGTTACATGACAGATGATTCATCTGTCATCCTGCTCTCGAGTCATTGAGTGCATCAGCGTCTCTCGCCAAGAGAAGTCAACAGACCTGAGCTCTTGTTTCCCGCTGAGAGGAGATCTGGCAGCGCCGCCGTGATCCCGCCTGTGTTTTCTTGGCTCCGTTTGGTTCGGAGAAGAGCCTGCAGCGTTTCAGTCCAACCAAACACTACACACTGATTAACACACCTTCGCCTCGGCTGCTGCTGTGTTTTTGCCGGATGAGAGACGGTTGCCCAGTCATGGTTCAGGTCCAGGAGCAGGATGATGAAAAAGAAATTAATGTGTTTCATGAAAACATCCTTGCAGAGTTTTTAGCAAAAGTCACAGTCAGTCCCTCTGCAAATATCTGAGTTTTATTCTTAAAATTGTGGAAATTCTGCACAACTTTAGGACATTAGAACCGAAGCAAACCCCTGAATCACCTGCTGATGCTCAGGTCCGTCCTGTTCCTCCTCTGTGACTCTTTCTTCTATGAATTCATTATCAAAAGGTTTATTGGAGAAGATTTTTCTTATTTGAATCAAGGGTCCAAGAGCAGGAAGTGTTTCAAATGTTATTCAGATTATAACTCCTCTTGAGGCAAATTTGTGATTCATGACCTATTTTCTCTCTCTCACCGAGAAATTTTACAAAAATCTAACCAGATTTTCACCACAGCACATTCATCAGGCTCTGAAAGGAAAGATGAACTGATGTCCTGATGATGGAGGCATTAGAGCAAAAACATCTTTAGTTAATTGAAAATTACGCACAAGTTGTCGTGTTGTGTTATTTAGTTTGCAGAAATTTGCAAGTCTGTTCTCATTTCTGCACAGTTTTTCTTCTCAGTTTGCTTTTTGAAGCTGTGAGCTTCAGAACAACATGATGTCTGGGTGTTTTCTTGTGGTGGGGGCGTCCAGTTGTTGCCTCCATGCTTCATCTCTCCACTATTTGATTTAGCTTCTCGTCAGCATCATCATCATCATCATCAAAGTTGGTAACAAGCCTGCTGTTTTTTTGTTTAGTTTTGTGTTTCCTGACAGTAAAGTGAACATTTTCTGCCCGACACATAAAGTGGTGATGGAAGTCTCGCTGTGGTTTCTGATCCTCCAATCAGTTTTAACTGGTGACCTGCTGCGATTTGTGATTGTTCACATTGTTTGAAAACTTCCTGCCATTTGAATGTGTGATGGTGACGTCAACTGATCTCCTGTGAATGAAACTTTCATTTCATGTGTAATTTTGTCCTTTTTTTCTTCCTTTCTCTACAAAAAACAATCAGCTCTTAGATGCAAAGCAGACGCTCTTAAAAGAAACTCCAGAGTCGATTTCAGGTTTTAGTCTGATTAATCATCAGATTGTACAAATCTTGACCTTAGTAGCGACTTCTTCCGTCCTCAGTCTCTAATAAGATCAGATAGTATTTTTACATCACTGCCTCTGAATGGCACCTCGTCTCTGCGGTGGAGCTTTGAAAGGAAGGAGTGTATTAACACCCTTAAATCCCCTCCATCCCGTATCCGTTCACTTCCAGGGGAGAATAGAAAGAGGAGCTGAGGGATCAAGGTGAAGCCGAAATTAAAATGAATTTCATATTCCATCATCCGTTTCATCATCGTCTGCGAGTTACTTTTTGTGAGAAGTTTCTCAGTCTGTTTCATAATGAAAACCAGCTGCAGTTCAGCAGATATATGTGAACATACACACAGATGTACATTGTATTATATATAAAGCACATGTGTGTGTGTGTGTGTGTGTCAGCAGGCTCTCTGTTGTTGTGGAAGCTGGACATGAATATCCTGATGAGGACCGTGTGGTCTGAACCCCCGCTGGTCGTCTCCTCCTCCCACCGCCCGGACCCTCAGCTGGTCGTCCTGTTTTTCTCACTTTGACTTCCTGTTTGCTTTGTTTGTTCTTCCCACTCGACAGGGCAACACAGAGGGTTTCCACAGAAGTTATGAGAGAAACTTCTCCCCATGAACCAGACGACCCAGTGGGAGTGAAATGAACTTTGTATATTTAGCTGCAGTTTCTTCAAAAAAATGGTAAATCACTTTTCTTGATACTTTTCAAAAAAAAACATTAGTGGGCGTTCAGAAGTCGAAAACTCAGCCTGTCTGCTTCATCAGGAGTGTGTGTGTGTGTGTGTGTGTGTGTGGTTTGATCAGATGCGACCGACAGTGAAGTTTCCTCACAACTCGAGCAAACAGCCAAACAACTCTCATTAGATTCTGATTGAAATGTTGGTGAATCCTGATTGGTCTAAAAAAACCTGTAATTTCACACTTTCAAACTCAACATCTTCAGGATAAAAACACAAACAGACACATCTTCAAAATGCAAAAACCCCAAAACTGCAGCTGTACTTTGGCAGGAAATTGCAGGTTTGTGAAAAACCCCATTATTCAAAGTACAAAGCGACTCATCTGTTTTTTTGTCCATGCATTTGTAACAAGATAGAGACAGCTTCACTTAAAAAAGACCCAAAACTTTGCAGGATTATAGTTTGCTCAACATTTACGTGACGTTGCTGACGATGAAAACAACAAAAACAAGCTGTACTGAACAAATTCCTCCAGCCTGGATCATGTGGTCTTTAAAATAATGATGTGAAGAGAGTCTGCACACATTTAGGACGGCTGATTTAATCAACTTCATCAGTGTTATTAGTCACTTTTGTCATTTCTCACCTTCATTTATGACTCGATGAAGAGCAGCAGAATTTCTTTGTGGTTTCATCATTTTTCCACAAACTAGCTGCGGCTGTAAAAACCTCGTTTTTAAAACCAAACTGCATCGTTTGGTCATGAATGAAGACAGGTGTCAGCGTGCGGCAGACGGCAGCTCTGTGTGCAGAGAAGAAGCACAGGAATCCACATTTATTCACAGACGTTCTCGTGGCTGTGTGCTGCAGGCGATGTGATGAGCTGCAGAGCTGCTGCAGCAAACTGTGGAGGAGCTGCACTGTGCCAAACACACACACACACACACACACACACACACACACACACACACACATGGGGAGTCAGTGATGAAGACCGAAGTGAGGAGCAATTTCCGGTGTGTGAAATTGTTATTTGGCATCAACAGGACATTTGTCTCGGGACTGGAGATAAGCTTCATCCCGACAAAATAAAACTCAAATTTATATGTAAATTTTCTCTCTTAATGGAAACTACAGTGATTCCTTTCTAAACACTCTGAAGTTTATTAAAAATTTATCACAGAAACGTTATGGAACTGTAGTTTTTTTCTTTGCCGACACTCTTGTTAGCAAAGAAAACTTCTCAAAAATATGAGCTTCAGGTTTCAGTTATGTTTTATTTTTCAATGGCTTCTTTTTAAATTGTTTTATAGTGAGAATAATAACTTTGTTATAGCTGTCAGCTTGAAATGAATGCTCACTGCTGCTTACTGTCCAGTGCTTTTCCTGGCCACAATTATCTTATAATTCAATTAGTGGTTCTGGGAACAGAGTGCAGGGAAGGGCTCACTCACTCCTCTGATCTATAATTATTGATGTGTAATTTGGTGTTTTTTTTCTCGCTATTTCCTCACAGGTCTCATATCCGAAAAAAAAAAACAAATCTAGGCAGTGAATGTTGATCTGATCTCATCTCACAGTTCATTAACTGAGTCTTGAAGACAGAGGGGTAAAAAAAAACAAAGACGGGAACCATAATCCTGTTTGTGCAGGTTAAAAAATTAAAAGCACCGAAGCTTCAGATCAAAACATGCCGGCAAGCGAACGCAGCACGGAAAGAACAACGAGCCGCATTAAGATGCAAATTTTAACCGTAAAATCAGATGACAGCAGAATAATTTAAGGCGAGAAGAAAAGAACAACAGAAGACATGAAAAGAGGATGATGTGGAAACATAAAAATCCCGTTTCGCTCGATCTGACCTTGTCTGACACAAAGGTCGACCGTGTCTGCAGATGGTTTCGTCCTGCATGAGTAAAACTTGAGGGCATGTACCAGATGTGACCAGATGTTCAAACGTGTCACAAGGTCACCGTGGAAAAGCTGTTTTTTCTAAAAATACATTGAAGTCACGACCACATGTGAAGCCACACTGACTGTCCTCACCTTCGTCCTTGTTGTTCTTTTTTATGGTACCAATTATTTCACACCGTTCACAACCCTTCAAAATAAGATATGAAAACTAAAAGACAGACAGAAGGACGTCCTGTCAGGGAGACAAAGCTCATCCTCCTCCAGTCTCTCCTTCATAAAGCACCTATGAAAGAGTGTATAACATAAGGCATAAGACATATGAAATGTATGTACAATTAAAAAATCATTTGTTTAGTGAGTAAAAACATTAATTCAAGCAACTAAAATTACTTTGAGCTGCATCAGGATGAAGAGATGCAGCTGAAATCCCATGTGGAGGAAACTGAGGAGAGTCTGGGAGCCGCCAGGACGCCATGTTGCTTTTTGGCTGCTGTTAGGAAAAGTGTGTGTCGGGTTTCCCCCAGGAAGTTCGGCCATTCGACTCTGAAGTGAGCTGGTGCTGATTGTACACTGGATGTTTCCCAGCATGTGAGATGATGAGGAGATGAAAAAGTGCACATCAGGAGTGTATGAGTGTGTGTGTGTGGCTTGTAAACTGTGAGAAAAGGGATAGAGAGGAAACAGGAGGTCAGTTTAGTGGAATTTAAAAGAAAAAAAACACGAAAAAACATAACTTTTGTGATGTGTGACACCCAAAGTGTCTTATTTTGACTCACAGAAACTGTCTCGCTGACCTAAAAATCTGTGAAAACTAATAAAAAATATTAATAAAAATAAATTACAAACATCTTCAATGTTAATTAACGTGCTTTGAGTTGAGAACTATATAGTGTGAAAGGTCCAGAGTACTAAAACGGATTATAATTTGATTTGGTCTTTTCATACATTTTGTTATAAATAAAGAACATTTAAAACCCCTCTTTATAATCGACTGTATAATGTGTCTTTTAATAGAGCAGTAAATGGGCATTTAAGAGTGTTTGCTTGCATTTATTTACTTTGTCAGTTCTGATAAAAGAAGTAAATGTGTGGAAAGAAGAAGAGCGATGAGTGGAAAATGAAATAAACTGCTGACAGGAACAATTAAATTCTATCAGCTGCCCCCGAACATCACATTCAGCATCATCTGACACCTTAAATGCCACTTTCTTAAAAGCCGAGGAGCCATTTCTGCATTTGCCTCGTTTGCTGCGTCAGCTTCTAATAGCTTAAAAGATTTAATTATGTTTCCTGTTGTATACTGAACCGTAAATAAATCAACCTTGAGAATCTGCTTACTGCTATGATGGGCAGATATTAGTCTGTCCGACTGATTTAATTTGTTTAGTGAAGCTAAGCTGCTTTTTTCTGATGGAAACATTTTGAGTTCGTCAGCAAATCAAGTCGAGACGGACAGAATCAAATAAAAGAGGATTAAATTTAAGTTAGAAAATACTGAAATATGGCGAAATATGGTGTCTCGCAGCTGTTGACCTTAATATACTGACATATCAAATAGTAAACTGGAGCTTAAGTGTTGTTTATCATGGTTAGATATTAATTATTCATAGAGAGGAAATTCAGTCCAGAAAAACAGCAGCTTGAAACTCAACTGATGTTTTTGTTCACCTTTGACCTGCACAGAAGACAACAAATGTAAGATAAATAGGAAATTACTCAGATATATTGCTTTTTACAAAGCTTATATCCACAGTCAATAAAGGCTGATGTGTATTTTTATACTGTGTGCTTCTGTTATTTCTAATAAGTGACCTAAAGTGCATGAAAAATGCTGTGAAAAGTTAACCTGAGATAATAACAGATGAGTGTTTTCAGTCTCTCTTAATGATCCGAAATTGAAGATAATTGATAAAACAATGAAGCTGCTTCACCTGTTTTCCCCTTAGCTTTCACCCCTTACCTGACGAGTGTCCATCACTCCATCGTACTTCGTGTTTCTGCTCAGTTTCATTTCCACTTCAGAGTCAAACCTCCTGCAGAGTGCGGCTCTGCGGTGGGTGCGATGCGGTTTAAGCTGCAAACAGCGTGACTGTTAGTGCTGTGGAGTGTGTATGTGCTGCGATAAGGTTGTGACTGACACACCGACCACCTTGTAATCACAATGTGAGGAGCTTGAGATGAAGGAGCTGGATCCCGGCTGGCAGCTCATCTAATGCTTCCCGTCTGGAGGAGAGTCAGGAGTGGCTTAGGATCCGTCTCTTGAGGGGAAAATAAAAATGTTAAAAAACACAAGTCGTCTCTCACACAGTCGCCTCTTCTTCTTCTGCACTTTCATCTTTATCATCTCTGTGAGTTAATAGTGATTCTCACCAATAAGAGCAGAAATCTGCTTTAATCCTCCTGCTTTGTGTGATGCCACAAAATGGCTGCGGCACGTCAGCTTTTATAACTCAGAGAGCTTTCGACAAAGTCTCCATTTGTTCCCACCGAGCTGCAGACTGCTGGTCTGGCCTGTCAGCCACCAGCCCCAAATTGTGGTTATTGAGTTGACTGAAAAATACACCCCCGCAACCCATGCAATTTCATTCACATCAGTGTGTATATATCAGTGTCTTTTTGGTCCAGTGGACACATCAGGCTGCAAATTCTAATCAGCAGCTACAAGCCTCTTATGTCAGCACAGAGAAAAACCAGGATGAAAAACAACAGCATGATGCCAAGAAATGGCTCCATAAACAGCAGAGTTTCCTGCCAAGGTTTTTCTAAAATAACACAGACGTTTGGAACAACAAATAGGGCAGCTGAACGCTGTCAGAGGAGGATGATGAGTGCGGCGGACAGCCTCTGCATCCCCGAGGCTTCTGGGATCAGCACCTTGGACAGCGGTCACGACACACAGCTGCAGAAACACTCACATCAACGCAGCAGCAGGTCCACCTGAACGAAACAAATGTGGAGTAATAAAACAGCTCTGCGATAAATCCAAACTTCACTTCGAGGATTGTGATGTTTGGAGAAGTGATGATTCAACTTTATGGTCATTTTAGAGTTTGTACTTTTTGTTTTTGAACTGTATTGTGTTGAACTTAAAGGTGTCAATACTATGAGACTAGAAATGGACTGATTTTCATCTTAAAACTTTGGTTTAGTTCACATCATTTTGCTTCATTTGATCTGGACTTTGCAGACTTTTCAGTTTGATCCGAACCAAAACAGCAGGTGTGAAGCTTCCTGAAGGCAAAGGTTCGAAACCTTCACTCCTTCGTACCAATGACAGGAAGTTACAGAAGGCTAAACAGAAAACCAAGTAACTGTTACTGAAACAAAAACTGAGGAGCTACATGGGGGGAGGAGGAGACCAGATTTTTTATTACCATTTGGTCTGAAGACTTTATTAGAGGCCAACTATAAAAAACCCATCAAACTACAAAACAAGACATTTTCCACACGCTGACGTCAGACGCCAACAAACCAATCAGAGTAAAGTATAGAGAAACACAACCCACGTACATGATGACGATATGACACAGGTTTGTCATATAAGGTCTGTTAGTGTGTTTGCATAATGGCGTTGTGAAACTGAAACCTTTGGTTCGACATTGAGGTGTGAAAGCTTTGAGTCTTTGTCTTGTGTATGAATTATACACAAAACACTCAAAACATAAAAACCCAGTAACCTTGTGATTAAAACTCCTTGTCTCGTGATCATCAGCCCCTCTTGTCTACATGACACATGGCATCATTTCGCCTGTCTGAGAGCAACAAAATTGCCTTTGAAAGTCTTCAGGTCTTGATAATTTTCCAGGAGGGAGAACATTAAAGCGTTTGCCTTCCAAACGGAGTCAGAACAGGAGCCGCGGCTTAGCCTCCTTTAACAAGTCGTGGCTGCCAGAAAAACCTGACCAGGCGCCTCATGAGTAAACACCTTTGATCCGTTCAGCTGCGCCAACAACTGTTCTGCTGAGTAATGTTCCCGACAGCCTCATTTCACTCTGTTGTGTCTGCAGATCGTCTGTTATGGCCGCAGGGCAGCGGCGCCACGTGCACACAATCATCTCTCCTTTTGTCTTTGCTTTCACTTTTCTGCAGCTCCGTCTTTTCTTTTTTTTTTTCAAGTGTCTTGCTGTTTCTTCTGGAAGCAGCTTTGTCCTTCAACAAGATCATGCAATCTGTCTAACTGTTGTTCACACTCTTTCAGAGCTGTTTATCCACATTTAAGCAGGTAAATACGCTCAAGATGGAGCAGTTTGTTGCTCCTCTGCTGCAGAGAAATAAAGTCCCTTTAACTGAACACAACACATTCAGCCTCCTGCTGTCGACTGAAGCAAACTCTTCTTTGTGGCTTTTTAAGTGTTATCAGATCTACTGGGTGAATGTGAAGGACAATCAGTTCATTTTCTTCTTAATTTTACACAGAAACTCCATCAGAGCTCAAATGCATCACATGTCCTGCAGTTCCAACTGTTACCACTAGGTTAAAATAAACTCTCACACCATAATCGACCATGTCAGTCGATGCATCAGCTAATTAAAGATTAGATCAACATTAATTATGCCCCTTCATCACATGCACTCATCCAAGAAAAGAGGTGTAGATGGAGTAAGTGCACAGTTTGCTGACACCGGGGACGATGATGTTACGGCTCATTAAAGCTCAGCCAACTGCTCTTCTTCACAATTACAGGAAAAAAATGCTGAACAGGGGCAACAACAACAACAACGTTACATGTAATTGATTTAATTATCATAATAGTGATGAATCATTCTTTCCAGAACAAAAGGCACGATGGAAACAGAAACTGTAAATGGAAACATAAATAATGAAAATAAAGTCCCTGCTGCTCTTCTTTCAGATCTCATATAAAAATAGCAGTGATGTTTAACATGTTTGTGTTGTTTTCTGTTTTGTTCTTGCTGTTAAACTTTTTCATCACACAGACTTTCAGACACACTTTCACACACACACACAGATCCACCATGAGCTCTTTATGTCAGAAACAGGCTGGTTGCCCTCGAACGTCTCCTCTTATTTGTTTTTCCGTCTCAACACACAGTAACTGTTGTGATGCTTTTCCCTCAGATCACCTGCAGCTCTTCAGTTAAAGCTGAATCTCTGATCTCCATCAGGATTTTATCTCCTGTTAAATCCCCCCCCGTTTTCGGCACTCGCGGCTCATTACTTGGAATTTTACTCAAAGTCTTCTGACTAAATGTCCTTCATTTTGTCTTTTTCCGAGCGTCTTCTTCACTGTCCATTAGTTTGTTTACTCAAAATGTTTCCCCGTTGAGTCACGAAACAACACACAGCGTTTTTAAACCCCTTCGGGCCCTTTATTGAACCTGTCGTGTTCGACTTCAGCACCGTTAACTCGCTGAGGGGCACCGTCAGCATTGTTTCAAACTTACCAAATGACTCCTGGCATTTGTGAAAGAAAAAATAATCTAATTTATCACACAAATTGTTCCAGAGGCAGCATTTTATTACGGCAAGTTTTCAGCAGGGTTACAATAAAGTTTCTAAACGGTGGAGGAGTCAAAGTGATGGAAGTGTGTTTCACATTCATATCCTGCTCTATAACTACACTCCTTAATCCTTTTCACGCTTTGGGAAACAGCAGTTAGAATGAGATGACTCCTTAATGGGAATGGATCGCTGTCTCCTGCAGAGAAAGTGAACTGTAAGGAGGAGAGATGGGGAGGAGACGAGAGCCCCAACACTTTGACTTCCACGTGTCATTTTTCAACACGTGAAGTTTCAGGAGCTTCCAGAGTTCAAAATACAACAAAAACTTTAATATAAAAATGAAAAACTGCATAAAATTATGTTAAATTGTCAAAGTACATCGTAATATGCACTTTATAAGAAGGGCCAGAGCAGACTCTACCTGCTCAGGAAACTGGGGTCTTTTGGAGTCGGCCGTCTTTCATGAGGTCGTCGGCATCTCGGTGGCAGACAGGAGAAAGCTGAACAAACTCATGAAGAAGGTCAGCTCTGTCCTGGGATGCCCCCTTGACCCGGTGGAGGTGGAGGAGAATGATGGCTGAGCTGTCTTCTCTGATGAACAACGACTCCCACCCCATGAAAGACACCCTGACAGCACTGGAGAGCTCCATCAGTGAC
>JAQMCX010000006.1:420402-456041 GCA_029814765.1 Acanthurus leucopareius
TGAAGGCCCACGGGTTACACTCAGTGTGCTTAGAGTTTAATTTACAACTTATGAGCTCACAAATAAAATCACTAGTTTAGTTGACACAGTGCAGACAGGTGTTTTTGGAGTTTTGTGGTCACAGAAGGGAGTTTTTAGTCATCATCCCAATATAGAAGTCAGTTCTGTTGATATGCGTACATGCCAGAGTCCACCACAATGTGACTTTAACTTTGTCTGCATCAAAAATCGGGATTTAGTTTATTCTCCCCAACCGAGTTCTTTGATTCTCAAACTAATACTGCCTGGCCATGTCACTATGAGGCCATGAGGCAGTAAAGCAGAAGAAGGTCTTGGTATTACCTGCAGGTCAGTAAGGTCAGGAGTGTGTCCTGTATAAGTTTTATCAAACAGGTTACCAGCAAATTGTTGATTAAAGATGCACAAATGTCTTCATGTTCTGATATTGAACATTTATCAGCTGTGATGAGAGAAGGAAATAAGAATAAAGAATTAAGGTTTATATATTTCACAGCTGCAGCTGAATATAAAAGTAAGTATTGATTTAAATTTAGCCTTTTTTTATTACAAATGTAATTAATTACATTAGCTTTAAGCTGACAAAAAGCAAGTTAGTCACTGGGGCCTCAAGTCCATCTGCCAGGAGCCCTGGCTTTTTTCCTCTCTTAAGTAAAAAGACATCTGCTGAGAAGCAGGGACTTGATCTATTTTATAGTCTACAGTGGCTGAACCTAACCAAATTAAGTTCAAAACACCTGTGGTTTGGTTGAGGTGGAAGCTACTCTTTGAAAATGACCTGCTCTCTGAAGAGATATTATTCAAACACTAATAACTGACATCAACACCTGTTCTGTTTCCAAAGAAGGATTATAGTGACTGTTTTAATTTGGCTGAGTCACCTCTGCAGGTGATGTGTATCCTTGAAACATATTCATTGTGAAACATAAAGATTGAAATCATGAATCCAACTGTTTCCATTTGGGTGATGTTCCTGACTGTTGCAAATAATGAGTAATGAAAAAAGACTTACAGGTACATTTGACTTATAGTTTGTAGTAAGAACTGTGTGCTACTCACCTCTCATGGACTCATCCTGCTCTTAACTCTCTACTTAATACACCTAGTGCTCGATAGAGATCATCAAGACACTATGACAAACAATACTCCCCCCTAGTGGTCACGTTGAACTTAACAAATGGCCTCTACAATGAAAAAAATGCTCTTTAAGCTGATACAGAAGAAACAGCAACATTTAAATATAAGAGGTTTGTATTTTTTTCCACTATAATTCTCCACTTAACCTCATTCTCCATCAACGCATCAACACACACCTCCCAACCACACTGAAAAAAATGATACTTTGGACTAACTTAAAAAAAAGTGTTAACTAAATGAACAGTATTGCTTCTAATTACAATGTTTCGATTTATGTGATATAAGGCAAATCTTGCTGTTATGGGCAAGTGCATACCAGATCAAACATTTTCAGTATATCCCAAGTCTTCTCTCTGACAGCTCCTCCCTTGTTTCTGATTATCTCAGTAAGCTTACCGTGGTGCTCATCCAAGGAAGCCAGGAATCGCGGTTGAAGTGGAACAGTTGTATCTCTCATGAATTCAGCATTGATCTTTAAAAACCAAAGAAGTAACAAGCATCTGTGACTATATCAGTTTTTACAACTGTGTGGTGTGTGAGATCTTATTTTTGACACCAAGGGCTAAAACATGCATTTTGAATCAGTTTGGCTCAATTTCTTAGCAGTTTTCTTGTGATAGGGTATAGTATCATTTATCGTAATATAAGTAAAAAAAACACCTCTGGTGTATTCATACTTTTTCAAAAATACACGCATATGAGTGGACGGGCGTTGGAGTACGTGGTCATATGCTAGAAAAAACAGACAACGAGGTAAGTTGGCTGTGTAAAAATATCAGAGGTGGATAGCAGACACATCAGGCAGACATGCATTACCTCTGCCACTTTAGTAATGTCACATTAAGGTACGTTTTGTTTGTTTAAAAAAACTTAAAAAAAAAACAACTTTAATGAATCGTTCATTTTTTTTTACCCCTCAGGCTTATCCCGAGATAATTTTCTGAGAGTCTGAGTTCGCTAAATTGTGTCATAGGACATTAAAAATGTTCCACGAGCTCGAAATGAGAAGCAATGTTTGGCGAAATGTCAGCACGAGCTAACCCTGAGCACGCTGCTTAACGGCATTGCTGTTGCTTAGCAACCGTGACTGGCTCCCCTGTGCCTGCAGTGCCTCTGCGCCCTACAGACCGTGAGCAAAGCGCAAAGTTTTTACCATGTGAAAGCAGCCTAACATGTATTTCGGTCGATAAAAAGTGTCCCGACTTTCATCTTCTTCTTCTTCTTCTTTTCATCTTCATCTTCTCATTTCACAGCTCTGTGTAAGTTAGTGCGTACGTGTGTGTGGCGTATTCAGTTATAGCAAAACAGTATTAGCAACAATATAAGCCTTGCACTTGTCAAACAGAGCAAAGAAAGCATCATCCTTTGCACGATAAATTAATGCTAGTTTAGCTAACCTTATGGGCGGGTAAAATACAAAAACAGTAAATAGTAAGTATAGATAATTGCTATGTATACATATACGTTTCTAGTTAAGTGCATCAACAAATATTTTGCAAATGATTTGTTTCAAATGATTGAAATGAGAGGAGAATGCAACAATAACGTCCAGTAAGTGGTGGTATACCCTCCAAATGCAAAATAAGATGCTTTTACTGCATAATCTGGAGTTGTTGAAGCACAGTAATTTATTTTGAAGGAAGGAAGTTATGTGCCGGGTGTGTCTACATTATTGCTGTGAGTTTGGCAGACACGAAAACAACATAATAACGCCATAAAACCAACTGAGCTCAATGTTTATAGGAGTGTCCCGTTATGGACCATAGTAGCCCACGGCTAAAATAGCGGCGTCAGCGCTTTTTAATCAACTTTAATGAACGCAGGGCAAAAGGAAATAATTAAAACGTTATATTGCTGGAAAGGTGAGAAGTTACTTTTACAGTACAGCTTTACTTTTACAGTAACTGTTTTGACTTTCAATATTTCATTACCATTTTTATTAGTGAGAAAAGGGACATTTTCATAGAACATAGGTTGTGGACACAGTTCCGTTATGTAAAGTTGTTGTCCAGTTTACCAATAATCATAAATATGCATATAAAAAACACCATGCCCTTAAAACAGGAAAATTGGACATTCTTACCGTGTTTAAAAAAGTTTCCTAAAGTTCAGACAGTCGTCACTTTGAAATATCGCAGACGGAAAAACTCGGCAATATGGAAGCAGATGACGGTGGTAGTGCACCAATAGGCACTGACCAGACGTGACCACATGTGGCCACGTGATATGACAACTTTTAGTTTGAAGTAAAAGTGTTACTTTATAGAAAGTATTGCATTTAATTTATTGCTTGGGGAGTGTTTTGTGCTTTTGCTCAAACTGAATAAAACAAGTTACAACCAGAAACCAAAGTTTTGGATTTGACCAATTTAAAAATGTACTTCAAATAAATGACACAGTCGTTTCACTTTTTTCAGCGCACCTCAGAACCATTGACTGCTCAGAACCAGTTTTTTTGAAACTTCCCAGAGGATTTGCTGTTTCTCAGAAACAAAGACTGTAAAATGTCTTCACCTGGCATGATTATACAGTTCAGTAACTGGTTAATGTTTACTGTTCACTGACAAAGAGGAGAGAGGGAGATACTTTTAAATGTCTCACTGCCACAACTTGGGCTGATTTAGAGGAAAAAACAACTTTTAGATGTGCTTTTTTGATCAATATTGTGTTTGCCTTATTGATTTCACAATAAATCCCTGAACTCCCTTTTGCCCAATCCCTCCACCACACCCAACTGCCCATCTTCAAACCCATGTGACTGCAAATTAGATAATCATTTTAAACTTTCCCGAAAAAAACGAAAAAAGTGAATTTATGGGGCTGAATAAAGGAGTGATGCAAAGTGTAAACACTAATTTCACAGTATGGTGATTACCAGGCTACATTTACATTTACATATGATATTTAATTTAACAACAATACTGTCAGTTGTTTGTAAATAACACGTTTGATAACACAAATTGCTTAAATTAAATCAAGTAAAATGTTCTCTTTGCAAAATTATTCAGTCTTCTCACTTTGGCAAACTTCATTGCAAGTGGTATTCACAATGCCACCTTCAGGAGCAACCTTAGATGGGTTGCTGTTGTTGTGTATGACAATAATGTTTCAGAATGAACAACTACAGATTTAATTTGCCATGATAATCACGCTAAATGAATTTGGAGTTAAGTATGGTGTCATGCAGGGTGTGTGCTCCACATCTGGTTGAAAACAGGCAAAAAGCAGACGCACCGACACGCCAACGTCAACACACAGACTAACTGAGGCCGTTAACCAAAATAATATACTTGCTTTATGAGCGCCGGTGTCAGTGGTATCTAAAGCAAAGATAATGACCGGCAGCCGCGAAAGGAAATCGAAAGATCAAGTGAAAGCAGAGCTGGTATGATAAGAAGAGTTCAAATCATTCATGCGCAGAAGGTGCCCTTTAGTGCATGAGACCATAGACATATATACGTATATATGTCCATGCATGAGACCACATGGCATGCAACACATTACTGACTCACTTTCATGTCAGAATTACACAACTGCTCCACTCTAGTTAATAGAAAAGGAGACAAAGTCGACAAGAGGAGTGGAGGTCAGGGTCCAGTGCAGAATAAGTAACCAGCAGCAAATTCGTGATCTGTGCAAGATCGAAAGAGAAACTTAAATGTGAATTTCGATGCTTATCCAGAGTTTTTTTCGGGGACCCTAACCAAGTACTTTTATTGTCAAAACCTACCAAACTGCGACTGATTAGCAGAGTTAAAAACATGTTAAAAAGGTTTCGTGGCAGAAAGGCTTTGATCGTCAAACAGATGCCACGGTACACAATGCGTCAATGTCAAAGACCGTGATTTTCTTTCAGTTTTGGAGATTTTGTTCGGTTTCAGTATTGTGTCCGTGTTTACCAAAATAATAAAAAAAAAATCTAAATTGTTATTCTAAGAATACCGCATTATACAAGAACACTAATATTAAAAATGCATATATTCTTCCCCAAAAACAGCTTTGTCCGAATTGCATAGCACACTAAACCCACTCCACCATTGGCTCTTCCATTTAAATAAATCCCTCCCTTTAACCAATTGGCAGTAAGCAGTCAGTAAGTTATGTTTTACTGTGAACTACAGTCAGTTACCGGAAAACAAAACAGAAAGTAATTTCACTGGCAGAATAAAAAGAGACACGTGCAGAGCTTTTCTGTGCAGGACAACTAGGCCTACTTAATGAGAATACTGCATACACATAAGATCCAAATTCCGAAGTAAAACCACATATCTTCATCATGGATACATCTCTTCTATAAAGGTAGGATACAGTTTCTTTGTCAGTGATTCGATTTTCCTCTTTTAACAGTCCACCTGATTAAGGGTTTAAATTTTTGATTTTCCATATGAACAAAAAAAGAGCTTATAATCTGCAGTCTTTGCACTTTAATGTTGGACTGCAACAGTATTTTCACATGTATTTATTTATTTTATGATTTATATTGTAGTCATATACGTTTTTAGACAGTTATTACAGGGTTTTTTCTAATTCTTGCAGTGAGAAGCAGTTTGATTAATCTGGACACAGTGTGGGGTTGCTGAGAGTGTTCTCACAATGGAAAGCTCAGATGAGGTAAAAACATTTTTTTTTCAACTCCAAACATAATATGTTTTCTCATCAAATCTTGTCAATGTAATAATAATTAATTCATTATTTTTTTCTAACTTCATATTTTTCTCATTTACCAAGGAGTGGCATGATGCACCCGATGCCCTATATGAGCACAACGGTGAGACAGTAACAGACACTTCATCAACATCACAGTCTGACTGTAAGTGAGACCGTCAATAACTGACTTGACTTTAACGACTTAATATGATGTAATGTGGAGATACTGAGATGCACTTCTCTTCTCATATGACAGATGTTCCTCCACCAGAAGTAACAGTCCTCAGTGCTGGACATGAGACTGTGTCTCTTGGTATAACACACACTGATTACCCTGATGGTTATAAACTGAAGTTAGATTACTCCTGTGACACACACTCAGTCAGTTTGATCACAGAGGACTCCAGCACTGTTCAGGTTGAGGGACTGAATCCTGGGACTGAATATACCTTCAGCATCAGAAGGCTTGCAGACAACGGAAATCAAAGCAAAGAGACCTCGCTTTCTGTCTTCACAGGTAAAACTGAAAATATACCAATGAAAAACAAGAACAGAAACATTTAAAAATGAAACTAAATAAAGCTGAACTGTCTGAATAGTCTTCAGGCTCAAAAGTTAGGATTACCATAAAATACCAAATAACAGCTGAGTTCCCTTTAATCGCATTCCCTTACATGTCCCAATCAACCGCTGGGTGTAGCTGTAAATTTTGATAAATACCTGCCTGTTTCAAATAAACGCCGGGTGTAATTTATTTAAAAATTCAAACAAGACGTTGCCACTGCCGCTGCATGTTTTTTTCCCTTTACTTGTTTGTACGTGCTTTTGGAAAAAAAAACAAACAAAAAAAACAAAAAAAACCCCCCAAAAACAAAAAAACGTCAGGAGGCCAGTCACATCAGTTACATTGCTGCTGATTGTCATGGCCCCGGTGCAGTGAAAAAATAAAAAGTACGACCTTAACTTTAAACTGTCTGTCGTCAAATATGCTGATCAATACTCGGGAGAAGCAGCAGCTCAACACTTCTCTGTCGACCCCAAGAGAGTGAGAGATTGGTGAAAAGATAAAACTGAACTTCAGCATCTCTCTGAGGAGGACGGCAAGAAGAGGCTGCGTGGTGGAGGTAGGAGGAAGACTACGCCTTGAAAATGTAAAGGTGATATTCGTACTGGTGTAAACAAATAATTTGATTAAATTTCTGTAAGCAAGATTTCTGTGAGAAAGGAATTAAACGCCTGGTGTGCTCAGTGATTGAAACAAATAAACGCCCCGGCTATTATTTGGTATTTTACGGTATATGACCTAGTAAGTAATACGTCTAACTTTGCAACACGTGTCTTATAATAAATAACTACCGGGCTGTAACGTCTGCTGACAGTAAGACGAGTTCGATGGGCGTCTGCTGGTACAGTAAGTCTTCACGTCTCCGTTTCTGAAGGCGACTGCGTGCGATGAAGTGCGAACATGAAGGAGATGTGGTGTTAATAGACGTGTACATTAAGTTCAGGCAGCACAGTTCGACTCAGCTCACATCTAACCTCTCTCAGCAGCATCTGTCACCTTCCTGTCAGACCCTCTTCTTACCCTCCGCCTCCTCCACCTCCTCCACGGCTTTTTATTCTCTCTGCTCTTATTTCAACCAGCCAACCCACAATTCCTCCCCCTTTCATCTCGACATCTAACTTCTCTCCACCAACCCCCCCCTCCATTTTTTCCTTCAGCTCTGTCACTTTTATCTCCCACTTCTCTGCTTTCTCCTCTTTTCCTCCGTCCCTCCTCTCCTCTTTTATTACCTCTGCCATCTTTTTCTGTCCATCCTTCCTCCCTGTTTTGTGCTTTTCACTTTCTTCCTCCCCAGCTGGCATCCCCCCCCCCTAACACTCAACCAATCTCACTCAATTTATTCTTTCAGTGCTGCCTCCACCTTCCTCTGCACTTTTCCTCAATTTATTTTGGCCTATTTCTCCTTCGGTTTAAACCTCATCTCCCCCCTTTTGTTTTCTCGCCTCCTCTCTCTTATTGTTTTTCTGTTGTTTGGAACAAAATGTTACCCAGACCTCATTTTTTTAATAACCCGCCGCTGTAGGAAGACTGACAGGGTCGTTGATGTGTTGACAGTCACATGACTCTCGGGCCTGTGACACTTCAAACACGCTGTGTCATTTTCATCATATTTTCAGACGGAGGTGGACTCCATTGCTTTCCAAGTGGAAACTGGGTCAGTGCAGCAACACGAGTCGCAATGTTGGTCGGAGAACAAAGTGTACAAAAAAGGAGGAGGAGAAGAATAAAAAATGACAGACAATCGCTATTAAGCTGAGATGATTTTTTTCATTATTTAAAAAGGGCATCTTTAATTTCACTGTTTGGGAATCCTGGAAGATTTAAGCTTCCACATTCACAGGTTTTTAAGTAACCATGGTCAACAAAAATACTCTTAAACCCAAAGGGAATTTGTCTGTGTCTCTCTTCTTCCCAGCTCAGTCTTTTTTTAATCCCTCTTTAAAGGGATGTGTTCACATGTCTAAATGTTGACTGAAGTGCTCCAGATGCCCAGAATAAAAATCTGATGTAACATCTCATCACTCCCCAACACAAACACCTACGTCTTTTTTTTGTGGGCTTTTCATTTCACCTCCTTCTCCTCTGTTTCTGTTCCAGTTTTCTCTCCTGCACTGAGCTCAGTCAGCAGAACAAAAATCATTAGTGGAATTTCTTCTGGGTTTCATCTCAGAGCTTTAACCCCTGTGCATGTACTCCTGTCGCTGCTATCATAGGAGGACTGACTGAAAAAAGGCCTTGTTACAAGAACGTGGGTTAACGTGTTTCAGCTAATGAGCTTTGACAGAACATGTAGGCACACTGCTAACACGTCCTCACACAGTTCTTACAGCCGGTTTTTAAACATTGAACGTGGGCATATTTACAGTATCAGGTCTCCTTTTTTTAACTGCAACGAGTCTCTTAAGCAGCTGTCAAAGTTCTGGGGAAGAATCAAACCAAACACAGCTTTGGGATGCTCGGTTATGGTTTTGATTGCTCTATTTTCCTATAATACAGTAAAAACTTCAGTATTCTTTATTGTATAACATGTTCAAGTTATTCCTAGATGTTAATTTCTCCTTAGAGGTACTTAAAAACAATTATTTCAAATGTTTCAAACAATCCCTAAACACAGAGGAGGTTAGTCAAAACTAAACTACATGTAAGCGCATTTAATTGTTGGTCATGTTGCCTAGTTTTAATCAAGGATTGTCAAGTGTCGTCAGTAAAATATTTATACTGTTCAATAACATTTTATGTTTTATTTTATTAAGGCAAAATTCTAGAGCAGCTGTTTGAATTTAGACAACATTTGAGGTGTGAGAGTATAATTTTTTTGTTGAATGGAATAGGAGATTTGCACAACTTTTCATCAAATAACAACATTTTCTTCTCAATTTGTACTGAAACTGTTTCCTTATGAAACAGATTTTTTTCTCTTACTTCTAACATTTTATGCTGTTTACCAAACACACTAAAATAAGAAAACTGTTTAGAGTTTGTGCATCTCAAACTTGTCTCATTCATTTCCTAAATAGTTTCCCTCTTGGTTCTATCTTAAGAAGATCCTCATCTTTTATTCAGCACGGTTCACTTTTCATGGAAAAAGGAAGACTGCAGTGTCAAGCTGAGTTTGGGGAAACTGAGTCTTAAGGACACTTACATAATGTCATTAATTATAATTTTGGTTGCTTTCAAAACAAAAATAAATACATAAAATAAGACAATATTGTTTGAATCCAAGATTCCCAATTTTCACTAATTTTTACACTTTAGAAGATCAGGGTTGTTAGACCGAGCAAAATTTGGTAAAAATGGAAAATAATTCTGTGTTCATTATTACACAGTCAACTAAAAACAGGAACTGCCATGTTTTTGTGTCTGTAAAATGAGCCATTTTCTTCTACAGAGGGAGCACGGCCTTTAGGCCAGAGTGGACAAATTAAATACAGGCTGCAGAAAAAGGCCTTTGGTGTCTTTTTGCAAATTTACACATTATAAGTGTTAAATCCATCAGATTTACACTCTGATCCAGAGGGCAAAGCTGACAACTATCTGTGGCACAAGATTTTATTTCTGGAACAAAATGAAACCCTGAATTAAACATAGATTATGCTTTGGGAGATTAACTTTGTATTTTTTTTAAAAAATAGAACCGTTTGTGCAATTTTAAGTTTCTGCAAGATTTACCGCTACAATGTGCTGACATTTATACGTATTTTTATTCTCCTGAGGCATTTTTGCTGTTTGTTTAATCAAATATAAACAGTTTTTTTATAGGAATATGTGGATTTTAAAGAAACAGAGCTTTGCTTGTATATCCTACATTACCATTTGGTCTGCACAGCAGTCATACCCTTGCCCTCAGTGACAAAAAAGTTATCCGGGAAGGTTTTCTGTTGTCTTTGAAGGTGTGAAAGTTGGTGTCAAAATATTGTCAACAAGCCTCTGAGCAAGGGTGCAAAACAAATTTACATCGGTCAACCCGCACCAAGACGAGATGGAAACGTGACGACCAACATCCCAAAAGTCAGAGTGAACTGGGAGATTAAAGTGATGTCACAAATAATATGATGTGTTTTCTTTTGTTTCAACTGCAGCTTCTTCGAGTCTTTCATTCACCAGAAATTTATGAAAGAGTAAAACTATAAAAGTCATTCTAATATGAACCGCTGGAGGTTGAAAAACAACTAGGAAACAGACAGAACTGAGCCACATAACAAATCACTTAAACAGACTCTGACAGTGTGTTTTAGCTGCTGATGTGTCTTCAATCTTGATGCTTCGATCACATAAAAAACAAAATATCAACCATTTGTTCATTTAAACTACATGATGTGAAAACTTCAGACTTACAGATGGGAACATTTATCAAGTCAACACTTGATAGCTGCTACAATAAAGTTTCACCTCAACCATGAACATCAAGCAAAACACAGTCTCCTTTGTTTGTCCTTCTCATATCATCAGTGTGTTATTCTGGTTTGCAATTCACAGAATTACCTTCTTCAGTTAAGGCTCACATTGCAACTGCTATTTAAGTAGCTGTCAACAGCAAACTAAACACAGTGAGCTTGTGCAGGTATGAATCACAGGCATGAGATGTTTTTCATGCCTAAGCGCCCACATGCACCCTGTCCCTCGGGATTTTGTGGAAACAAGGGGAAAATCGCTGTTTACAAAATGAAAAAGTAGCAGCTGGAGCTGTAAAGTTTCAGGGATAGATGTAGAATATAACTGCTTTAGAGAGCCAGGCTGCTTTAATATTACTCTGTTTGGAACAATTTCATTTACTAGATCAACAAACTAAAGAACATAATTTAAGAGGCAGAAGGACACACTGACTGGCCTCATCTGCTATTCTGTTATTTATATATATTTGTATATTTACAATTCTGAATTATTAAAACCAGTAAGAGGACATAATGAGTGGACAGTCCATGTTTTAAAAACTCTTATTTTTAGCTTTATTTTCAAATGCAAATATAATATTCTACCAAAAAGAGAAAACAACAAAAAAAGATAATAATTAGGGCTGGGACTTTATCGCGTTAACTACGATTAATTAATTAAAGAAAAATAACGCAACAACAAAAAAAAAAAAAACGCATTTAATCGCAATTTATTTTTGCACTCCAAACAGCGCGGAATGTTTCTCATTGCACGAGTTCCCGGTGTACCTGTAATACTGACGCACAGGACGCAACACGAAAAACAACAATGGAAACTGAAACCGATGAGAAGTCGTTGCTGGATTTGTTGGGAGGAAAATTTAGTTTTAAACAACAATCGCATGGAAACCTGGATAAAAGTGCAGATGTGTGCAAATTGTGCAAGAATGAATTCGCCTATCACCGGAGCTCTTCCAGCCAAAATTTACAAAAAGTCCTGAAAAAGCTTGAATATAGCTAACTTGAATCTAAGTTTGTGCCTTGTGGACAATGCAGTCATATTCCTATTATTCATATCGCACTTTATGTTAACACTCAGTTATGAAAATAAACACGATTTTGTTGTTTAAGCTCATTTATGTTGATTCACTGATTCAGTCGTAAACCAAATTCCATTTGAATTGAAAAATGTTGCTTCCCGTGTCAAATATTGATATGTGATTGAGATTAATTAATTACAAAGCCTCTAATTAATTAATTAGATAATTTTTTTTAATCGAGTCCCACCACTAATAATAATAAATCATATTTTAAGCAGATGAGCTGCACAAACTGCATCGAGACTTAACTTTTGCATCCAGTCCAACTGTGATGTGACGAGTGAACTTTACCCGACTTCCTGTCCCTCTGAGTGACATCCTGATGTGTGTTGAGAGTGTGTGAGCTTCTCGTTATAGGTGATATTTATGATTAATGTGAGTATTTCCTCTCACACATATGTAGCAGATACATGTGAGTGCATTTACTATCTATATTGTATGTTTCATCTGCTGAATATTACACACACACTGCTGGAATAATTTACTCTGTAATGTTACTGCCACTAAAATCAAGCTTCTCTTTTAAAGACTGAACCATCAGAGTTTGAAAAGGAACAAATGAAATAATGCAAAATATGACCTTCACTCGTGTTTTGCATCTTATTTACTTAAAGGCCAAATGGCTTCAATTGAACTGAAATATGTTGTGAAGGTAAACTCGATTATATGAGCTGCATAATTTAGCATAAGTGACATTTGTTTGCTTTCTATGATGATTTTCTGTAAGAGTGTCGCTTTTTCTTGTTTCAACCTTGAAACAAACTGGTGTCAAAATAATCTACAACTGAAAAAGTCAGTAAATGTCGGTGTGCTTGTATTAGCTATATGATTCCTTCCTTCTTTCAGGTCAAGGTTCTACTGTTATTAAGAATTCACATTTGTTTTCCACATTAATATTTTAAAGAACAAGCGTACATAACATGGGCTTCCAGCGGTGAGGAGCGTCTCTCTCTGCGTTGTCCTGTAAATGTGTTTGTATTAGTGTCACATGCCTTTGGGACCCAAACGAAACAGAAGCATTAGCCTACTTCCTTTGCATTCGTGGAAACAAACAAATTAACACAAGTGCAGCTCCTCCACTGAATTTAATCAAACTCCTCTGAGACGGCGTCCTGAAAACTACCTTTAGCCCCGTTCACCCATCAGATTCACTTCTACACACGAGCCTCAAAGTCTGATTTTATTTCCACAGAGTCTCTTCGTTCTGTTCTGTTCTGTGGGATTACTTTTCAAGACAATGTGTGATTTGCAATCAATTTCACAGAACAGCTCTATTATCAACCAGTTCACAGGCAGAAAGTCTGTAATCCGTCTCCAAATGGCACAGATGGGATTGGCTCGTTGACCTTGTTAGCTGTACTAGTCACACATTGTCTCTGCAGGATACAAACTGCATTCACTGACAGTTGCAAAATGTTCCTGGTGAGGATAACAGTCAAAAACAACAACAACAAAACCATAACTGGAACATTTCTCTCATTTCTAACATGCTCGTCAAATACTATGTCTTTCCTGTTGTGCATGTTTGTTAGATGTGGGCTGCACAGTTAATCTGAATGCAAACTATGTGATCATATTTTGATTAAACAACATTTCTGCTCTGTTTGTAATAGTGGGGGAATCTGCTGCATCACAACAAATGCTGCTAATTTCTATTTCAGCTGCAGCAACAAACTACAAGTGTGTTGCTCCATCACAACCTCCGACAGCAATAAACTCTCTACATCACTGACTGACTATGTGGCTTCAGGTTGCATCACTTCAAACATTATTAACAGAAGACTGCGATGTATGCTGAACCTTAATGGTTTTATACTTTTTCCTGATGTCAAAAGTCACCAAACCTCAGTTTCATCTCAGATTATTGTGCAAATAATAATAATTATCTCACACCAAGATGAATAGTCAGTTTTTTCAATCTTTTTCCGTGTAATTTACTGCAAACCTGTCTGACTCAGGTTGCAGTAAATTACACTGAACGATGCATATTATGTTCAATTCAGCCCATTTTATAAGATTTTACTTGATTACACACACAGATACTCCACATTCAGACACTTACAAACAACTAAAGCAATATTTCAGACAAAAAAGAACTTTTTTTTGCGTCCTTCTCTGATGTTAAATAAAACTATGCAGTCATATCTGTGTAAAATCCTGCAATACAGCTCAACCCTGTCAGTCAACACGGTTTTTTGGCTTCTGACGTCGTCTTTGCTGGTTTCAAATCCACCAGCTTGACAACAAAGCACATGTACAACAGTACATGAGAGTTCATGAATTCATTCATGAAAAAAAATGCCAAACTTACACACATCTCATCGACTCTGTCTGGGTTTCACCATGTTGTGGTGTAAGAAGAGCCAGATTTACAGCTGCCATAACAATCTCTAACAGTCTCTGAGGAAACTGGTGAGACATCCTGAACTAACAATGCTGGATGTCTATGACCTGAGGGAAAAGGTTTCAGTGCACTTTCCCCGCAGAACGAGAGTGAAAAATATGAACACTAAAAATAACACACACACAAAAAAGCCCATCTCTGAGGCTCGTGTTGTGTAGTTGTTTTAGTTATCTAGGACGGATTTATTTTCTGGGAACATGGTGTTCAAATGTGCATTCATACAGACTGATGTTTCATAAGAAGAAAATGAAGAAAATGCAAAACTTTAAGCACCACACTGATGAATCTGCTGCTTAATAATTTGCTTGGATTGGATATAAAGTGTTTTAACTCATAGTGAATGTGTGGACAGGTTGTTTTCTGGTTGGTTCTTACCTTCTCCATCTCCCCGCTCTTCCTCTTGCGTGTCGAGCGGCTGATTTTGACGGTGACGGCGTTCTCCTCCCCCTGCCGTCGCAGAGCCATGCGGTTCGGCTGCAGAGGGCTGAAGGAGATCTCCAGCTCCGGCTGAGGGAAGCGGCTCGTCTTGCCGTTCTCCGTGGAGATCTCAGAAGAGTCGAGCACGGACGGACAGCCAGCTGAGCCCTGCGGGACGCCATGAATTCAAGGTTAAAGGTCACGTCATAGCCACTCATGGGAGAAATGCATTTAGGTCTGAGGACACAGGCTGGTCTGTCTGCTCATCCGAGGAGCTGAGTGTCCAGACCTGCAACTTCCTGAGCAGCGAAGCATCTGAAAACTCAGGCTGCTGCACTCACGACAGGTAACTTATGAAATGCCACTAAAACTTTCTGTCTCAAGAAGGATGTGACAAGAAAAAACAAATGGATTCTGAGAGATAAACAGCTTTCATCGCTTCTTTATGTGTGAAAAACTATGTCTGCAAGAAAGAAGGACGTGCAGAAATTCTTGGTGAAGGTTCGACTTTGTTAACGTCTTTAGGTAGAAAAAAAAAAAGTTCTGTTGATCGAATGGCTGAACCTCAAGGTTGTTTGAAGGCCTTTTTAAAATCAGGGAGAGTTAAGACAGTTTCTCTCCGAAGGCATTCACTGTGTTGCACATGTTAATGCAAACGGTCGACAGTCAACACAGTTGCAGACTTTCTGACCTCAGCACTTTTGCAAAGATGTCAGATTTACAAAAGCAAAAGTTATTAAAACATTCAGACACATTTAACTCTGATTAAGAAAAGATGCTGTTTGTCCATCTGAAGAATAAAGTAAAGAAATTGTCTGCAAACACAAAAAGCCTCCTACAGATCCGTCTTCATGTCTTCGTGAGCTCACCTGACTGATGACCGACACTCTCGTATCTGTCCTTCCTCTCGACTTCCTGTCAATAGTTTCACTCTGCAGGTTTCCAGCCAAATCAGCCACACTGTCACTGCTTTCAGTCTGCTGCAGGGAGAAAAGCAAAAACTTAAAATGACACAAATCTTGATTATGAGCATAATAATGTTGCTGTCAGGTAGAAATCTTGCATTTTCATACCTGATCTTTATTTCTTTTTGTCATAACTCAAAGCTAACAGCCATCATTTATGTTTGTCTCTTGTGTTTCGCATATTTATCACCGTACATAAAGACATTAAAACAGTTTTGATGTTTTACTCATTTTCTTCTTAATGCACAATGTTTTTTTTTTATTTTTAAACTCCTGATAAGTATGAGAAGGAATCCATGTTGGACTTTGTGGTTAAGATGTAGTCAAGTTAAAAAAACCCAAGACATTCAGGTGGAACAAACAGTCTGTGGTCACATTTTAGTTCGATCTGACAGAAGGGAACACAAACTGAGGACAAACTATGAATAAATAAAGTAAAAGGTGATGGCCCAGCGGACAAATGTTTTCTTTATGTTTTGAGTCTAATCCATGAAAACTTTTCCTCCAGTTCTCATATTCACAGTCACATCATCAGAGTGTAAACAAATCCCACAAAGAGAGCAAACAACTCTGCTGAAGCATCAAGCGTCTTCAGCTTTAAGCTCAACAAAAGAAAGATTAATCTGTGAATTATTAAACTTTAAAGTTGCAGCATGAAACTTTTTTTCATGTGAAACTATAAAATGTACTTCATGGTTCTCTTGAATGTGGTTTGGAAAATAGGGACTAATTGTTCAGACATCACAGAAACTCAAAAGGATGCAGGAAACGTTTGAAAGGTCTTTCCAGTTTTGATGTATGTCAACATAAAGGTGGGATTTTAAACTCAGATGAGCTCAAAAGAGAATAAAATACATAAAACATTGACTAAACTGATGTATTTAGTGACAAACTCCTCTGAACTTCAACATGAAAACAGTTTAAAGACATAAATAATAGATAGTGACCTCTGCTTTTCTATATGAAGGACAAAACCACAAATCTTTTAACAGCCACCTTTCAAGCAGCTGATGGGGTTGTTAAACACTGGAAAGGTCGTATCTCGGTGCATCACTTCTTCCAAACTGACCTGTATTTGCGGTTCCTCCTGTCTGGATCTTGAAGCCCTGAGCTCCTCCTTCAGCTGGTGGATCTCAGCCTCCCTCTCAGACAGAGCAGCCTGCAGCTTTGCAACGCCGACATCACCGCTGGTTTTCTGTAACAGGAAGTCCACAAACACTGAAGACGATTTCTGACTTTGATTTTATGCTTTTTACCAGTTGTGTTATTAACAGCTTTGAATCTCTAGAATATGCAGATTAAAACACCTATAATGCAAAATTTACACACAACCAAGAGAGAGGAATCTCAAAAATGTTGTTTTCAGACCCAGAGGAAGGTTTTATGCTGGTTATTTATCATCAGATACAATGATTATTACTTTATTTATTAAATTAAAGATGAAGCACTAGTTAATATTTAAAGCAACTTTAACCCCAATATCAAATATGCATATTTTTCCTTACATGTAGTGCTATTTATTCATCTAAATTATGTTGGTGTTAGTTTCCATGTGTTGCAGGTTATCAACCATAATCGACTATAATGGAACTAAATGGCATCTGGCTTTTTCATGCTTGCAGCCCCACAAAACATTTAAAAAACTCAACTGCAAATAGCATCAAACTCTGACTGCGATCTAGTTTCATTTTATGGAGAAAAGTTATCTCTCTACAGCCAAAACCTCCACAATTCAGTGACTCTCACAAACAAAATCTAGATGGATGATGGAAGAGGAGGAATTTGTATTTTTCAATTACAGGTGAACTGTCCCTTTAACTCTCTCTGATACATACTGGTTGTACAAACACAGTGCAATGAAATACTCCATACGGACAGAAAGATGATGTTGACGTTCATGATTTAAGATTTGCAGCTTATTTTCAGAGAGAAATGAAAACAAAACACTGTGAGCAAACATTGAAACCTATATGGAAACAGCCAGCAGCCCCGGGCGAAAGCACAAGACAACACAATCAGCAGAAAATCCAGAAAGATTGCAGTGTATGTGAATCACACGCTGGAAACGCTTCGACTGCATCATGACCGTGGCCCCCCGACTCCCATCTCACCCTGAAAACATGAACTGCATCAGTCTGGACTGACAGCTGAACAATCCTGGAGCAAAAAGTGACATCAAGCTACAGTGAAAGGAAATTAAACAAGAAATGTCTTGAAATATATGAAAGAAATTACAATTCCACTGCAACTGTTATCAAACTACGAAAATGAACGAGGTTTGGGTTCAAGTCCGGATGTCAGAGTGCAACAACAAACATGTACTCGCATACTTAGATAAGTTAAGTTAGCACGCTAATGCTAAGAGATACAACAGTCATGCAGTGAATTAAATTTAGGAAGATTAAAAAGTTCAGTTTTGCTGAGTTTTCAGTGTGTAATGTTCAGGTTAGATAGATACATTTCTTTTTATTATCTAATTCAATACAAACTTATATTATATAGCCAACTATTCAACATTACCCAGCAAGGTCTGAAATGTTTATTCAGCATGAAACATTATGTGCTGTGATAAAAAGGTCCTTTATAATCAGTGAAAGTGAATGCAATTCAAAATCCCCTTCAGATTCAGATTGGATCTTGATGACCATGACTGCATCCCAGTTATAAATGTTATTTGTTCTTAACAAAAGAACAAAAATCAATGCTTTTAATAATTCTTGTTGATTAGAACTGTAGTGTGGATATTTCCCAGCACGCTTTGCACTCTGTCACACTTTTCAAGAGTCCTTTTATATCATTTGTGGCTTTTCAAATGAGCTGCAAATCTTTGACAAATTTTGCCAGATATGCATATTTTAAACAAACAGAATCATGTCATTGAATCTGGCATCAGTTTGATTATGTGAATCATTACAGCCTGCCCTTCATGCTGTCTGTTCTCCACTTATCCTTTGGAGGCTGTCTGCTCAAAAATAAAAGAAATGTTATGTTGAAACCACACAAAAGGCTCTGCAAAGACAGAATGTTAGAGAGCGAAGTGCAAAGCCCTGAAAAGTGGAACAGAGATACAGCTTCACCTTAACAATGCTGACTCACCAAACAAGGAGAGAAAAGCAAGACCGAACGAGTCAAACTAGTGACACAAATCTCACTAAGCTGCTTAAAATGGTGACACGAGTGAAAGAATCCTCACACAAAGCCTCCTCTGCTGCGTTACATCATTTAAACCAAGCGCTAAAGAAAGTAAACACAAGACATTCTTATCTTTATCTGTGGCATTTTGCATCAAACTGGGTCTATATGCTCCCTTTCTTCCTCCTGCAGGGTTTCTGTTATGCATCTCTTTCCCTGCACAACATTCAGGGTTCTGCAGTTCACATGAATCCCATCTAAAAGGTAAAAACTGAATGAAACGGGGCAGAAACTGTTGATGTGGAGCAACTCTGAAGGTTCGAACTCTCAGTGGAGTTTCACCTGTGGCTAAAAGCCGATCCTTGGCATCACTGCAGGTGGTTTGCATTGACAGCTGGTGTGAACCCGTCTGTAAAGACTGAAGTAGAGATACCAACACTGCAAATAAAAGTCTTTTACCATCCTGCTGAACAAAGCTCGTCTCCATCTCCACTTTCACTCAGGCAGATCTAAATCTTTCATCAGAAAATGTTGTGGTCAGTCTGTCAGCTGTGCAAAGCAGCCAGTTCAGACAGTTTTGCATCTAAAGTGTGTTGGTCTCGTGTCTGTTATCATCTTTATGTCACACTGACCTCTTGTGGCGGCTCCGTGTTACTCTGACGTAGCTGTTGGATGAGTTTATCTTTCTCTGCTTGGCTGGAGAGAAGCTTCTGTAACTGAACCTCCAAAGCTGAAACCAGAGTATCTCTCTCCTTCCTCCACTTCTCCATGGTCTGCTCCTTCTCAGCCAGCTGGGACGACAGGGACTCCTGACAAAAACATGCAAAATGTGTGTTGAAACATTCTGGTTTTGTACCGTTTGTGTGTTTAATGCACCTTCCAGCTTGTCTTCTTACCAACTTGCTCTGCTGCTGAGTGAAACGTTCTCTGTCGTCCACAAACTTCCTCATTTCCTGGTTCCTCTTGTCCTCTGCCTCTTTGGCTTGGCCAATCAGAGAGAGCTTCTCCTCCAGCCACTTTTTGCGTTCAGCCTGGTGTTTCTCTGTACACAACTGCACACAAAACATTCAGTTTAATAATAAAAAAATCAATCTATTGAAATAATAATTGATTTCAACAACCTCAAGCATGCACAGTTTTTCAGGGACTTGAGTTTCTCTTTTTTATTAAATTTGTTGCTTCCACTTGACTTTTTTTAATGTAATAATTCAAAAAAACCCATTAAAATGTATCAAAGGAAACTCGACATGTGATCAGAATATTTATTGTTATTCCTTGTTACTGATTTTCAAAAGTCTGCTGATGATTTGAAAGCTTCTCTCACACTTAAACTGCAAAAATTGATACCAAAAAACACATTTCTGGTCTTATTATCCAGAAAAACTTTTGAAAATAAACACATATCTTCACCTTCAAGCTTTCCTGAGCCTGAGCTGCTTCCTGATTGGCTGTTTTAAGGTCGTCTGATGTGCTGCAGATCTGATTTGTTGTGTTTCCGTTGTTCTGCTGCAGCAGCATCCCTTTCAATTTTTCCACCTCTGAAATGTTTAAAACAACAAAGTTAAGACATTTAAAGACAAAAATAAGTCCATTCAGCAAAACTTCTTTAACTTAAAGGTTTGTTTTTAAACTAATAAAGACTCTGTTTCTGGTTTAATCATTTTTGTACGTTACTATATTTCATTTCAGCCTCTGCATGTGTTTTTTGTCCCAATAGTGATCCAACACTATTCAAACGACTGACCGACTTCGGTATCCAATTTAAATGTCTTGTGGCTGTGAAAAATACAAGCTTACTGCAGTTTCAGAGTCCACACAGTTCCATTTACAGTCTTTTAGAAACATCCGAGTTCCTCTGCAGTTTGTGAGGATAAGAGGATTAGACTAAGCTGTCCGAGGGCCAAACCTCCTCTTTTAATTCAAAACAATGAAATCCAAAATCCTGTCACAATGTTGCTGTTTGCTTTTGATGTTCTGTCTTTGTTTTTTTCCAGATCCTTTGTCTTACCGCTGGAGAGCTCCTGGATGAGGTTAACTTTCTCCTCCAAGACCTGCTCCATCTGGTCCTGTGTCTCCTCCTGCTCCATCAGAGCCAAACGCATGTCCTCCATCACCTGCTCCTTGGCCTCAAGGTCTAAAAATCAAACAAACACACCCACAAAAAGGCACAGGTTTACATTTAAATCATCACTCGGTCCCTAAAACAGCAGTAAATATACTTAAATATGATCTCTGACGGACTTATTATTCTTTTTTCTGCCTTTTTCCTGCAGGAAAGACACTTTATTTACCTTTGCAGGCCTTCTGGTAGAGCTGGAGGTTCTGATCAGATTTGGTGTCAGATGGTTGTTCCTGATGAAGAGAGGAGAAAAGCATGAAGGAGAAACATCAAACCAACAGAGAGAAGGAGCTGATCTTCCAGAGCAAACAGCTGAAGCCTTCAGATATTTAAAGATAAAGAAAAGATGAAAACAGATCATCTCACCACTTTGAGCTGCTGGATGGTTCGGTCTCTGTTGGCGAGGTCAGACTGAAGCTGCTTCCTGGTTTTCTCCACGTCAGACAGCTTCTGCTTCAGAGTCTTCTCCTCGTCTCTCATAGTCGAGATCTGCAGGATAAAAGTTATTAGAAAAACTTAACACATTCAGGATGAAAGCAACTCAAACTCTCTCCTTTTATTTCCAATTCATACCTAGTAATGTAATATTTGGTATTTTTATTTTATTTTTTAACCACATCTCAGTGAGAATCAAATGTTTTCAATATTATCTGAAGGCCAACAGAATTTTTTAATAATTTTCCTTTAGACAAAAGCATAAAACATTAAAACAATCTTGCATTTGATTCAATAGTTCTGTTTTTAAAGAATCATACCTCCTTCTGGACTTGCTGAATCTGCTTCTTGTAATCTGCAAGTTTCTCTTTGAGGTCTGAAGTGTCGTCCTCTTTCCTCTGAAGCTCGAGGCCGAGGCTCTTCGCTTTCTCTGAATCCTGCTTAGCATTTTCTTTTAGTCTGGGAAAGAAAGAAAGAAAGAAATGTTACTGCTACTTTTTAAAAAGACAAGCTGGAACATTTTAGTACAGAACATCGTCGTTGTTCTTCAGACTCGTGCCACAGTGTTGCAACAGATGGAGTGTGAGTTTGCAGAGGCGTTAATTCTCTGAAACACCAAGGGGGCAAAATAAATTTATTCTGTTAGAAAGCAAGAAATCAATCAGCGTTTACCAGAAGAACATGGCTCCTATAGCTCCTCTATAATGAGGTGCATTGGGGAGAATAAACAGAGTTGTCTGGAACAGAGTTAAAAAACTTAAATATCAGAGGCCTTTTTGACACAATTAGAGTCTCTGAGTTAAAACACGAGTTATGTGTCAAACTCAAACTCACATTCGGCCCGTGAGATCATTTTATACAGATCTAATATTATTGTTATTATTGGCCCGGCGATATGAAGCGCTGATAACACACAAACTACAGATCCCATAATGCAGCGCAACAGCTGCCTTGCCAAACTACCAGTTCTGAAAACGGAGCCTTTCAAAACCGATGGGAGGCTGAGTTTATGTTTACTGACATTTCCGATAAACCTTTGTGTCTTATTTGTGGAGTTAAAGTGGCTGTAATTAGAGAGTTTAAACTAAGAGGCACCAAGAGACAAAACATCAGGATCAGCTGAGAAACCTGAATGCAGAGCAGAAGCTGCAGAAAGTAGAAGAGTTAAAGAAATTTAAAGAAATGTTCTTTATATTTTCAGGGTTTTTTTTGCAGCATGTTCATATTTCAAATTTTGATCAGTTTGACAGGAGATATTTTTATGGAGAGCAAAATATTTTAAGTTATTTAAAGTTTAAGTGGCATAAGAGCAAATAAAATTGAATGTTTTGATGTGTTGTTATTTTAACATTTACTTAAAAGCACAATTTTTATTCATATTTTCAGGGTTTTTTTGCAGCATGTCCATATTTCTAACTTGTATAATTTTGACAGGAGACATTTGTATGGAGAGCAAAATATTTTAAGTTATTTAAAGTTTAAGTTAATTTATTCTGGAATAATATTCCTGTCTGTTTTTATTCATATTTATGTTCAAAAAACGTTTAGTTTTCGTGTGTTCAATAAATGTTAATCCTGTTTGGCCTGCGACCTGCAGTCTGCTTTGAGTTTGACACCCCTGCACCAGATGGAATAAATAGGAAGTTGAGGGACTGAGGATGTCGTGCAGTCTGTAAAAGTTTAAAAGTAAAAGATGCAAAAGTGTAACAACAAAAGTTTAACAAAGCTACGAATTAAATGGACCTGACAGATCGGGGGGGAGACGTGATCTTTTACCTGCTGATCTCCTCGTCTTTCTTCTCCAACTCTGCTTCCTTCTGAGCGATGGCTTCGTGTGCTACAGCCAGCAGCTCCCTGCGTCTCTCCACCTCCCTGCGTCGGGTCTCCTGGACCGCCTGGCTCTCCTCCTCTTCCTGATGCTCCTGCGCCTCCTTCAAGCTCTTCTGCAGAGATGTTATCTGCTCCTCCTTTTCCAGCAGCTGTTTCTGCAGCTCTGTCTCTTTCTCTGCAGACACTCTCTCCATCTCTGCCAGCTTCTCCTCCAACTGTTTGTCCTTTTCTTGCAGCATTTTCTCCAAAGAAGCGAGTTGAACTTCAGTTTCCTTCTTTTCTTCACTGTTTGTCTTCAACAATGTGACTTCAGTCTGAAGATCAGAGTTCAACCTCTTGAGATCTTCAATAGCGGAGCCACTTTTAGCTTCTTTGATTTCAGCCCTGAGCAGATCTGCTGTTTGTTCCTGCTCACTGAGCTTCTTCCTGAGGTCGTCCAAAAGCTGGTCAGAAGTCGCTTTTTGTTTACTCAGTTTCTGTTTTAACTCCTCCAGCTGCTGTTGTGACAAAACTTCTTGTTCTCGCAGCTTCTCATTGAGGGCCTCTGTCTTCTTTTCTGAAGCCTGCGTTTGCTCCTCAAGCTTTTCCTTCAGCTGCTGAACTTCTTCTTTGAAGGAAAGTTCTTGTTGTTCCAGCTTGGATCTGAGCTCTTCTAGTGGTTGCTGTGACATCTCATCCTGCTCCTGAAGCTTCTCTCTCAGCTCTTCAGCTTGTTGTTTTGAAGCAGCTTCTTGTTGATTCAGCTTCTCAGTAAGTTGCTCCAGCTGCTGGTCAGAGATCAGCTGTTTGTTTGCTAGCTCTTCTTTTGCCCGAGTTAGCTCATGTTCAAGCTCCAGCATCTTTCTGTCTTTGTTTTCATTTTTCTCCTTTTCTTCAGCCAGTTTCTCCTTAAGTTCTGACACTTCTTCTATCAGCTGATCCCTGTCAACACAAGATGATACTGCTGAAGTCTGCACTTCCTGTTTCAGGCTTTCAGCTTCCTGTTTCAAGGTGTGGATCTGGGAAGTTTTCTCCTTGATCTCCTTGGATTGATCTTCCAGTTGAGTCTGAGCAGTCTGAAGTTGGACCAACACTTCTTCTGCTCTCTCCTTCTCAGAGGTCACCTGTGGTCATTTCCAGAAAGGTGATTCACAAAACAAACGATAATCATTATACACAACATGTTAAACAACAGTTTAACAGACAAAACTATGAAGCTTCTGTCAGTTTAAGTATCTTTCTCAACACATTTTCTAGAAAAAAAAGAATTAAATATGTTAAGATTTGTTTCATGACTCATGTTTTGTTTTATCAACTTTTTGAAGATGTAAATTTCTGCATATCGGTGGATTTTCTGTGTAATTTGATTGGAAAAGTCAAACTCCCACTGTGACTCACCTGCTGCTCTGTGGCCTCCAGTTTGTCCGTGAGCTCTCTGACTTGTTCTTGAAGTTTATCTTCCTCCTGCTGTTTCGTTTCTCTCTCCTCAGCCAGCCTGCTGATCTGGTCCTTGTTCTCCTGCAGAGCAGACTGAGCCTCCTCTTTGCTCGTCCTCTCTTCACTAAGAGCAGCGAGAATGTGATCTTTGTTTAGCTTCTCTTTGTCAAGAGCTGCCATGGCCTCCTCCTTTGCTCTCCTCTCAGCTTCAAGAGCTGCCATGGCTTCCTCCTTAACTCTCTTCTCTTCTCGGAGGGATGCTTGAACCTCCTCTTTGCTTCTCTTCAGCCTCTCAAGTGAAGCAAAGGCCTCCTCCCTTGACTTCCTCTCCTCCTCTAAGGATGCCAGTGCCTCCTCTTTCCCCATAGTCTGATACTCCAAAGCAGCGAGGGCTTCGTCTCTGCGTCTCTTCTCCTTCTCAAGGGCAGCCAAAGCCTCCTGGATAAGAGCAGTGCTGATTAATTTTTATTTTAATATCGAAGAATAATTAAATCAGCTGGTGAAAGGCACTTAATTTATTTGATAATTTCTTCCAGTTTCCTGTTTTCCTGGTAAAACCACTTTGATTCTTTGTGATTTGGTTGATGAATTAAGTCAAAATATAATGTTTCAGGTGCAGCAGAGAACAGGAAACTTTCTCTTCACACTTTTTCATCACTCGCTCCATGAATACTGAACATTTTATGTGCTAAATGTGAACTGTGTGTGAGTAAGCCCTGGATGTTCATGCTTGTCCCTGTAACATCACACATGTAGGCCGGTGGCAGCCTGGAGGTTGGAGGGACGAGCTCGAGAGCAGGTCATTGATTTAACCCCAATGAACGTATAAAAATGTGAGTGCACGGAACGAAATGGAAACATTTTATCTTCCTGTTGCCAAGTTTTCACAAAAAGCCTTTACATCCAAGTGATTTATTGGAGATGCTCAATAGTTATTATCACTAGCTTGTAGCAGTTTGGATTATTGGAGCTGAAAAACCACAATGAGGAGAAGTTTTTGGAGAGTTTGTGGAAATAAATAAATCTTTTCATTGACAAAAAACAAGCTGTAACCCTGTTATCTGAAGAAAAAGTGAAAATGCTGCTGTTATGTACTTCTCACCTGCAGCTGCTCCCTTTCACATGAACCTCCATCCTTCACCAGCGAGGAGTGACCCTGTGAGCTCAGCTCTGCAAACCTCTGCAGCTCTCCCACTCGTTTCTTCAGCTGAGCAACTTCTGATGACTTCTCCTGGAGCTGAAGAAGAAGCCTCCTTCTCTCCTCATCATCTCCTTTACTAGTTTCACCTTCAAAATAACACAAAAAAGGAAGATACACTATTTAAAAACATCAGTTTGGGGAAAATAAGATCACAGAAACATATGCTGACATTAACCATATTAAAATCATATCTTGTACTGTCTCAGAGATGATTTATATTACCTGTATGAGAGTTAATCAATTATTAATATTACTATTAACATAAAACATGATATTTCAGTAAAAAGGAAACAGTCTTATGCCTTCTTTTATGCAGCCATGTCAACAAAATGTTTTGCATGTTTGAAAAAACCCACATCTCTACATTAGTTCACCGAAATGACAAAAAAACCTAAAAAATACCAATATTTTTAATAGCCATGCACATAGTTCTTGTTTTATTTGATGAGAGTTTTGAGATCTGTGGTTAACTTCATTTATTTGACTCAAAAATACTGAAAGTGTACTTTTCAAGACTGTAACAGCAGTTTCTTTTTTAAAATGTCTCTATAACTGTGCTAAAATATATATATATAAACTTTTCCAAAGAACTGATCCTAAACATTGTGCTGGAGTCTCATGGAGGCAATTAATTTCTACTGCTGGATGGTTGAGATGTTTAAATTCATCCTCTAGAACCCACAAATTTAAACTGAAAGCAGCTCAGTTTGTAGTTTCCTCTGCCATCTGCACTCAGCATCTGCCTCTCCGAGAGACTAACTGATTGATGGATTCGTATGAGCTTTACCATTGTGTTTCTGAGCCATCTGCTCTTGGCCTGTCTGCCGGTGATCGTTCAGTTCCAGCACCTTCCTCTCCAGCTCCTCTCCAGCGTCTCCTCTGTCTTCCTGAGCTTCTGCTCGGCCTGAACACAGACATTTACGAGCAGCCTCAGCGGCCCTCTTTATGTCTGCCAGCTCTGACGAGTAGGAGTCCAGAGATTTGTCCTGCAGCAGGAAGGAAACATCAGGGAAAATTCATCAGGGACTTTTTTGTGCACACTGGCACATTCGGAAGATCCAAGTTTGGTGCTTTGAGGCAGTACAGAATATTCGGGAACATTAAAATGTTAGAAACCACACAATTTCCTCAAAGCAAAAACAGTCGAACCAGCAGGAATCATTATTATTTCAATGGCGAGCTGCAGGCACAAGCAGGCCAGAGACAGGTTAGACTCAATAATTAATGTGAGAGCTGGATGTGTGAATGCGGCCCGTGAAAATGGAGTGCAGATCAAATATAACGTGCACATTTCTGGTTTTATTTATTTTAAAAAACGTGAGGAATCAGACGAGACACTTGTCTCCTTGTGATCTGAGGAAAGAGTTCGTTACCAAAGTTTGTGCATCTGAACTCGGTCCAGCTTTCCCCATTTTGTCAATGAGGTTCTTGAAGATCTCCAGCCTCCTTTCTGCTCGCTCCTCCAAGATTTCTTTCTCCCTCGCCAGGCGCTGACTGAGGCAAACACACACACACACACACATGATTTCAGTATGATTTAATCATCAAACTGAAAACTTTCCTCGACATATTCAGTGTTACAGCAAAAACATCTCACATGTAGTCGTTCTGCATCTCAGAGAAGAGCTCTGTGAACTCTCGGCTGATTTCCTCCCTGACTCGCGCCTCCATGAGAATGCTCTCCGCTCGCTCCTTCTTCAGCTGAACCTGCAGCTGTTTCAACAGCGCCACCTGCCTCTGAGGAAGGAAACAGAGCGGCATCACACATCGAAGGGCTTTAAAATTAAAAAAAGGTGCTTCCTGCTGAACATATTTAGCAAATGTTTAAAACTAAAAGAGTTCTGGTGTCATTGAATGAGCACAAAGAATTCACAAACATTTTTAATATGATTAAATTATATTTTTCAACATTATATACTTTCCTTTGTAGGTGAATGTTTTGAGATGGAAATGGAGGCAAGTGCTTTTTAGTCCGTCAGTAAATCTGTTAGTTAATAGATGAATTAAAAATGTGAGGGACTGACCTCTTGCTTCTTTTTACTAACGAGAACTTTTTCATCATTTTCATCATTTTCTTCATCGTCGGAATGATCAAATGTGTCCATCAGGCTCTTTTCTTCATCATACTCGTCGTCCTCATCCTCCTGAACAATCAATAACACAATGAACAATAAAGTGATAAAACATAAAACATTGTATAAGAAGCAGGACAGGCTTCACCTCACCTGCACGTCCTCCAGACTACTATCCCAGCCAATCAGGGAGCTTCTCCTGCTGCTGCGAAGAGCCTTCCTCTCAGCTTTGTTGGTGAAGGACACGTCACTGTTGGACCTCTGAGGTATGATGGGAAGAGTCCTGGTGGACAGAACCACAACCTGAAACAGACGAGAGCAGAAGAGAAGAATCAAACACTGCAGCTACGATATGATGTTTACTTTTTGTTTTGTTATAGAAACAATATATTTATACATAATATTAATGTTTGTGTATATTCTTAGTTTAAAATCTTTCATAAAATATTAGACAGTTGACTTGAACTGTTTAAATTGTGGATGCAGTTTTCAATGTGTGTGAATGAAAAAAGAGAGAACATTCATGCAACAAAGCACAATATGAGAGGAAATGAAAGTCTGCACGGACCTTCTGCGCCACAGCAGAGAATCTGAGGACGTTGAGGGTCTCGTCGTACATGGAGGCGCACTGGTTGATGTTGACAATCATGCAGGCTTTACCTCGACCGCAGAAGAAGCCCTGCAGGTAGTGAGTCAACTTGCTCTCCCTGAAGGGAACATGCTGAAGCAGCCTGAAGGAGGAAACAGACAAACCAACAGCTCAGCTGACATCCCTGAATATGCAACTGTGAAGCTGCAATGACCCGTTCTGGCCACTAAGAGGTAGAAAAGCTATAAAATAAGCTGATAGCAACACACACACACAACACATCCTATGAGCTTATTGAGTTCACTGTCAGCAAACAGTTTACTATGAATATACAGCAGACACTGGAAACTTTATAACCTGATTAAAAGTGGACATTTGTTCACTTGATGAATGTAAAAATCAATATTCACTTTCGTTTCAGCTTCTCCCACAAACTCCTGCTGCTGAACTTCCAAACTTTCAGTGAATCACAAAATTTGTCTGTCTGCTATTTGGCCTTCACTGGGTTGGATTTACAGTCTGTATGTTCTGGGAAGAACAGAGCTGCTGAGAGGAGCTACAATTCAACCGTCCAATGAATCAAACCAGAGAGCTAATAGGACGAACAAATTCTTAAAAGCCTTTTGGAGTTGATTCTCTGCAAGTCAGCACTATGACAAAGTCTGCTGATGGACGATCGGTGCAGAAAGACAATGACGGGCAGGAAATGATCTCACTTGGCCTGCTGGTTGTGTTTTAGAGCATTGATGCATTTTCCCAGGATGAGCAGTGACGTGTTAATGTTTCCAGCTTCCTTCAGACGTTCTCCTTTGTTCTGGGTCTTGGCACATCGTTCTGAACCAGCCAGGTCACACAAACTCAACCTGACGACGAACACACACACACACAAAAGGATAAAATTAACTCTTACACAAAGACAGAGTTCTGCACTGAGCATTCATGTTCAAAAACTATAAATTAGACTTTAGTTTTGCACTTTTTTAGTAAATCAACACACAGTTTCACTCACTCGCTGACTGTGTGGACTCTCGGATTCCCAACATCCTCAATCCTCAATATGCGAATGGAGAAAATACTGTGACTGTAGAAAGAGCAGAAAATCAACACAAGTGGACTTCAAGTTCAAGTCAGAGCAGCGACGTCAACAAACCAAATGCTTCAGACATATTTCCTATCAAATGTGTTTTAAATATTTCCTTTTTTATTTTACTTTCCATAAAATAAACTGATCTGACTTTGACAAAGGTGACACTTCTGAGACTTGGTTCAGGTTAATTCAACTCAACTTCGTTTGTGTTGTGTTTATTTTCAGTAATACAACAACTACAATTGTTAAGTACAGAAAAAAAGTTGCATTTTTGAGTTTGATTTGATTGAAAAAAGAAAAGAAAAAGGAGTTTAAATAAAGATCATGTAGAGAGACGACAGAGGGGGCAGAAACTGTCTTTGCCACGTTCACAGGAACATCGACTTTTATGAATGTGTGCTCGCTAAAACAGAGCTGCTCTCAAAGGAAAAACACAAACATTTTATCACCAGACAGTGTTTCTTTTCTCAACAGGGGATTTAAAGACTATAATTCTTTTTGACTTTGCAGTGATTTTGTTACTGACATTAAAAACCAACACTGGACACTGAAAAATACCACATAACACACAAAAAGACCTCTGAGCTGAACGTCTGTCTGAGCTGATCTGCCAGCTGTTGTCCTCACCTCCTGCTGGAGAGCTGGTTGAGCCGGGTGGAGGAGAAGCTCTGGTTCTTCTTGCCCAGCTTCATCACCTTGTACGCCTCCTCTGCACCATCTACCTGAACCCAACGCAGATCTGAACACAGGAGCATAAAAACAGGATATTCACATAAAAAGCAACAGAACAGCAGAGACTTCGGCTCTTTTGCAAACTGAGTTTGGGTCTTTCGGGTCTTTTGGCCGAGATCACAAAGTTTACACACCGATAAAGAGAGAGCTGCTCTTTAGCTGCCTCCAGTGATGTGAATTTCATTTAGCCACAGTTCAAATATTTGTTTAAAACCTGAATTTTATTTGCATACAACAACTTAAGACTTCTGTGAAGTATTTGAGGAGTTTTAGGAGCCAGAAACTCTTCTCACCTTTGACGAAGGCATTGCCCTTGATGTCCTGCGACAGGCGCAGTGCAGTTCTCCTCAAAGCCCCACCAGGAACCACCTCCAGGAGGTCATGAATGTTCTCATTGTAGATTTCACAGAAAGAAACCCAAACAGAGAACTTAGTGAGCGTTTCCACCTCCAGGCTGATTTTGTCCTCTGCTGCAACGGTCGTCCCGAGCAGGGAGGAATCTGCAACAGATGACAAAGATGATCATTCCTACAATAAAACAGCAGTTTTGTTCTTGAACTGAAACGCTGATCAAGATTCTCCAAAAAGTGCATCTCTGCCCTGAAGTTTAAGACTACGTTAGAAAACAATAAACAAGAGTCAGCAGTGTTGTTAGTCAGGATTATTAAAACACCGTCAGATTTGTGTCTGCGATGCTAAAATCAGCCGAAAAACAACCACAATTTATAAAATAATAGACTGAGTCAACATCTTACCTTCAAGGAGAGTCCTATTGGTCGAGTTTAACATGCTGGCATTGTTCTTCTCACTCTGCAAAGAAAAGAGCAGAAATAAAAATGTATGAAGATTTTTTTTAAGCATTTTTGAGCGATGTCAGTAGAGCTTCAAACCATAAGTTACACTGTTTTTCACATTTTAAAACCTGAGTTCAGGCAGCTACCCGACATTTAAGAGCTCAAAAAGTTCACTGAACCCTGTCAAGGTCACACAAGAGTCATCAGGTCTTTATTGATGGTGAACTTTCATTTATGTTTCACTTCAATAGTTACAGTAATCTGTGTCTGTTACTTCACCATCTACACATCATCGGTCATCAGATGTGAGCAGCAGCTGCTCTACTAGCACGCTGCATGTTTCTCTGCAGCTTTGCTTGTCTGAAGCTCCGCTGCAGCCTCACGCAGACCAGTTACCTCTTTTAGTTGTCTGAAGAGGTTTCTCTTGAATGCCGCCTCCTCAGCCTGCTGCTCCCGGGTGAGCCTTGTGAACTCTTGGCAGCGGTGAGGTTTGATGCTCATGCCGGTGAAAATCTTTTCATCAATACTGCTGAAAATGACAGAGAGAGACCGGGGCAGGATACCAGCGTCAGCATCTGGACCTGCGGTGACGAGAGCATCATTTTTAGTTTGAGTTTGACACAAAACAGGGTTATTTCTTCCTCAGCATGTTGTCACTGGAGAAATGATGAAGCAGAGGAAGACTGAGGCATGTAAATCTGTCCTACTGGATTAAGGCCTAAAACTGATCAAGTAGAAGCAAGAAAAAGCAACTAGTTGTAAGATTTCATCTTGAAACAGACTTTCCAATACGGAAAATGTAATAACTACCATTCAAGAACTAAAAAAAATAACATCCCCATTTAGAAGTTGATCAACATTATGATTAATTTTTCAGACACATTATCTTATATTTTAATATATATCTTATAATATATTTCAGCAGAAGGAAAGCAAATATGTAAAGTGCTTAAATTCATCAATGTAGAGCAAGAAGCTGGAAAGAAAAGAGCAGAGGCTGTAAGAGTGAGAAACAACAGGGGTTTACTGAAGACAAACACACACACCCTCCGTGTCTGCTGCTGCTTGAAAGCTTGCAGCTGAAGCATCTGGCAGAACAAACAAAGTATGTTTGTATGTTTTAAAAAAGTGAAACAAACCCAGGAATGTAAAGGTTTTTCCAGCGTTTGTGACTCCATAAGTGAAAACCAAAGAGTTTCCCCCTTCGAGAACATCCTTCACCAGATCTTTCACTGTGCCTTGAAAAAGTTCTCTCTGCGTCGTCTCAGGACCATAAACCTAATGAAGGAAGGAGAGAAGCTCATCAATAATGAATCAAGCTGCAACGATCAGCTGATTTAACGAGACACTTTGGGCTCTGAGAAATTACACCTGTTTTGTTTCCATTTTATTGACTCACAAAGTAAACATTTAATCGTGAGAACAATTAGCAGATTAATCAATAATGAAAATAAGTGTTAGTTACAGCCCCAATAATGAGTGGAAAGATAGTTAAAAGTAATTCAAGAAACCTCTCTTTTTATATTTGGTTTTCTCAGCCTTTCCTGGCCTGTGAACATGTTTAGGTAAGAAATAAAAATAAATATAAATAAAAAGATAAGTGATGATTTATTAAAAAAAAAATTCTTGTTTAAATTCAAAGAGCAAACATGAGATTTTAGAAAAGAATAAAGTTTTCTGTGACCATAGAAAGTCAGAATTTTATGCTTTTTGTTTGCCAGGACACACTGACCTGAGAGAACTGGAAACGCTGCCCAGTCTGTGGAAGAGGTCTGTCGGTGCTCAACCTGGCTGAGAGCGACAAACTGGGAGGTTTCAGCAGAACTGTGTCAGGGGGCTCAATGGTGACGCAGTCCTGTTCGAAAAGGAAAAGACAAAGAGAAACAAAGAGGGAAAGAAAAGAAAGAAATTTTGATTGTAAAGCAACACCTGCCTTTGGAAGTGTCAATAAACATCGTCTGACAACAACAAAACCAAGCAAAATTGAATTTAGTCTTGATTATCTGTGCAAAAAACAGTATTTAGTTTATTTTTATTTTCACCTGTGACTCTCCACTGTAGTTCTCTGCTGAGGTGAACGGTCGGATGCGGAGGTACACCTGCAAATGTTCTCTCTCCTCGATGCAAGAATTCTGCACAACATATAAAAGTTAATGCAAAAATTCTGACTGACACAGAAGCATTTAAATTAGAAAATATCACTGCATGCCTGAGGGAAAAAGTTTGGTAGATTCCTTCCTTTCTATCATTTGAACTCTGACAGGATTTGACCAATTTATAGCTGCAACACACCTATAAGTTGTAATAGATGTGTACATGTTTTGCCTACAGTCATCTGTATGGTGATGTCATTATCATTCCTGTGTGCAAATCTAATGATAGTGTATTCTGAACTCCCCTGTCATTGATGTATATATGTCACCAGGTTTACCTGTAAGTCAGGTAATGTGCTTAATTCTGATGAGAGATCTCTCTTCAAATGGGCATCTTCTAAAAGTTCCCCTTTGACAGTGTCGTTGCTCAGGCATGAGTCCATCATCCTGCAACAAACGAGGAAAACTACTTATTGTAAACCAAAAACAGTTCACATCATTTATAAATCTTCTTATGCTTACTTTTTTTATTCACGAATCAGCTGTTTAATTACTCTTTGGCTACTAGCATTTGGTTAGCATACTGCATGGATTGAATTTTAAAAAAAAAGTGACGCTAATATTAACTTTAGGTTCAGTTTAATGCGTCGCAAGTTAATTTATCATTATTAAACTACTACTGAGCTCTAGTCAATCTCAGTTTACATATAAGGGAATAACTGTATTTAAAATTTAGATTTCAATTGTTTCTAATTTTGTGTACAACATTACAGCTCAATTAGTTTTTCTTAGTCAAGCTAGCTGACAAACCAGCTGGCTACCTGACTTTTTTAGCTGATTAATCGCCGCACCTGTCAACTTGTAATTTAAACTTGGTGAGATATGTTCGACTACGTTCACGAAAAAAACACTCAAATATGTAACTTTTACTAGAATATTATCAACAAAACACTTACCTGGCAGTTATATCAGGTTGAGGTACTGTAAGGAGACAGTACGATCGTTTGTATGCTAATGCTAACTAACGTTGAGCTAACTACAACAACACTGCCGCGGTCTGAGTTTGAAACGGACCAATCGGATTCAAGCAGAACCTGCACATGCGTACTTCGTGTGCTGCGTTCACTACTCCCATTTGTGCTTGGATATTAGAATATTTAATGGAAATTCCGACGACAATGGTGTGTTTACGGTAGCATGGGCGTTAAATTGTTGATTTACTAAGCCTGTACCGAGACTCAAACCGAAACCTTTCCTGGTTAGCTCTTAATACTGGAATATTTTTAAGTGTGATTAATATTTAGGCTACTTAAAATTCTGTATTGCTATTGGTCTAACTGTAGTGTAAGTGGTCTGTACGTAATTCACAACCTTTTTACATGACTTAATTATAAAAAGGACAGGCAGATTTATAATTATTGCTTGTTTTAATTGTTGTTTTTTCACGCTGCACCTGTAAATCAGCCTAGATATCAATAAGGTTTACATCTTAGCAAGCGTGTATAATAGTTGTACTTATGGAGGCTCTGACAACAATTAATTATTTCATCATATCTGTGTGAAGTTGTACTGAATCTTATGTGTTGTGTGCCCTGCCTTCCTTTCAGGTCTTTATATCTGAGTTTAGACTGTGTGGATTAGGTTCCTTTTAATCTGACGGCACCTGAAGCTGCTCAGTTTCCTCTCAGATCCACATTCTTCACCTTCATTTTACCATCTACATGCATCAGTAGTCATCAATACTTATGCTGTGATTTCTTTTGTGGTGTATCTGTCTGTAATTGTTCTGTACTTTCAGTAAGGGAAACACAGACCAGCAAGCAGGCTGAGATTTTCAAATAAAAAATCTCAAACTCTTTACCATAACAATGGATCGTTCTTTGCAGGGAGTGAAACAGGTTTGCACTTTCCTTGATCACCTGAGAAGAGGAATGTGCACCTTCCTTGCAGCATGCAAACCAACATGACAACAATGATGCAAAGTGCACATCAGGAACAAAGTGGGCTCCATGACAGATAGAGGATGCTGTATACTGTCGAGACATGAGGCCTTCTGCAATAAAACTCACTGGACTCATTTTATCTGTCAGCATCACAATTTGACTAAAAAGGTACACAAGAATTAAATCGGAGATTATTCATCAAACTAAAGATACTTAGGCAATCCAGCAAATGTGTTGTTGTTGTATGTTTACATTCAATCTTTTATTCCAATGAAATAAAATGTGATATGTTTCTCTCTGAACTAGGATTTAAAATATTTATAAAAAAATAAAAACACCATAGTTAAAATGTATTTATTGCAGAGTTTGATGCATCAAGGAGGAAATCAATCAGAAAACAAATCTCAGCGAGGTAGCAAGATTGTTACAGGCTCTCTTTTGTGGAAGACACATTAAAGACTTAGATTCTTTATATCAAACCCCCAAAATTCATTAGAATAGAATAGAATAGAATAGAATAGAATAGAATAGAATAGAATAGAATAGAATGCCTTTATTGTCACTATACACATG